>LQNS02276481.1:6542280-6561158 GCA_001587735.2 Parhyale hawaiensis | reverse complement strand
CGTCTTTTTGTGGCCACGCTCGTGATCAGAATCACCGTGATCATGATCATCGTGATCACTGAAAAGCACAAGAACGGTCAACGATTTTGTAAACAAACCAGAGACGCCACGTCAATTTTCGAAAAAATATATTTTTATTGTATTTTACGGAAAATGGTAGGGAATGGATTTCGTATGAGCCTTTATTTATTTTGAAACCAGTGCATAACTGAACTAGCAGTGTTTAAAGAATTTTGAACATACACAGGCATAAAACTAAGGAAACTACAATTTTGGAAGTCAATATTACAAGCAATCATCATAACGTTATTCAATTTATCCCTAAATATAAGAAAACACCACCACCTTGCATTTCAAATTTTGAATTTTTACTTGTCCAACGGCTGGAATCACTCTTTGATCACGCATGATTAGCCTGCGGAGTAAATCACGCTGCGATCAATTCTCACCACTGATCACGGATGATTGCTATCATAATCACGTCAAAATGCGGTCACAAAAACGCGCGAATCATGCGCGATCAGGGGGAATCATCCGCGAGGTGGTCACAAAAAGACGCCTTTGGAATAGATTATCCTGTTGGCAGCGTGTTAACTGCTCACGTCCCGTTGGAAGCGTTCTAACTGCGCACGTCCTCGTTGATGCCATTTTTGGCCACATCCATTACATTTTCAACAACTAAAACATTCGTTATAAATTCTATGGATATTGTTAGTTTTCTTAACAAAGAATATGTTATATGGTAACGATTTAATTGTTTGTTGCAGCACCAAGGTCTAAACGGGCATGACACTGACAAGTCTGGCAGGAGCAGGGGAGAGTGAGACAGAAACAGAGAAAAAGGGAAATTTACAACGTATGCCTATCATGATCGAATTTCCTCTTGTTTGACTCTACGCTTTATAATGAACAAAGAATGCTTTTTGGTAGGGGAAAACTAATGAAAAAAAAGCCACGGTCACTGGAATGATGTGGCAGCTGGTGAGTGCATGTTGAATGTATTAAAAAAAATTTTAGAGAGCCCAGGCAAATTTTTTTTTTTTTTAATTTTTGCTATCTGAGGAAGTTGAGAGAATGCCCAATATCTCAGCTGACGGTGTCCCCATCCCCCCGTGTTTAATCAAGGCCCCCTAGAATACAAGGCCTGTTCACGTAGTGACGTCAGAGCTGTGACGTCACGATGCTTAGTCCATCGGACCAAAGAGATTAGAATACAATAAGAGCGGAAAGTACGTGCAAATTTTTGTCCGAATTCCCGTCGTCCTCTGGCGGCAATTTTGTATCAGCTCATCTGTTTGTAAATAAGCCCTGTAAGATGTTCGAGCATTGGTTTATAGGGAATGTGTTCTTTCTTATGTTCCAGAGAAACATTGCAGGAAAGTGAATAATCAAATAGGTCATGTTTAGCTGTGAATAAGATATTGACTATCATAAAAATGATGAGTGAATTGTGAGTTTATGAGAAGTGAATGTGGAAGATCAAAGTAAAAATCATTAAGAGTGGGGGCGACATAAGACAGCACTCTGATGCCTCCTATAGACTGAAGATAACAAGAACAACAACAACAATGGTCGAAAAACTATTTACAAGATAGAACAATGAGAATTTCGATGCAAGGGTGCCTTTACAATTCTTATTTACTGAGAGCTGGAATCCCACAGGGAGCTGTGTTGTCCCCATTGCTTTTCAACCTGATGTTAATTAATGGATCTCCCTTCTAGCCCAGATGTACAGTTATATATATGTGCTAACAGATGACAATCATGACATCATGATAGTTTGTCCTGGTGATGCCCCCTAACATGTCAGATTACATGAAGTGTTATCTGCACTCTCTGGCCCTTTGGGCCTGCCGCCTGTACATGGGGTTTGGTTATAAACCCTACCAAAACTTTTGTTCAGCACTTTAGCCTACCAGGGAGAAGCCTCAAGAAGGTAGTAGACTATGCTGTCCTCTGATATCGGAAAATTCCCGGTAATTGTCCCGTATAGGTCACTAATCGATTTTGAGAATTTTTTTTATATATTTAGGGAAAATGAAGCATTCTAAGACATTTTTCATGCATGAGGTTTCTGTCGCCAATGTTTAGTTTTCGAGTTATTTAACTTTGAAGTTCCTATCCTTTTCCTATGGAAAAAATAATGGCGATCCAATAGTAGCTTAAACTACCCTAAAATAACCTAACCTTATCTAACCAAACCTTACCAAACCTTACCTAACCAAACCTAACCTTCCTTACCAAACCTAACCTTACCTCACCACACCTAACCTTACCTAATCAAATCAAACCTAACCTTACCTATCCATTTTTTCTCATAGGAAACCAATGTAAGCTTCAACGTCAAATATCTCACAAACGAAGCATTTGCGATGGAAAGGTTATTTGTGAAAAATGTCTTAGAATGTTTCATTCTACCCAAATGTGTGAATATTTTTCTCAAAATCCATTAGTGACCTATACAGGACTAATACCAATTTCCCTTATAAACTAGCCTATGTACTGTACCTGTGCTGTGCAAAGACTATTAGGCCTTTACCAAAATGTCAGGTGTTTCAAGTGCATTGCCAAGATTGTGACTTTTCAATCAAGCTGTCGCCATATTTAGTGCCAAAGTTGCCTAGTTTTGAGCAAACCGTCACTAGAAATGGCAAGAAATGATAAAGGAAAATGCAAATCCATGGCCAAGATCTTCAAAAGGTCACAGAAATGGGGCAAATGCATCGCCGAAGATCTTGTGAAAATCAATGTGAAGCGTTTGTACTCAAGCGATTTTGATAATTTTGACTATACATATAGGTGAAATGCGACATTCTAAAACGTTTTTCAGGAGTGACATTTTTGCTGCAAATACTTATTGAAGATATATGACTTTGAAGTTCCCATTGTTTTCCTATGGGTGAAAATACCACGCAACCACATAGGAGTCTAAACTGACCTAAACGAATCTAATTTAACTCGAACAAACTAAACCTAGCCTAACAAAAAACTAAAAAATAGGTTTTCTCTTACACTGCGAGTGTGGGTATTTTCGCCCATAGAAAAAAAAAAAGGCGGAACTTCAAAGTCAAATGTATATCTCGAAAATTAAGTATTTGCGGCAAAAACATTACTCGTGAAAAACGTCTTAGAATGTCCCATTTCACCAATATAGCTATATTATTAAAATACCGATACCTATATTGCTTCACCACAACTGCTTCACACTGTCTCCATAGGTACCTACTCTGCAGTCTGGGGCGTTCATTTTGACTCCCCATGTCTAACATGGAATGCACACATTAATTACCCTACCTCAAGGGTGAGAGTGCACAGCAACTAAATTTGCTAAAAATATTCTCTTCCACTTCTTTGGGTGTCTCTGGTAATAGCCTATGCTGAGAAACTAGCTACCAGCTAGATATGTGTCATATATAAGGTCCAAAATAGCCTAGGCTATGGGGCTGTTCTATTTTCCTCAGCATCAGAGGCTTCACTAGCATGATTGGAAAAACTATGAGGCTCATCCTTGGGGCACCGTTGGTGATTTTTTTAATTAAAAGAATAAAAAATTAGCTTATGATCTTTTAATGTCTATTTAATTATTCATTTTGACAAATCGAATTTATTTAATCAACTGGTTGAATCAATTGATTTTTTTAAATCATGATTTTTTTTACTTATATAGCTAGTTATTTGATTATTTGTTCTTTATGTGAACAGCAGTTCCTATTTGAATTGAATACACCATAACTGCTCTGTCAGCCCACCATAGGTAATAGTTAGGAATAAGTTACACTGCTCGTTGTGGTAATTATTATTATTAAATCACACCAGACTGGCGACGTAGGAACGGAGAAACTCCATAAGATTAACAAACCCCCACGCAACCAACCCAGCGGGTGGAGAAAACTGAAGAATGAAAAAAAAAGAAGATCCGAGATCACAGAATAGCTCTGTGTACAGATCGTTTAAAGCTGCCAATACCAGCACCAGCGAAGACAGAGCCATCAAGACCATTCAAACATTGGTACTTCACTGGTCAAAAACAAACTACCGGTACCTATAGCTTATTGACGATGATCGATCCAGAAGTAATGCATCCTACTTTATATTTCGCCTGAAGGGAACCGAGGTGTCAGTAAATTACATTGTTATGATGACTGAACTCATGCACTTATGACCTAAAAGTTGCATCGATCGGTAGCAGATACCGACGATCCGGCACCGTATGAGAGCAACCCTTGTCATAAACGCTAGGACGTGCGTTAGAAACAGAGCTCCATCATTGAATTGCTCCTTGCAAAAAAAAAAAAAAAAAAAGGAACAAACAACATTCACCGGCGCCTGGTGAACGTTACAAAGTTGATGCAGTGGAAGTTAGCACAGTTAAGAGATGGGATAGACGACTGCAGATTGACGACAGATATGTGAGTGAAAAAGTGAGCTCCGGCTGCCCATGCTCTGCCGCCACCCCGGGGAAGGGTGCCTCAATCAACTCATCCGCATAGATCGGCGGAAAACGGAGGATGAAATGCCTTTAGAGTTGGATGGAGCCTGGGCCTGGATTGCCCTAGTAAGGCCAAAGAAAAGGAAACATTCCACTTGCAACAAGACGACGTCAGGCCACAAATAAGTTCAAAGACAGCTGAATATGTGATAAAAGTTGGCTGGACGGTGCTGTCTCATCCCCGATAGCCCGATCTGGCACCATTAGACTTCCTCGTGTTCGGACTTCTGAAGGACGCATCACCTGGGCAGCGTTTTCCCGACAACAATAACGCCGTAATCGCTCTGAGTTTTACGGCTGAGCATCAAGGCTCTTGTTCTTTGCTAGCATAAGTGCATTGAGAATGGCGGTGACTACATAAAAAACAAAATTCTGGAGCAAAAAAGGTCGCTCGTTTTATTGGCGCATTGTCTGATATTGTAACACTTCAACTTTTTGAATTAACCCTTTAGTGCCTCAATAGAACATCACTTTTCGTAGGAAAAACGCTACATGTAATGTCATCATATGTGTACTGTAGGCACTAAAGGGTTTAAAGAGACATTACTACAGGAACAACCCTCGAATTTTCAGCTGCTTTAAAGTAATGACAATACGCCGATTCAAAACATCAAATTGGTTCTCTTCAATCTTCCTCAGGGGGCATAGGATGGGCCATAACCCATTGGGTTAGGTTAGTTAGGCTCGCCCATTTTATGTCATGGGGAGTAGCGCCCCCAGCTAGGGGGGGTTGTGTAGGTTACCTTAGCCATTAGCTAGGCCTTCGGGACGTCTAGCTTTCGTGCCCACTTTGTTTCCTTCCATTTTTATACTCCTACTACTGATCTTACTGTTGTCTGTTCGTCCTCTTCCTTCCAGACTTGCTGTTCCCATGCGCGTTGATCCTGTGCGGGAACACCTTCGTGCATGGGTTCCCCATTTTCCTATCGACATAATATGTGTCCTTTCCTTTTCCTCTCTTAGAAGAGCTTATTACTTATTTAATGAGGCTTAATCTTCTTATACTACTACTCTCTTCAATAAGGTCATTTTTCTCAGCAATCGCCACGTATTTTTTGTCTTTTCGTGTACTTGTGCGTATATACGGTATTTGCTTTATGTGATTGTGGCAATTGCCATCGTTGTGAACGTTATATTCGGGGTTATCTCTCACACTTTATGACTAATAACAGGTCAAAGTTTTATCATGATCATGAAAGAATACGACTTTTGTAGTTTTCTTACATCTGCGGCGAATACGGTACCATGTTCAAAATAGTAATCCAGTCACAAGTCTGCACAGCTTCTTACCATCAATCGAAAATGTAATAGAAGTGTTAAAATGGTCTAAAAAAATCGATGGTTAATGTCGATCAATACCAAAATCACTCGACTTGTCCGGAACTGCAGACAGGAACTTTGGCATCATCACTTGGAAATGCGTCGCAATCCTTAGAAGCAGCCATATTATGTTGAGCCATTGCAAACTCTATTGAAAGTCTCACAGGTAATCAAGTGTCAACACCTGAAACTCAAATCACCTGGTCGAAGCCAGCGGACCTGTCAGAAATTTCCAACAATTCAAGTTCAGCCGATAAGGCCTTGCTCGAGTTTGACCACCCAATCGATAACGCCCAATATATTGTCAGAATATATTTTTGTTTAATAATCGTCTGAACATAAAAATCTCCCCGGATACATTGAAACGGATACGATTTTCGTATTCAGTGCATCGAAGTTTCCATATATAAGTTCAATAACTTGAAACTACGTAAAAGCTCTTCCGTCGACCAGTGTTGTTCATTTTTCTGGTGATTCATGAAGCCTTTGGTGCGCTACATGCAATACCATTGCTGAATAATAAGCTACATGTAGTACCGCTTATAAATATTTTCATGTATCATCACTACGGATAGGCACCGATAATGCTTAATGATACGGTGCATACAAACTACAGTAATGTCATTACACAATTATTCAAGTTCTGCTCTACTCAATTGAAGGCACGAATTTTCACGGGGCCTTGTTGATAAGTTTGGATGATTCCTTGAAAATTTAATGCATAAATGAAGTCCTACGCAGCCTAAAAACTGTAAATCAGGTAAAATCGCATTTTACTAACTATAATGTTTTTAAAACTGGAAAAAAATGTGGAACCAGCATCAGTATGGGAAAGTAACGATAAATGGGAATACGTAGGGTATCTAAAAAAAATGATTTGGCCATACCTATAGTTTTGCTAGATTTCCTTTTGATTTTCGTCACATAGCAGCCATATATAATGGTTTTCCCTCCGATCCATGGCAGATTACTCGGGCAAATTGGGCGTTCCCCCCCCCNCCCCCCCTCCCCAAAGCAAGCCTTATCTCGTACGCCTATGCAAGCGCCCAAGTGTGTCCCCGCCGTAGCCAAGATACATTCTCCGCAAGAAAAATGTTGTGGTACCTTGGAATTTTTTTCTTCAGTATTTGATGGGGGACAAGTTGTAATGCTCATAATTTTAAAATTATTTTCTTAATAGCTCTTCAGAAAATCCCATTTTTCGTTGCCGAATTTTGACCGCCAGCGTCAGACCTAAGAGTCAAGTACTGTTGGGGTCTATGGTTTTAAATAAAGCCGGTTATTGGAGTTTTGGTTTCAGTTTGTGGAAGTTGTCTCGTAAACATTTGAAAAAGCTGAAACAAGTGTAGCAAATTCCGTAGACTATTTCCTATAAATTTTCTCATAGAAAACTATTTGAGGGATAACTTCTTTACTCCTTCATTCGCTCAAGCATTGATCGTTTTCAATGGCTTTTTTCGTTAATAGAGTTGCATCGGGTGGTTTTGAAATGAGATTTCAGCAGGTAACCGCGGGAATGATCACATATGAAGATTTTTTCTCGAAAAGTGGAATTGCAGCGAAAACACGTTCTAAATATCATACAATTGGATAGTGAGATGTATACAATTTAATAATACAAAGTCAGCAGAAATTACGTCGTTTCCGTTGTCCACAGTTTTACTGTATTCGTAGGCTCGTAGCGTTATGCTTTAATATACGAAATTATTTGAACCTGTTCCGCCCTCCTAATCAGTCTTAGGAAAACGACATTGCTGTAAATTACCAAAGTCAAATTCAGAAATTTCATACCCGATATATTTTCTTTCTTATTTTTTATGGTTAGGAGGGAAGGTCAAGTTCTGCTTTTAGTAGCTGATAGTTACGTAATTACCTATGTGGGCCTGTTACTGGAAGATCATAAATGGTAAAGAATATAAAGACAAATTTTCAATAGCCTCACTCTTCCATGAATAACATATTTTACATGTATTTTTTGACTGTTTTCTAGCCAAATCGTACTCCAAAGCCACTTAACGAAGGCATTGAGGTAAACGAACTTTGCAGTTTTTTTTTATTATTTCACTGAATTCTTTTAAACTAAAAAGGCCTAGTAATTACTAGAAAAATGACAGTGATAACATTTTGTTGCCATGCATCTCGGCAGATGGACCTAATTATATCATTATTGCAATGAGAGAAACTGTCGGAGGCCGCAGGCTGCGAGGCCTCCAAGAAAAGGCCGCAAGGCGGAGATAGCAAGACACAAGTAATCACTGCCTGCCGAAGGGCCGCGCCCATCTCTAGCATACAGAAGCCTGCCCAACGGGATAAATAACTGCAAAGAATCTGTGAAGATACATCTGCATCACTTTCGCTCGTGATACAGATTTTTATTTGAAAGATGCAATGCGCCCACTCACAGTGTATCAGCTTCAGGTTCCAAACAACGAAATAAGAATGCATACTTCCTTTGAGAAATCACATATACGTACTTATTTAGTATACGCATATATATCGTGAAATAGGTAAGGAATGAGAATGAAACTTTTGTGATTCGGAATAGTTCTTTATTAGAGATAAAATTTTCTCTATCCGTTGCTTCAGAAGTATGTATACTATGTGTACTATAGGTCTCTAATGGAAATAGCCATATCTATTTTAAGTACTCCTAATAATAACCATGCTATGATTATTCATCACTAGAGGTAATTGCTTCTTTATTAATTGCGCAGGTAATTCTAGATCCTCATTGTTTTAAGAAAAGGATCCTTCATTACAAAGTATCAATTCCTTCTACTGATTTTGATAGAATTTTATTTTTTTACGCATTTAAACATATTTTTGATCAAGTTTCCATTTCAGTCACTTCTTATGGTATAGAATATGTAACCTCTGTATGATGAGCAATGTGCATTAGGCGATATTCTTCTACCTATATACTGTACCTATGTCAGTAACCCGCTAATACCTACATGCCCTGTAATCATTTATCGAAAAACACATACTAATGCGTTCTAGGCATCCTGCTCAATCCTACTTGCAATGCGAATTATTTTTCGATTACACTAATTAACGACCTACAAACTATTTGCACTATTAACTGCTCGCAGCGAGTTGGAAGCAGCCCGTAGATCATATGTACTTTCGTCACAATAATGGAGGAATACGTAAGCATGGAAATAGGCGAGAAAATTCTTTGCGCGTATCGTTCTTAAGCTGAAAGATTGAGTTTCCGGCAGTGGAAAATTGAATCGGTTTGAGATTACTGCCTGAAAATTGATCCAAACTGGCAAATCGAAGAACCAGGCCTGAACGTCCAGACAAGTCTGGGGAAAGCTGATTAGGTTATCTTGATAATAGTGGGCGAATCGAAGAGGCTAAGCACTTTGTTAACCAGAGGATAAATTGCAGCAGATCAGTAGTTCATTGGACCTAACGTAGTTTCCCTCGGTGAGTAGTTTTTTTTATTTTCTTACCGTGTTTGTGCATATGTCAAATTAGGCCACAAATGTGCCGAAAATTTGCCTCTAGCCAATACTTGTGCGCTTGTTACTCTGCTGCTGAAACACTAAAATCTCATTTCAATGCAATATACGTCGTGAATTGCGCTGATTTTTGGGTATTTTTATGCTGCTAAGTGAATTTAGGATCCGACCGGTCAGGATTTTAACTTTCGGTCTAGATGATCTGTTCGTGAAGTGTAATTTAGCTTAAATTTCTGAAAATTATTACTTTTGCACAAAATATATATGTTATATGCAGAGGGACTACACACTTCTACTAACTATCGCTACTAACATAGTACTAGATAACTCAGTATTCGTACTGTCGTTGGAAACTTTCAGTATGAGATATTAGTCGAAATATACACTCTGTTCTTCTTCTCACCGGGTGTTATGATTATCAAATTTTTGTTAAATACAGTGGAACTCCTAAAACGGAGACAGGAATATTCTATCAGTTTCGGGAAGAGTTTCAATTTTGAGGTAATTTCCAGATTTGCATGTCGCCTCTACATTCGTAAAACATTTTCAATGGCTAACACAAAACAAAATCGTGAAGTTGTACCATCGAAAATAGTACAAATTATGGCTTACCACATCATTTTGCTAGTCAATCAATTTATCATCGGCCATTACTGCAACTCACAACAGTCTACGTTTTAGCGATTTTTCTCACTTTCGGGATCTTCCTCTCAAGTGTGTTTCCTACCTTATGAGTTTCCGTTTAAGGGGTTTTATTATAACCAGTGGGTTTTTACAATCTTTCAGTTTGTTTAAATGTGAGTTTGTATCTTCACATAGAATCATCACCATTTACCTAATAACCAGTTTTAGTAAAAAAACTGAACATTCTGCTTTTCTTCATGCCGAATCATCTCATTTTTTCTTATAACAAACTGTGGCAACATACTGCGTGCATATCTTCATATCGAAAAGCCAGTTTTCACTATCATTAAAAAGAGTAAATTTCATAACTTCGGATTGCATTAGTCACTCGTTAGAGCCATTTACAAAATGTCCCGGTCTCTTTCTCCTCCTAAATATTCTCTCAAGTTGATCAAGAGGCACGTCTCATCTGGACGTTGTGACGTCACGACTGGTAGCCATTGTTGTCGTCGAGATCACTAAAATAACTCCTCTGGCAGATGCTCTCCACTCGTGTCTTATAAAATTCATTTCATAACTGACCATTGAGCATTTGTTCAAAGTAATATTCTTACCGATATATCATTGGGTGATAGTCCAACTTTCAAGTGCTCGACTTTCTGTAAGATTGTGTCAATAATTTCATGTTATCAATCGAACAAACCCGAATGAAACTATGTTGGAATAGCCCTTTGAGGCTAACTGCTAAACGCCGTTGTTTTTATTTACTTAGTGAATGTAAGGCCTTTCTACACAGTCACGCAGACTATGAATTCTGCGTTACCAGCGCAATTTTGGCACTCCAATAAAGCTGCGAGTTAATTGGCCATAAAATGGTGTGCAAATAATCCATGAAATCTGATGTAAAGACCACATGTTTGTGCATAAGAGACCACGTCTTCCTTCACAAGTGTCCATGAAATCATACAGAAATAATAATGTCAAAATTTTGTACAAATGACCTCAGAATCGTGCACAAATGACCTCAAAATCGTGCACAAATGACCTCGAAATAGTGCACATTTGACCTCAAAATCGTGCACAAATGACCTCGAAATCGTGCACAAATAACTACGACATCTAAAACAAACAATTTCACTTCTTCACCACACGGCGCACTTCTCCACAGGATTCATTTTGGAGCCTTCAGGGCACCCGTATGCTCTGCTGAACGCTGGAGAGTTGGAGAGAGTCCCGATCACCCTGGAATGTAATACAAGAGTTGTATTTGCTGACGTACCATGTTATTACTGCATCTCTGGATGTGAATGATATTCCTTACCGCTATTATGTTTTACACCAGCTGTAGCAGCATTGGCATTGACTCTAGAGGCCCAGAGTTCAAATTTCCCTGCTAAGTAGACAAGTTCTTCGGGACGCTTGATGTGATTAGTCAGTATCCGGGCTGCGTATACAGCTGGGGTTTACTGACCTTTGTCAGAAATGGAAAAGGTCGGTGGAAGCAGATCTGTTACATGGACCCCCCCCGCCACTGACGCCAAAGCTATAGAATCATTAAATCAAAAGTAATGCACCACATTAATTTTTATCACCCGCAAACAAAGTAAGAGAGGTGACAATGTTTTCGTTGAACATTTTAGTATACATATTTGTACGTAACTATATGGATTTGTATATTTGTCGGTCAACCCAATAAGTGGTCGAAGGAGTCGAGCAATGTTCATAATTTTTTGCAGAGAGTTTGGTGGGTTGTCCTCAATGTTACCCTTGGCAAAAAATTGGGAATAGCTGGCCGTAAAAAATGACGGCGATTAAATTTGTTCTCCGTCCAAAAACAGGTAGAAGGAGTTGAGCTATGTTCATGATTTCTTGCAGGGAGTCTGGTGGGCTGTTTTAAATACATCCCATGCAAAAAAAATTAGGATTAGCTGGTTATAAACATGACGGCAATGAAATTTACTCTCCACCCAAAAACAGGTAGGAGTTGAAGTATATTCATGATATTTTGCAGGGAGCCTGGTGAGCTGTCCTCGATGTGACTCATGCCAAAAAACTAGGATTAGCTGGCCATCAAGAATGACGGCGATGAAATTTGCTCCCACCGCAGGTGATGGTCTTACGCCACGTGGCGTTCAATTGGTAGTTGTGGTAGATAATCAGAATTCTATCACCGTTTTTCAGGAAATATGCCAGTAACTGTACAGGATGTTGTCTAGAACAGCTAGCTGTGTAACAAAGAAAGATAGATAAACTGTTCCATGTCTTGCTTTACATATCTAGTAAAGGTTTTCAGAACTTAATACTATTACGTAACCTACACTTTATTATTAATTTAACAAGTCCGACGCAGAGACTCCAAAAAAGAAACATGTCTCAAGCTCGAAGATTTTTGAAAAATTTGTGTCAAACTGGCAGACTCAACGGAAAAAGAAAAACTGAAAAAAACTTAGATAATTACAATGATTACAATACAGTTGGTATAGGAGGCAGAGTGCCGTAAAATAGTAAGTAGAATGACGATGAAGGTTACACGGTCACCCAATTTTACTCCTCTAATTACGTTACGTAGGCATAAGTGAAACATCATCTAACAAAATACATTAAGAAAATGTAAGCCGCGCATAAGTTCCTAGAACTCTCACAAATGGCCCTAGCAGAGTCCATTATGATTTTTTATAATAATGAGGCGGAAAAAGTGTGTTCTGAGCTCTATTTAACTAGCTTATGTTTCTTTGCAACTAGGGTTCTTGTCCTATTGTGTTCTCACGCGAAAAAGTTTTTGTTGACTGGTAGCTGGGACCATAAATACATTTGTGCACACCATGATGCGAGTATATGAGCTGCTCCCGCGTCACTCCGATACATATTTAAACTCGGTAGCATAGGTACATAAAGTGATAAGAACAATTTCCCAGTTGTGCATCTTCGCATCACGTTGCAGGTGGGAATGCATCGTGTGACTTTGGTATTAGCCAATGCGCAGCTCAATTGTACTCCAGAATATCATCCATGTATCCGGAGCCATCATCCATGAGCTGCTGTGCACAGCAGCCTAGCGCAAGGAATTGATGACACTGGGTGTAGCGGGTTCGAGTACAAAGCCAAGTAAGCGAGTTTTACGGTTATTGAGGCGCTGAGTCAGCAATTGACAGATATGCAAAGCTACCGTAGGGGCACTTTTCCCAGATATTATAAGGGGTAGGGGTGCGGGTTGTTGCATAAATAAGAACTTTCTGTCGTTGGCACCGTGATTCTTGACGACCCACGGTCGACTGCAGCCGTAAACTTCTCATCAGGGGGTCAGTTAGCTTATGTGTGGAGCACGAACCAGTACGCGTGGGTTTGCCAGTGAGGGTGCTGTCAAGTTGTTTTTACCTATAACTTTTGGACTGGAAAGTATTATAGAAATACCTGAATTTATTGGGAGAATGTCGTCCAGTTCTCAAGGTTGTCAGTGCCGCTTCGGGGGTGTTGACCTCGCACCAAATCTGGCCGAAATTCAAAAAAAAAAGCTGGTCCAAAGTGAAGTTTAGGTGCTCCAGAATGGAAAAATCCGAGTGATTTTTCAGCCACTTCTGGTAAGCCTGAAATATGAAAATTACCCTATTTAACAACACAACTTTTTTAAATGTATGAAAAACACTGGCTAAAAGTAGCANAGGTGCTCCAGAATGGAAAAATCCGAGTGATTTTTCAGCCACTTCTGGTAAGCCTGAAATATGAAAATTACCCTATTTAACAACACAACTTTTTTAAATGTATGAAAAACACTGGCTAAAAGTAGCAAAATAGCTTGTACGTCACGTTCTTCTTATTTTGCAGCTTGTGATAATGAAGAAAGAAACCAGTGGTTGAAATCCATCAACTTAATGCTTAAATAATTGGTTCTCGTTTTATATAAGTTATTTTTTATGAGCAAAATTTACACTTCAAATACTCACCGAATAGGCGATACTCAGACCGGCATTGTCGGCGATGTTTTCCCCCAGCGTAGTGATGGCGTTGACTGGCATGTCGAGCTCTGGGACCTCGAAGCCGCTGTATTGCTCTGTGGGGAATAATAAGAGCTACATACACTGTGCTGCAGGGAACATCAGAACCTATACTGTGCTGCAGGGAACAACTCTCTAAGTATTGATCACCTAGTGTACTCATACAGGTAGTCTAAGACAACAACAACGTCATAGACCAGGATATCTTGCTGCACTAACGCTGCTTCACGTTACTATATCTCTCAGACTACGCGTCAATGAAAGGCCTATAGACAATTACTATAGCTGCGAAGGGTGCATGAAAAGTTTTAAGCATAAGAAAAACAAGAGGGATATGGGATATTTAATGATTTATTTTTAAAGTGCATTTTCTACTTTTTTAGAATCTCAAAACTTTAAAAGGTTGCACTTTCAAAAAATCGTAAGTTTGATCATGCATCAACGCTTCTTGCACATCAATGAACTTTCCATACGACCCTCGTACACTACAACAATTGATATTTAGCATGGTGGAACTTGTTCTGTAAAATGCAGGGATAGCTTTCTTGATCAACACTGCTCTCTGTTACTGATGAATTCTCAAGCCTACACGACAAGGTTAGTCCTATATATCAAAACACTACATACCTAGCATACAAGTTGCCCGAGCATAGAAGGCCAGAATATCCTGTTTTGACCACCACTGCTTCAGGTGACCATTTCGGTCGAACTGGCGGCCGCCATCATCAAAGCCATGGCTGATTTCGTGACCAATCACCACGCCGATGCCTCCGTAGTTGAGGGCTCGTGGGTACGCCGGGTGGTAGAAGGGTGGCTGCAGGATACCGGCCGGGAACACTGAGGAATAATGGATAATAAAACGTTTTTTACCGCTGAGACGTTCTCCACCATGTTTAGTCACCGTAAACTCAATGACTGGCGACATACTGTCGGCACTGCTTCACTTGCAACCGAAGGAACGTACTCTCTTCGTAATCTATTATTTGTACTAGTGACCCAAGCCGTCATTTTAAATAACGGCAGAAAATTAGTAGTTCAAGAAAACCCCGTAGTCTCATGTGCTTCTTACTCTTCAGAAGGCTTTTCAAATGAAATTCAGCATTCTGCTTGAAAAATGCGAAATAGGTATGTTATATGGTGCAGTCAGTGGCAGTTCCCGTAGCACCTTTGAAGTTTGAACATGTCCAAACATGGTCGTGCAGGCGAGCTCAGGTTCTTCAGCTGGAGCATCCGAGTGCGAGCCCCGTTTGATTGTATTTTCCCATATTCATACAATACCGTCTTCAGCACTTGAATTTCTTCCTATCTTATTCCCATAGAGCATGACAGGAAAGATGTAGATACATTAACAAATGAAAACACGACATGAATTATTATATACGACTGATTTGTGGTAAGGGTGATGTGGTTAAGCAGGGAGTTAATAATAATAATAATCTGTGTGAAATAAAAATAATGGGTGTAATGGGTATCTATGGGAAATGTTTTAGGTGGCTTGGAGCATATCCATCAAGAAGAACGAAAGGGATCAGTGGGACCCACGATTAATTAATACTTCAGTTTTTATTGATAGTTTTAATTTAATAACAATAACGTAAGCTACCACTTACTAATCATGTTCTTGGTGCGACTGTAATAGGCGTTGACGGTTGCTGGTGGGGAAGCTGCCCACCTGGTCTTGTTGACAGGTGTGCCCAGTTGCGCGTGCGCCCGCTGCGAGTGGTAGCGCAACATCCTCAGCACGTTGCTGAAGTGCGCGTCGCCGGAGAAGTACAACTGTAATGTAAGATAATCTAGTTGGTGCTGAACTCTATTGAAATTCTCAGAGACGAAACTTTGAAACTCTCGCCAATCAGTTCCCAAAGGACAACAGAAGTGGGGTGTCACCAATGGTTCGTCAAAATTGAGTTTGGTTAAGCTAACGAGGGTTGATTTACCACTTTGAATGTGTTAAGATTTTAAAAGCAACTCGATTACATTGAAACGGCTGAAAACTTCATTTCGTGGCAAAATTGAGATTTTAGACGACCCGAGCCAAATGATTAGCTGTTTACACGTGCAGCTCTGAGGGACGGGTCGAAGCCCGCGCACCTGCGTGTAGTGCAGGACAATTCCAGCCCTCTGGGCCTTATTTTGCCAATCAGTTGCTGTTGTTTGCAGCTGTAGAAAATTTTATAACTTAACCCTAGTGGCGGCTCACAGTTCACCTCAAAAATGGTGAGTCTTCGTTAACTCCAGTGTGGCTCTGAGATAACCCCGGCGGCGGCTCTTAGTTACTTCCAGCGACGGCTCGTAGTTAACCTCAGTGGCGGCTCGGAGCTGAAATTACCCTACCAGAATTTTCAACTGCTCAAAAAAACCTGGGTTATGGATTTAGCTTCTGAGGCGGCCAAGAATAGTGTTGGGGCAGCGAGGCCGCTCAGCGCTTCCAGACAAGGTCTTAGTAACTCTTGTGAACGCGAATATCACGGGATGGCTGCTGATGTTGAGTTCTACCCTACTTCATCCAGGCTGTGTCATTCTACTACAAGGATTACTTGTCCCATTATAGTATTTCTATGGGAAGAAGTTGGGAACACCTTTGCAATGAGGTAACACAGACTGGTGCTGTTAGGGTTTAGGATTAACTGATGCATTCGGTGCTCATGCACAATTATGGGAAAACACTACTGTATTAGATAATACAGATAATATACGGTAAAATGAACATGGGGAGTGCTGCAATAGCACCGTCTATACCAGCCGACACTGGATAAGTCGATAATTCCCCCGCTGTAGCAACATTGATAGCGTTTCAAATAATATTATTCATGTTAAAATTTGATGTTTAATTAGGATGTTGATGGGTGCACTTTAGTGCTCTCAAACAACTGCTTCCGTAGCCGTCATGACAAAATAACTCTAAGATCATTAGAAGTAATAGACTCGCACAGTACCTGTAAATAAAAGCTGGTTCAAATTTTAAATTTAAAGCTATAAGTATAAGGCCAAGGCTGCGACCTTATTTTTCATACAGGTAAATTAATAAACAACAATAAATTTTGTGCTTGGGAATTTTTGGTGTTTTAAGAGTTTCTACATTCGCTCGAAATTTTATCTCCTCGTCATCATTTGCGTATTAGTTTCCACAATCAGGCAAAAAACGTGTAGTCTGTTGTTTATTTTTTTATTCTTAGGTGACAAGGGGACATATTTGATATCTCGAACAGGATAATTACCTCAGTCAAGAAGGTTATGTTTTCGTCGGGTTTCTCTGTCTGTCCGTTTTTTTTCTGTATGTCTGTCTTTCTGTCTGTCATCACTGTGGACAGATTTTGATGAAACTTCAGGGACTGTAAGGTGTGTTAGGAGGAACAGATGATTAACTTTTGGTGAAGATGCGCTCATCCGCTTGTTAGTTTGCTTGTCTGCCTCATTGTTCTCAATGCTATAACTCAAAGAGTTATGGACGGATTTTTATGAAATTTACATGAGTTGTTAGGTATATTATGAAGAGTAAATGACCAAATATTTGTAACGATCCGTTAGTTTGTTCGGCCGTTTGTCACTGTTTCTAATGTTATGCTTATTAGCACAATAACTCAAAAAATAATGAATGGAACTTTATGAAATTTATAGGAATTGTTAGCAATGTTAAAAGGCATAAATGATCAAATTTTAATACAGATCGGTTGGTTCATTTCAATGTTTGACTCATGCTTGTAATAATGCTTGTTAGCAGCATAACTCAAAAAGTTATGTACGGATCTTCAAAAAATTTATTGAAGCTGTTAACACTATTGAAGTGTACAAATTATTAGATTTTGGTGTTGATACAGAGAAAATCATTGTCTCAGGACCAATTTCAATTTTTGTAACCGTTGCCTTGTTTGGCGGAGGTATGCGCTCTCAGAGTACTCTAGATTGTGTAGAGCAACAGTCTTAGAACCGGGTGCTTCTTTCCAATCCCTAGCTAAGATGGTAGCAATAATACCATCGAAACAAGCACCAGGAAAATTTTCTGTCTGTAAAACTCGTAATCATGTCAGTTTTACTGCCCAATTTGTTCAACATCTTTTATTCAGGATAATAAGCATTACTATCGCATTCATGGCTGAATAACGTAATCTACCTAGTGTAGCCATAGGCGCAACGTTCATAAATGGCAATGACTAAGTCACTTTTTTCATACTCTCAACACTGTGGCCCTCCCAACATCAGTTAGCTACACGTCACTTGTCTTGATAATTGTAAAAAACTCAGACTCTTACCGATCCAAAATTTTCGTTCATGTAGGTGTGGTTGAGAAGCTCCTGGGGGTATCCAACGTTCCACACGATCGACGATACCTGCAGAAAATTTCCGTTGGTTATTTTTTTAAACATTTGTCTTAGGAAAACCTGGACTTTTAAGAGTGCACGAAAAATGACGCTAACAAAAAATGATCTAAACTTTTACCCAGGGGGTGCAGTTTTTCCTTTGCGTTTTGCTTCGTCGATTTCTATGAGGTCCATTTAGCGGTATAACTTTTTGCAGATAGAAATACAGCCACTCATAACCAACAATACCTGGATACATTTGTAGCTAATATTACTAAATCGTTATGCTAAATGCTACTGACCTTCAGACAATGCACACTGTAGTTACAAACAAGCCTTCCTAACCGCTGCATCCTAAAGCGAAAACAGAGAGAAGAAACTAGCACATCAAAGAAGTATGAAGAGCATACCGCAATCAATGCATTAGTTGCTATCTGAACCGGGTAATCAATAATGAAGCTCAAAAAAGGAACTGCATAAGTACATGACACGCAAGTTGCCATCCTTCTCTGATACGCTCTTATTGATCTGCTGTCCTTATCAGATGCAGTCCCAGAGCCGCTTACTTTGTTACATACAGTCCCAGAGCTGCCCACATTATCAGATGCAGTCCCAGAGCTACTTATCAGATGCAGTCCCAGAGGTGCCTACTTCATCACATACAGTCCCAGAGCTGCCCACATTATCA
>LQNS02276481.1:6523344-6536286 GCA_001587735.2 Parhyale hawaiensis | reverse complement strand
AGTGGTGTTGTGGTTATTGCCATCATTTAGTGGTGTTGTGGTTATTGCCATCATTTAGCGGTGTTGTGGTTATTGCTATCCTTTAGTGGTGTTGTGGTTATTGCCATTATTTAGCGGTGTTGTGGTTATTGCTATCCTTTAGTGGTGTTGTGGTTATTGCCATCATTTAGTGGGGTTGTGGTTATTGCCATCATTTAGTGGTGTTGTGGTTATTGCCATCATTTAGTGGTGTTGTGGTTATTGCTATCCTTTAGTGGTGTTGTGGTTATTGCTATCCTTTAGTGGTGTTGTGGTTATTGCCATCATTTAGTGGTATTGTGGTCATTGCCATCATTTAGTGGTTTTGTGGTTATTGCTATCATTTAGTGGTGTTGTGGTTATTGCTATCATTCAGTAGTGTTGTGGTTATCACTGTCATTAATTTTGGTGCTATGGTTATTACTGCATTAGTTATCAGGGTTTTAGTTATCACCACACAATTACTTGTGTGGTATTTTTTCCTCACCATTTATATTAGTGAAAATTATTAGCCCGCCGTTTAGTTGTGGTAGTTATTTCGACACTATTTGTTGATGTGGTAGTTTTGACTACTGTAGTTCACTGTCTGGTAATAGTCACTAATGTTTATTTAATGACGACAACTTTACGTAATGTAACTGATGCATAACAATTGAAATTTATTTGAAGCAACTAATGTCTGATTGGAAACCATTGTAATTTAATTTTGTACAACTATAATTAAAAAAAACACTTGCCGTGCGAATCAACTCTTTGACTAAATGTACTCGTTATCAAAATTTTTTGGGCATATAAGTGCCTGAGCATCCTTTGTATCAACACCAAAATCTTATCATTTGTGCCTTTTGGCAGTAATAACAGCTTCTGTAATTTTGTTGAAGATCCGTTTGTAACTTTCTGAGTTATGGTGCTGACAAATGTGCTAACAAATATTAGTCAAAAACACAAACAGATCATCTGATTATCACCCAAATTTGATCATATATGACGTTTAAAATTTTCAAAAACTCCTGTAAATTTTAAAAAGATTTGTTAATAACTTTTTAGTTATTTTGTTAACACACGTAAAATCAAACACTGAGACAAGCCAGCAAACGAAGGAGCAAATCATTACAAAGATTTGGCCATGTAGCTTTCGTATTATATTTAACAACTCATTTATATTTAAAAAAAAAGCCTTCCATAACATTTTGAGTTATGGTGCTAAAAAAAGGAAAAAAACAAGCGGTTCAACGGATAGCAAACGGTAATCGCCTGTTACTACTAACATGCCTATAAAAAGCTCTGTAAATTTCGTAAAGATCCGCCCATAACTTTTGAATAATTTTGGTGAAGAGAGACAAATAGATAAGCAACAAAATACAGTAAACAAATACTACAAAAACATAGACTCTTTAGCGGAGGTGATAATTCAAGTGTCCGGCCAATTCTATTCTGAAATGAATTTCTGAAAAAAGAAGTGCCTGATCGAGGGCTTCATTAAGAAGCCTTTTAAAAGACCGTAACTTAACTGGCTTGTGATGGATTATATATATATATATATATATATATATATAATACAATACAATATATATATTGTAGTTAATTAATAAGTAATTACTAATTTACTCTTAACAAATAAAATTAGAACATATAAAGATATGATGGGTAATTAATCAATACGACGGTATATGCAGAAAATTATTGAGTCCTTCCTTACATATTTGCTGGCTTTGGTCAAGAGAAGCCTCTGATAGATATAGCGTTCGGTTGATAACCTCAAATTAACCTAATCTGTACCGGATTAGATTAGATAGGCGGCAGAAGACGGACCAACAGGCCCACTGTGTCAGAGAGCCACCGGGACTGGCGCTCCTGCCCTCCATGAGCTGTTGCCAGGTTGTGGCACAGCGCTACAAAAGTTTTTTGCCGCATTACAAATACAGCAGGACCAAGTACATACCTTTGAAGTAAAGTAACACAACCTTCTACGATTATGGTATATTATAACAATTATTTTCATAGAATTGCGCAATTCACAACATTGCAGTGGCAAACGACAGCTTTCAAACATGCAATCAGCCTTCAGCACCAAACAGACTTTACTTCAGGAATGCAGAGCGTGGACACACACTTCAGCCATCTGCCGCACTGTGGCCGCATTCACTGATACTTGGCTGCATTGACCGTAGTGGCAGTTCTATAGTTGAATTTTGTTAAGAGCTATTTATGAGCTATTGAGAGCTATTTTTTTTTTTACCTTGCACCTTCCTTCATGCATTATTGTCTTCTGTTTCTCATGTCTTTCCATCTCAGTAATTTATAATGACGTTTTAATTAGGATTGGCTTATTTCACTGCCTCGCTACCCTCATGTTAATTTACATACAGATACTTTCTTCAAGTTAATTTCAATATCTTTGATAATCTTCCCTTTCAACAGACTTGTGATAGTGAGGTGAGTTCTGTATCCAGGTTAGCAGGACTTTGATTCCTGAACAATGAATACTCTAGGCAATAATTCAAGTGAAGCCAACATAGAGCATCGTTCTCAAGAATCGAATCCAAGAAAGGCATTATACTGTGTCAGAGATGTATTAACCTTGTTTGGATATCCTTCGAGTTTGAGCTCGCTAAGCCAGTAGGGAACTCCCAAGGATGGTGCATGGTTGGTATACCAACCGTGGGTCAAGCTACTCACCTGTTGGGTTGCGAGCTGCGGCCGAACAGAACCTTAATGTACTCCTGCTTCAGCTCGAGCGCTTCAGCGCCGAGGTTTCCAAGCCTGTTCTTCACCAACCTCCACAGAAGATAGTTACTCAGGGTCCTGCCAGTATGAAAATATAATAGAATAATCAGTATAGCGTCCAAAATTAGTTTAAACTGTGGCTTGGTTTAGCAGAAGAATAATTATGAACTAAGCGTCTACACGAGAGTTTACTTAGATCCTGTATCGTAAACACAGACAAGCAATATTTTATTCTTTAGCGCACTAGGCGCTTTTAATACTAATGGTAGTTTTACTAATATATATTTTCTTCACTCGAGTATGAGCAGCTGCTCACCTGGCGTCGGTGGCGTTGAGGAGAGGCATGAGGTCGTGCAGGTAAGAGTGGCAGAAGAGCCGCACCTCTTGAGTGAAGGTGGTGTGGTTGGGCGCGATGGTGTCCAGGTAAACATCCCACGATAACTATAACGAAACAGGAAGCAATTATTGACAGCAACTTATTTACGTTCTTGTGCGTGTTTGATAGGCTCTCTTTTATTGAGATAATCTAATATATTTGGCCTTAACTTGCCCTGAACTTCATTCCTGGGCTTAGGATTCTGTACTTTTGGTTAAAAGGTAGTGGTAAAGTCAACTTTGGCTGTACCCTCCACTGGGAAACCCGTAAGCACTGGTTCGTGCGGCAGATATAGGCCAATTGGCATCAGATGAGTAAGTACAGCTGCAACGGACGACCGGTCACTTAGAATTTTGGCACATATAGCGGAAGATTCACCGTCCTATGCGCACCAAGCAAGTTTGCTGAATCAGCGCGCCGAGCGCCTTGCACAATGATCGCTCCCGGGACCCTCAGCACAATTGTTCAGCACGCAATGTCCGCTGCTCCCTAACTTCGTGAGTTAGGGCACGCTTAGTTGGGCGTTGAAATTAAGCCTGCAAGGCTTGACTTATCCGAAATTTCATGCGGAAGCCTTGGATTTCCACCCTGAATCGTTTTGGAAGCATTAGAAGCAACATAGTGTAGATTGAAAACTACCTTTTCTAAAGCAATATTGAGTTTCTGGACGCTTCATGGGTAATCGATTCAGTAACAGCGCCAAGAACTCGATTTAATGGGTCGAAGCCAACGCACCTGCACAGTTTAGAACAAATGAAGCCTCAAAATCCCGATTTTGGCGCCCAATCGAACAAGTCCATAGTCGACTTGAGATGGTCGAAAAGTCAACTCCGTGGAATGGAGGGCGGAAAAAAGTCTGAGCTGTAATGGGCTTACAAACAACGCTGAAAACTTGATCCACAGTGAACAATCCCCTGCCCAGGACTGAAATTTTGATCAAGTTAAGGCCAATTGGAACGGCACTACCTAGTAATTAGAACAATCGAACGTGCGACATAAACCGTAAGACCTTTATTGGTACGGAAAGATACATTAGGCATGACAGTGTGGTATAGGAGCTAACATTGTAGAATAAAGCTCACAACTTGAATATTGCGTCCTCCCTATAACTCAGTAGTTTCGTTCTCAGAGATTTCATAGTTTAGAGTTTCTTTACCCTTTGACCTTAATGAGATTGATCGCCCTAAGAAAAACTGTCTGGTGCAGGTGAACGAAGTGTAGCACAGGGTAAAAATGTGGTGTGAAACTTGGTTGTAGCGCCATGTTAAAGCTACTGTGTAATGGCGGGCCTAGTGTGGTCTGTAAGAAAAACTGCACAGCATATAAAAAGAACTCTCGCAGTCAGGGACGGGCGCCGCCCTTTGTAGAATTTCTTTTTTATTTCCAGTTTCCGGTCTTTGAAGCCCTCCTTTCTTGGACGCTTTGCGGTCGGAAGCTCTCGGGCCATCTTCACACCGAAAATTTGAGCCATTCTGTTCTCCTAAAACAGAATGATGGAAACTTGCGGTTCTGCATCCCAGCTGCAAAACGAAACTATAAATTTATTTTAGTGGTTGAAACGGGCACAGGGCTGAAAATAGTAAAGACTACAATAATTGGCTTAGGACCACTGGTCAAAAGGCCCACGGGAAAGGTATAAAGGACGGAGTGGGCTAGAAATACGAAACTGCTGCCGTAAAGCCATGTCCAGTTTCACTCTTTTTGAGTCCCGGGCGATTTTCAACCTCCGCCAAGGAGGTTATGTTTTCGTCGGGTTTGTCTGTTATTCTGTATGTCATCAAGACAACTCAAAAAGTTATTGACCGATTTGGACGAAATTTACAGGGATTGTTTGAAATGTTACGAGGAACAGATGAGTAACTTTTTGTGAAGATCCGTCCTTCCGTTTTGCTTGTTTGTTTGTCTGCCTCATTTTTCTCAATGCCATAACTCAAAAAGTTATGGATGGATTTTTATGAAGTTGACATGAGTTGTTAGGTGATAACAAAGAGTAAATGACCAAATCTATGTAATGATTTGTTGGTTCGTTGTCACTGTTCTTAATTTTATGCTTGTTAGCACAATAACTCAAAAAAATAGTGAATGGATCTTTATGAAATTTATAGGAGTTGTTAGTAATGTTAAAAGACATGAATGATTAAATTTCTGGTGTGCAGATCGGTTGGCTCATTTGTATGTTTGACTCAAGTTTGACATAATGCTTGTTAGCAGCATAACCCAAAATGAAATGAACGGATCTTCAAGAAAATTACACAGACTGTTATTACTATCACAAGGTACACATGATTAGATTTTGAACTTGATACCAAGAAAATCATGGTTTCAGAGCCAATTTGAGTTTTTCGTTACCGTTGCCTCGCTTGGCGGAGGTATGCGCTCTCAGAGGGCTCTAGTTACAATTGCATTACGGAATGGTGGCATGTCCTTCAGTTGTCGATAAGAGCGTCGCATTCAGGAGCTAAGACTCTTATCTCTCGAAGAAAAATGGCTCAGAAATCAACGTTTAGAAACGTTCAGATACCTGAATGGCTTCGGAGACATTCCGGTAGCAATATCGTCTGTCACGACGATTTTGCGTTCACGTAAGCTTTCCTGCTCGCGCCACCACTAAAATAAACACTACCTACGCAAACCTAAACTAGCCTAACCTAACCTACCCTTACCTAACCTAACCTCCTTACCTAACCTTCTAACCTAACCTCCTTGCCTAACCTTCTAAGTTCTAACCTAACCTAACCTTAATCCCGGCAGCGGGCTGTTCCAGAGAGATAGAGAGATGGCGATGATCGCCTCCAAAATAACAGCGAAGAGTTCAATCATCAACATAAAATAACTTGCCTGGGGTGGTTATTTTCCCCTACTTCATCGTCTTGTTACCCATTTCCTGTTACCCATTGTTCTGTCGCACATTGTCCTGTTATCCATTACTGTGCTAACTATTGTTCTGTTGCTAATTAACTATCCTGTCATTCATACTATACAGGAGATATACACCCTGTGGATCACAGTTTCTTTCAAATTAGTACAGGCTAGCTATACATGCTCATGCAATGTTGCTCTATTTATACAGCCTATAATTGCTGAAATTTATCGTTACATAATTTACCACTTTTGTGTGTTCATCTTTTTCATCTTTTGGCTTACCCCGGGAAATTCAGCTTTCAACTGCTGCCGCGTGTATCGCCGGTGTATGGCGGAGAGGTTCAGTCGCTCTTCATTTGGCACCAGGATCTGGAAGAAGAGGAATTATTTCTTATTTTTTGCTTGGTGTTCCCAAAAGGCTCCCAAAGTGGCCGGTGCCGCTCCCCATGAGGGGGCGACGATATGATTTGAGGGAGGGAGCGGTGAGGCAAAAAAGGGAGGGGTGGTGACAGGGAGAGGAAGAAATAAAAAGTAGGTAATAACAATGGCATGAAATAAAACAAAGAAAATATGATGCAGTGTATGTTCCCGGAGTGTGCTGTGATTCTAACCCAGTGTGCTTCCAAGGGATCAATTCACAGCCTTTTGGCGACCTCAAAATTAAAAATTGGAATTAATAATCCTACGGCGCTGATAGAATTTGATGAATTAGATTCTAGATGATCCGTAAGGAGGGGTATTAAGAACTTGTCGGGGCTCTCGTTCATTGTTTTTATATATTTCCGGTTTAGCTAATATCAAGTGTGTCGATGAAATTTTAAAATCGAAAATCATAATACCTCCTCTTTAAAGACACTCGAAGATTTTTGAGGTTCCTAGCTTGAAAGGATCTACGGAAGACTACTAAAGTTGCTTAAATACCAGTTCAGTGAGCTATAAAGTAACTGGTAGATGCGCCGTTAGTGCGGAATGTGTTCAAAACTGTACACGCGAGCCCTAGCAGAGTTACTGGCTGCCCCAAAAGCTGTAATATCATTTAGTTTTCGGGCAGTCAAGAATTCTGTTAGGAGTATACAAAAGAGCTTGGATAGCTGGTGTGTGGCAACGAGCCATCCATCTTTATACGTTCCAGCTCAGGGAATCTTATTGAACAGTACATCATGCAACCATCCTTTTTTTTTGCGTTCGAACTAGAGAGCCGTTTCTTCGAAAAAAGCACATCAGGCCTCTATCTACCTTACTAGAGGCATTAAGAAGTTGATGGTTCAAAGCAGAACAGGTGACTTATCCTATACGCCTCACCTTGGCAAGTTGGGTTTCGAAGAAGAGCACATCAGCCATGTCTCTCATGGCAGTGAGGGGATCCGCCCCCAACAGGTGGCAGGACCGCAACATCAGGTCGAGGTATGCCACTCTGTACTTCTCATCGGTGTTGCTGAGGTAATAATTCCTACCTGGCAGACCCAGTTTAGGCTGGTCCAGCTGGAATGCATAGACGAGGCAATCTAAGAAACTACAGAAACTCGTTAATTCACAAGACATGAACCTTGCGAGGTTGTAGAAGATATTACCGAAGCTTGTTAAGCATGCGATTCGTCGCATTTTGTACACGACAAATTTCTGCTTATGCCGCCAGTAGAAGTTGCCGTAAACACATATGATTTAAACGCAATGGTTATACTATCATATATTTTGGATACTATCACACTGTATATATGTTGGAACATGCACAAAAATTCCTCGTTATGTCATCTCGTTTTTAACTTAGGTCCAAAATATTTACTTAGTAGTTCTAGGCAACCAACATACAGTATGTACTATTGATTCACTAGTACATACTGCGAACCCCTAAACCAAATATGTTGAACCTAAATAAACTAAAAAAAAAATACATACATGAGATGGCCAATAATGAGGATTTGCGGTAGGCAATAGAGGGAGTCCAAGTGTTATCATATTACGGAAGAAGAGCCAGCTGTATGGGTTGGAAAGTAGATTAATTTTTGGCTGTCGAATAAACCATCGAAGTATTTAAAAAAAAGAGCGTTGTTGAAACGAATTTTTTCCTTTGGGGGGAAATTGTATCATACTGGAAGAGAGGATACATTTCCAGAATAATCATCTACTTTGAACTGGCGAGCATTACTGCCACTGATATTAGATGTTAGTATTTGCAACGAAACGGAGTTAACGGATACATGTACCAAGAGTGCTTCCTCATACGTAATTGCTACAGAATACCGCTTTGTAGCAGATGCAGTCAGTTCAACTGCTTCGTTACTTAATCTTCTCGCTGTGCCCGCCAGTATTTATTACTTGCATTTTGGCCGGGCTGGCATATCGCCAGTGCATCCCGAAACATACCACCAGCCTGTATACCGGATCCCCCGTATTTAGTGAAAAATTAGCGCAGTTGAAAATTTATTAAGTAGAAATGGAGATCAAAGAGACTTTAAAAATAATCACCAGAATTTATTCAACATGGCTTTCTTGTTTTTAACGGCATGCATCAATTTCTTTAGGAAAGCTTCATAGGAGGCACAAATGATTTCTTGCGGAATCAAGGCTATTTTCCCCTTAGCTTAGACTTCAAGGTGTCAAGCGAATCCTGTGAAGTTTTGCCGACTTTAGTGTCCAAGATGGAGCCCGCAGAAAAGTCTAGTGGGTTCAGATCCGGGCTCCTCAGGGGCCAGCTTTCTTTGCTCAAGAACGATGGAAAGTGCATGAGGCTGACTCTAACGTCGAATCATTTTGGGCCATGTGAGGGAGCAGAGCATCGGTAAAGGGTCCAAAGGTGCACCACAGAAGTGATTATGTGTTCAGGACCACAGCTTTGCTCCCACTATGTCAGATATGCGATGCTGGCTGTTAAGTTTGACTCCTGAAGGAATAAAGAGAAGAGGAGACCTCCCAATGGCAATGATAGCAGCCCAGACCATAACAGATAGTGGATTCTGGTGAGGTGCCGCTCCTCTGCCTTCCACTGATCTATCTCTGCCCAATTCTATAATTCTGATGACTTAGAATCTATTAAAAGTAAAATATCTCTTGATTAGTGAAGACCAAATTGGGCAGCATGCCATCTTCCAAGAAGTTGCTGATGTGTCTACTCTTGTCATCGCTCATGCGTTCATCAGCTGCTGTCGAAAGTTCGTAGCGTAAAGGCGACGATTTCTTCTTAATTTTTCTTTCGTAGTTTTGATGAAACGTTGAGTTCGAGCTGCCGTTCCTCTCTGGCCGAAATGACTGCATATTTTACTGCTGTTTTTTTAACGCTTTCCAAAGTTTCAAAACGGTTTCGCGGTGAATGTGCAATTTTTTTTTTTTGCTACATGTATATTACTCCTCTTCCTTTCATAAAGGGATACGATTGTGTTTCTATCAACAAACATTGTATATTTCAGTTTTGATACATTCTTACTTTTGATACGTAAAATAGACATGATAAGGTGTAATATCCTGCAAAAATAACGAGTTGTCTTAGAAATAAACACTTTTAACGTCATCACTAGATTGGGTTGCCATAATTACGGCCGACCCGGTAATCCCTACCGATCTATTCTAGTTGGTCTCAGACATTGTTACAATTCCAGCCAGACTAGATCACAAATCCCACTCCAGCCAGTCTCAGACATTGTAACAATTCCAGCCAGACTAGATCACAAATCCCGCTCTAGCTAGTCTCATATCCAGTCTGATTCGGTCGCAAATCCAGTTACATTTCCAGCCCAGCTCCACGATTCCTTCGGACTGTACAAGGAAATTCCTCGGAACATCAGCAGGCGCCACGGCTGTTAGGAAGTTTATCGCCAAATAACCATTAGAGCAATGGGCTTATAAGCAAGCACGAAGGCATTTCAGGCGCAGATGTTGTAGTGTTAGCGAGAGCGGGCCATCACAGGTGCCAATAATCGGGCCAATCTCGCAATAGCACTAACCCTCGTAGACTTATTATCACTTCCATTAGAATTGAGGAGGTATCGTACCTAAAAAATTTGCCCAGTAATTACTAGGCTTTGCATTCATTACCTTCAAGCTGTAGCAAAATATTTCCCCTGTCAGAGCGATGTGAAAGAGTCACGAGCGATACTCTACACTTAAATTTTTTATTTTATCCCGATCGTCGCCTCTTCTTTTGCTAAAGCGGAAATCCTGTAGAGTATAATAGTTCAGCCTTAATCCAAAACGCACCTCTTGAAGGGGC
Source organism: Parhyale hawaiensis (assembly GCA_001587735.2). Taxonomy (NCBI): domain Eukaryota; kingdom Metazoa; phylum Arthropoda; class Malacostraca; order Amphipoda; family Hyalidae; genus Parhyale; species Parhyale hawaiensis. The sequence goes on along the minus strand of LQNS02276481.1, from coordinate 6,526,099 downwards.
ACATAGGCGCCCGCCCTTAAAGAAGGTGTTCAACATAAACAAACGTTCGACACTGAATCATGGATTCGTTCAAATAAGGTACCACGTACAAATCCAGTACAAACACTGTACGTCTAGTTTCGAATTGTTTGGCTATAGTGGTCTGAAATAAACGATAAATTCATGAGTAATAGGAGTCTGATAATCTAAATAAATCCAAAGTTATAAATATAATTACGCAATGAAATGAAAAAAGCTACATAGTATTGGTTTCACAGTAATCTATCAAATTGACTGAAAAAGGGATGAAATAGGAGATAGAGATTGAGGAGAAGGGAATGGAAGAAAGAACCAGAAAGTAGCTTTAACGCTGAAGGAAACACATTTCACTGTCTATTTAGCTACAGGGATCCCCGGATTGATTGCATAGTGTTCCTTGTGACCCAGAGGGACCTCGCGACGAGGGCGTCCCATTACTCCAAACGAATCTTTACTGTCGACATCATGTAGGCCATGACAGCCATGCTCCGATGGGCGGAGCCTAATATGCACTAGTTCTTCGTACAACAAAGAAGAATAATGGATTGCGCTTACACCTCTTCTAGGTACATTTTTAGAGGAACCTCTCGAATTTTCGTTCTATTTTTACTGTATTTACATTAGATTTCATTTCAGCAACGAATAGGTTTATTGGACTTATCATAGCTCCAAGGTAAGGTCTGCTGCTGGCAATAATGGTTCTTGTGATCTTCGGACGAAATCCAGCTGATATTCTCCACATTATCTGACGTGTCTGGAGTCACCAGCCTGCGTGTCTTCGGTTGGGTCGGTGTGAGCGTCCAAAGTGAGAGCCAGCAGCGAATTATCTCCACAGTGCACGTAACCGCTGACCGCTGGACTAGTTGGTATTCTACTTGAATGACAATCCAACAACTTTTTTTAACTCTATAACTTTAATGGCCCTTTGAAGATGTCGCGTCATTTTGTTAAACAGTCTTGCTCCCCGTACAATGCAGTTACTGGAATATTATATCGCCCTAGCCAGCTGCGCGTACAAACGCTAATGAAACACCTTGGAAGTTGGTTCCAAAGTCATCAGTCAGTCATCATAGTGAATTAGATGGCCAGTGCTCTATAAATATTGTAGTTACAATACACCCCTGTAGCTTCTTGCGTCCAACATACTACAGATCAAAAGCTGTTCGAGTAATAATTTTGGACCCAGTACACCTCCAACAACAGCCTTGGTTGCCTCATAGTCGCTGAAACACGATCAGTTGCTTATACAGTTCAGTTGCTGTCCATAATCAATAAGCTCACACGACTGCCATGTTCTCCTAATACCGGCGCCACAAAAGACAATTGTAAACTCAACGAACATTTGGATGTTCATACGTTTCTTATCTACCTACACAAAAAATGGGTTTAGGCAATTAGCCAACAATAGGACGGGTTATGGAGGGGTTTCATGGGTTTGTTTGCCCCATGTTGTACTGAGCCGCAATAGAAAAATCACGACGCCATTTCTTACTTCTGACTACTCCTGGACAGGACAGACAGACTCATCTCTCCCCCCACGACACGCGCATACTGACTTATTCTCGCGGCGTACCTTGCTGAGCAAATACTAACCCCCGTCGCCCTTGTGTATTTCTCCATTTTCATCATCACTGCTATGAGGGCGTGACTGACGGAGCTGGGGCCCTCATGACGGAGCTGGAGGGCACCAGCAGCGGATCACCTACTGTGCGCGACCCCTAAGGTAATTGTTCTCTGAATTTACGGCCAATCTGGAGGCAATTTTCCACCCCATTCTTCATTGAATAGAGATCTACTGATCAGGAACCCGAATAGTATTCCTTAGAACTCCTCTTAAACCCGATCCTGGGCTATTTTCCTTTTCACAAATTTTCTCCATTGTATCTGTGCATTACAAAACTCCAAGCCTACTAACGAGAATAAAACTCTGAATTTGCTGTCTAGAATAAAACTCTAAATCGGCAGTCTAAAATGAGCTCTCATTTGCTGTCAAGAATAAAACTCTAAATTTGCTCTCTAAGATAACTCTGATTAAAGCTTAAACTTTCTAAATCAAGTGCTTTAAATCAAACTAAATAGTTTGGATTTACTTACTAAAGTAATTTCAAAATTCAATACTTCAATTTCTATCGACCTAAAATTTATTATTAATTGATCGTTTAAAAGAAAACTTCAAATGCTTATTCCTATTTTTTTCAACTGACTTTATAGAGACATTTCTGTTCTAGGTTTTGGCAAGAACGACGCATGGACGGCCGGGAGCTGGGCTGGAACGAAGACAAACCAACATTGCTCAGGGTTTAATAAACTAATTTCCGTTCGCCGCTGGCTATTTTCTTGCCTACTACCAACTTTCGCTTCACTAGCTGAACGTCCGATCATTAGTTGAGCTCGCAATTACTCATTGTGCAAGCTCCTTGCGTCAACAGGCAATACTGCTTCGGTATGTAAATTTAACTGGATGCCACAGGCGAAAATTTGTTGGAAGAAACACAGATTTCTTGCATGAGTCAATAATGTAGTGGGGCAAATTCTTGCCCTTACTATTTTTCTGGACCGAGGCCCGCCGTTGTGCACTCAGGCAACATTAATTTTTTTTTTTGTGGCAACATTTTTGTTGCCAGCTGACTTGCTGCGAGCCCGTACGATGCAGTTCTCTTTGACGTGGTTTTATTGCTCTGACCAACTGTGACTTAAGTTATTTATTGCAATGTATTTTTCTGGTTAATATAATGCA
>LQNS02276481.1:6498487-6510290 GCA_001587735.2 Parhyale hawaiensis | reverse complement strand
TATTCACTCACAGAACAGGAAATACTGATAACAATTCACTCACAGAACAGGAAATACTGATAACTATTGACTCACAGAACAGGAAATACTGATCACTCTTCACCCACAGAACAGGAAATACTGATCACTCTTCACCCACAGAACAGGTAATACTGATAACTATTCACCTACAGAACAGGAAATACTGATAACTATTCACTCACAGAACAGGAAATACTGATAACTATTCACCCACAGAACAGGAAACACTGATAACTATTCACTCACTGAACAGGAAATACTGATAACTATTCACCCGCAGAACAAGAAATACTGATAACTATTCACCCGCAGAACAAGAAATACTGATAACTATTCACCCGCAGAACAGGAAATACTGATAACTATTCACCCGCAGAACAGGAAACACTGATAAATATTCACTCACTGAACAGGAAATACTGATAACTATTCACCCGCAGAACAAGAAATACTGATAGCTATTCACCCGCAGAACAGGAAATACTGATAACTATTCACCCGCAGAACAAGAAATACTGATAACTATTCACCCGCAGAACAGGAAATACTGATAACTATTCACACAAAAGAAATTTCTGCAATCCATCTACGATCAAAAGTAGTGTATAAGCTTGGTTTAACATTCTAAGCAGTCATGAATTTCGTTGCAGCAGAGCAGGTTATAGGAGGCAGAAGTCGCTCTTGAGTACTTGACTGAGACGTTAGCTGTGCTGTAAAATAATATAATAAAATCCTCAGCAGAGTTATTGGCTGCTCAGAAGTTGCCTTGCTATTTTGGCTTCTGGGGCGAGACAATAACTTAGATCTTTAATGCATGGTGACAGTGAAATTATTAGTGAACCACTTGACGATCTTTCGAAATCTCCACACATGCCCATGTAAATTTGCATTATTAATTTCTAAAGAATGATGTTAATTTGAGAAAAAACGTTATGAGCCTGTCACTTTCACTTAAGATGAAATAATGCAAAAAAAAAAAATTGAAGTTTCTGATGGTCAACAGAAGTATAAATTTTGCTAAAAAATTTCACTGTTTGTTTTGTTTTTAAAGAAGACATGCATAATGATTTAACACACATTTTTTTTTTGCAGTAAAGATACGAAACATCAGGGTTTATCTTTGTAAGTAATAACATTGCTTATATTTTTTACTGGTATAATTTTTTTTTGCTGAGTCATTTTTGATGCAGTAGAAAAGACATATAATGCCAAATAGCTAGTTCTTTAAATAACAACATATACTATTCATCTTTTTTTGTAAATTGAACATACCATACGTGCCTGGCTGTCGATGAGTAGAGTGCGTCAAACGTGTCCACTGTGAGAAATTTTGCTCTGTGTGGTCGTAATCTTCCCGGGCTTCAGTTTCCTGTGCGTTGGTTGTAGATTTACTCGCTGATAATATTTCTTTATTAGTAAATTTATTGGAGAAAGCTCCATCTAATCCAGACTTACGGGATACATCTACAGGATTAACTGCCACGTGGAGATTGAAATGAGACGTTTCTCCGTCTCGTGTGTTTGTAGTAGTGATTGGGTGGTTGGACGCTTGGAGAGCGTCTTGTTCAGTAGATCCAATGGGGTCGTCAGAAGCCCCCTGTGAATTGAGGAAAGTATCTGCTCCAGAAGGATTGGCTGATTCAGAAAAGGAATCTTGCGATGTCTTAGCGGGTTGAGACTGTGCAACTGGATTGTCTATAGGCATGAGTATCAAATTTGGAGCAATATCTCCGCCTTTTGCAGCTCGTCCTCGTGTTTCGTCGAAAGCAGTCAAATTTTGTGCCTCGGACAAAAGTGTCGGAGTAACACTCGATGCAATGGAAACCGCTGTCGGTGTAACACTCGATGTCAAGGACGCAGATGTTAGCGTTAAATTTGATGTGGAGAACACAGATGTCGGGGTAACACTCGCTGTAACGGGCACAGATGTTGGTTTTCCGCTCGACTTAAGAGTCTCAGGTGATGGTGTTGTGCTTGAAGTAGAAACTGCACTTGATTTATTTTCTGACATGCTTTTAAAAACTGGTGTATTACTTTCTGCTCCAGCGCTAATATCTTTGACAGATTCAAAACGCAAAATACTAGTTTCTTGTTTCACTGTAGCACTAGCAACGAATAACCTCGAATTGAAGAGAAGCAATATCGTTGCAATAGCAGCGAGGGTAAATTTAGTACAACGAAGCATGGTTCAGGTTAACAACTCTGCTGGAAGAAAGTTTGACTTTAGCTGAAGAAAGCTGCCTTGTTACTATTCAGGTTTAATTAGAACTGAGATTGTAAACAACTATTTTTCACTTTGATGGGTTCGAAACAAAACAACCTCTGATGGAACATTGTTGTTTCTAGTAATGTCATTAGCAAGCACACAAAAAATATTCGACACACTGGTTGATCAAGTATGATAGCCGTCAAGTTCAGCGTATTTGGATCAATCTATACCTTTGTGCTTTTCTTCAAACGAAAGCTTTGTAATTACTAAAACACTCTCTCACTGTTTTCTGCCCATCCAATGATATTTAACACTTTTTAAAATAAAATGTATGCAATCAAGCTATAAAAAAATGATGCCACCATTTTGGACCACGAACTGCAATAAATAAATATACATATATTATTAAGCCAAACCGTCTGGAAGTCCTGAAATGCTCTTTTTTTTCTGCCAGTTGAAACTACTCAACTCTCTTCACTTCGCCAGCCAATAAGTATATTCCGTAAAGCTACATATCCCCATAAACGAAAGTATGTAATAGAAACATTAAAACATCTACCTCATTGTAATTAATCGTAATTGGATTTTGCATTGTAATTAATCGTAATTGGATTTTACATTGTAATTAATCGTAATTGGATTTTGCAACCATATTATACTACATTGACAGGTTCTATTTCATTTTCTGAATATCAGTTTCATAATCAATTTACTTGAATCTTAAATGCCATACTGGCTTGCTAAAACTCTTCCATTAATGTGTATGAGTTTACAGCCTTATTTACGGTAAATACCCATTGAAAAATCAGCTCGAGATTTCCTCCGTCGATCGTTAATAATAGAGCTATCTGGACTACCTCGCTACAATGACTTTCATTTCCTTAAAAAAATACCAAGGAACAAATCCCCCTTGTAGCGACACAGTACAGTCCTGCATTAATAAGGTTAAAGGCCTGTCGAAAGCCCGAGGGCGCTGCGCGTTTTAGATACCACATGTAATTTCGTTCACGTCTTCGTTTTCTGCTTATCCTTCGTGTCTTTGGAAGCGAACCCTCACAAAACTTTCCTAACATTATCATAGAAAATCCTCCTCATGGCCCTTATTAGCTCGTCAGCGCATTAATTAAAAAAAAAACAGAAGAAATTCCGGTATCTTTTCGAGGGGCATTGCAGATGCTGGCCAAATTTCCGGAGAGAGGAATCCACGTGTTGTTTACGCCCGTTGCAGCGAAACGGAAAAGGTTGTATTGGTAACAGTTTGGCCTCTCCGGTGTGTCCGAAGACTGCTTCGCCGTCCAGTATCAATACATGATCGAATATTGTTGAAGATGGTTCTTGATAGTGAACTGCAAATATGGATTGTTTTCTTTTTATTTGTTGTCAAGTACTTTTATCATAAAATGAAGTTAATCACTCGCATCTTCCCTTTGTTTTTGTGACACTATAATAGAATAAGCAGCTGATATTGGGTGAATCTCTTCAACAGTCAGTAATGCGAGACGTGCCTTTGTGACGGACGAGTGACGCTTCTTCCTAGCGCAAGATTAATTTTTGTTCGTTTTCACATATCATTTGCTTGTCAGAGTGACCCGTCTATGCCCTCAAAAGGACCATTTCGGTCCTACAAGTAGACTCAACCGTTGAAGGTGATGGCTGCTATCTTCACGGGAAACAATTCCTGCAGTGTCAAGTGCATTCTTTGCATCGTATCTCTGATAACTCCGCTGTAGCGTAAGCATGGCTGTGTTAGGAACAACGTAGGTGCTTGTCCGTATGTAAACATCTATTTGTTCCGGGTGATGGTGCATGTTCTATAGAGCTGCGTGTGTCTGGAAGAATTCTATTTATAATACTATTTCTACATACTGTATTTTTTAGCCTCACTGTAGAAATAAGCGTCTTTATCGAGCCCCTGAAGACGCTCAATAATCTTCTCATAAATAACAAATGATGTAACGTATTTTTCTAGCCTTACAGCCCCACTAAGCTGCATCATCACTGCCCCTAAAGACGTTCAATAAGCTTCCGATCAATTTCAAATGATTTTACCGCACTTTTTTCTCCAGCTCTACAGCCTCAGCCCACTCGATAAGCTGCTTTAGTATTGCTCTGAAGCCGCTCAATAGCCCCGGCTCTCACTTTCTAGGCCCTGCTCATCTACTGAGTTGGATCTCGTGGGAGGATCCCTGCCGCTCAGGGGTATATTGCTTTTGGAAATTCAGAGGCTGTGAACTCTTGGTATTAAAACGAAAGAGTTACAATTAACAACCCGTCGTGTAAATATTTGTATCTATATAAATACAGATATACTAAGATATCATCCAAGTTCTTTCGCGTTTTAAATATTATATAATATATTAATCAAATATATATACTCTACATAGTTGTGCACCCAGCGGTCAAAAAAATAAAATAAAATAAACATGGTAATGAACAAGCATTGGCACCTCTTTAGTGTTCATGCCCCTGGTTATGAATTCACTCTAAAACAGATGCATTACACCTACTGTTACTGTAGCACATAAAATCTATAAATAAATACACATTGGTCTATTTTTAATGTTCTCATGCGTAATATGCTTTGCATAGACATATATATATGCACCGGAATATTTCTTAACCGTGGTGGCTGTATCTAAAAAACACATACACACTCTTCTATTAGTTCGGGGGAAAATCTAGGAGAGATATCAGATCGATATTAGTAAAGTGAATTCAGTGTGTTCAGCAGTAAAATGAAGTCAGTGTGAACACAGGTAGAGTGAACTTACGGACTAAGGCGAATAAAGATGAACTAGACCTAAAGTGAATAGTTAGGTGAAGCAAAATTAGATGAGGCTAAGTTTTATTAGGTTAAGTTATGCTTAAGTAAGGATGATGTTGTTAATATTGGATTAGGTCAGGTTATGTTAGGTAAGAATTATTTTGTTTATAATAGGATGGGTTAAGTTAGGTGAAGTTCATTTCCTATTGGTTAAGTTTTGTTGAGTTAGATTAGATTAAGTAAGGTTAATTTGGATAAGGTTTTGCAAGTTACGGCACGCTAGATTGGCGTTCTTATAGATACTGTACGAAAAAATCTCGACTTTTAGCGGCCGTCGCGCCGGTGTTTGCTCAGAAAGTTTGCGTTTGTGCCCTGCTTGAATCTCAATGGCGGGTATATTGACATTGTAAACTGAGCTGCTACGCTAGTGGTTCCTCGGCAGGAGTTGGGCAATACTTGGACGAAAGAAGGGCGATGCTTAAATGAAAAGTAGGTCATATTTAAGTAGGTGATACTGGGGCGAAAAGTAGGTGAAGCTTGGGCGAAAAGCAGGTGATGCTTGGACGAAAAATAGGTGATGCTTGGGCGAAAAGTAGGTGATGCTTGGACGAAATGTAGGCGATGCTTGGACAAAAGTAGATGATTCTTAGGTGAGAAGTAGATGCTCGGAAAAATGTAGGTGACGCTTGATCGAAAAATAGGTCATACTTGGGCGAAAAGAAGACTATGCTTGGACGAACAGCAGGTGATACTTGAGTGAAAAGTATCTGATGCTTGGGTGCAACGTAGGTGATGTTGAGCGAAAAGTAGGTGATGATTGAGTGAATAGTGGGTGATACTTATGTGCAAAGAAATAGGTGATACATAGAAAAATAGAGTGATATATAGGCGAAAATTAGGTGATGCTTGGGTGAAAAGTAAGGAGATACTTGGGCAAAAAGAGATAATACCAGAGCAAAAATTGGATGATACCAGGGTCAGAAATTGGAGATACTTTGGCGAAAAGTGTTTGATACTTGGGCGAAAAGTTTGATACTTGGGCAAAATATTCTATGATGCTAAGTGAAAAGTGGGTGAAGCTTGAATGAAAAGTGGGTAACGCTTGAGCAGAAATTGGGTAATCCCTGGGTGAAAAGTGGGTGATTATTGGAGAAAAGTAAGTGATACTTGAGCTTAAAGTGAGGGATTTTTGGGCAAAAGTTGGTAATACTTAGAAAGTGGGTAATACTTGGGTGGATAGTGAGTGATACTTCGAGAAAAGTGAGTGATGCTTGGGAGGAAAGTTTGTGATAATTGGGAGAGTGGTGGTTAAGCAAAGCAGAAGATACTTTCAGAAAGACACTCATTCGGAAGCTTGTGACAGTTGGATGTGTCTGATTGTGTACGTTTTCGGCTGCCTGAAGCGGAATTCGATTGAGATTAAGGATTAAAACTCGATTCATAGAGACAACTCGAACGCTAAAGATTGAAATCACAGACAAGTTAAATAAGGTCGGGCTAGATTATGAGGGTAAAGGTGCAAGTAGAAAACCTTACCTCGAGCAACTGTGATACTTAAACTCTGGTTTCAAAATCCCTAGAGCTTTTACTGCCCCATTTTTGACCTTGTCCTCAGAAGCTTTGACGAGGTTGTTTTATTTTTTATGGTTAGGTAGTAAATTCCCATTACTATTTCCCTACCAGAATTGTTGCATAGGTTAACATAAAAGAGAATAATATGAAGCTAAAAGTTAAATAAATAAAATATATTATCTTGGGAGTCGTACTCATGTGTAATATTTTACTACGAATATTGCTGGGGTTGAAAAAAATAGAAAATGAATCTGAGAATGAGCCAAGATTAAGTGAATTAAAATATGCGAGCAACCTGAAAATTTTCATGAGCTACCTGGATTCTGAGGTAATATTTCATTGCACTACATATAAAATTCTCGTTTCGTATACTTTCTCTTTTTAAATATCGACAATTGTACGGTATATAATTTCAAAAAGTGTCAGAAGCGAATGCAACGATTGCATAAATTATCAATCATACAACACACTCTGATGATGAAAATGATACAGTACTTTCGAATCTTAAAATATGTCTATATACATACATACCATCTATGCGAGAAAGGTTGGGGGGCGACTAAATAATGACGACAATAGTTATGATGTTGACAATCCACATGTAAATAGATGATGTATCTAATCGACAAAAGTAACCTACTTGTGGCAAGCGTTAACTAATCGCTTGGCATAAAATATTTCACATATTCAAAATTTTTACTGCTTCTGCGCTCCTCTTTGAGACGATTCGCGGCTTCATTAAATACAAGAGGTGTAGTTTTCATTTAAAATAATGCGGATCGTGGCGATTTTAGTTCCTTATCACAGGATCAACATTCCCCACATTGTCAGCATGTCTCACTGCGGCAAAGCATCGACACACGCACACCCACCTCCCATAACGACCACGGGCGAACTGAGGGAATTGTTTGACTCTGGTGTGCGTCTGATTGAGGCATCCTTGGACCCTCAGCCGCCAAAGCCGAGGCCAAAGAAAGGCAAAGTTGGTGCTAAGCCTGAGCGAGGAAGCTTATGCCGGACCACGCTATGCAATCGCACGCACAACTTCATGCGAGGGTGTCAATGTCGTTCATGCTACCATCCGTATCTATGCTGCTAATTCTATATTTTTATCAGAATGAATATGTGAAATGCTTGTTAATACATAGTGTGGCTCCTCAATTACAGTTCATGCTATTCCGACATTGTGTTACTTATGTTTTTAATCAATTGGTTCATATTTCTCAACAGATTGGGGCAACAGTACTTGTGTTTTAGCACCCACAGACACTTCCGACAAGGAAGCAGAGAGAGCAACGGGAGGACTCACCTCAACTAAAATAAAAACTCAACTGTGACTGAATAACGTCACATCGACTAGATGGAGAACTTGAGGGTGGGATCTCACACCTTCGTTGATTGGGCTCTTAACCTGCCAAAACTTTAGGTTATGGACAGATTATGACGAACTTTACAGGGATTGTTATGTATGTTAAAAGGAACAGATGATCAACTTTTGGTGATGATGCGTCCATCCGTTTGTTTGTTTGTCTGCCTCATTTTTCTCAATGGAATAATTCAAAAGGTTATGGACGGCGTAAATGACCGAGTTTTTGCAATGATCCGTTTGTTTATTCGTTTATTACTGTTTTCAATTTTATGCTTGTTAGCGCAATAACTCAAAAAACAATCAATGAATCTATATGAAATTCATAGGAGTTGTTAGTAATGTTCAAATACATAAATGATTAAATTTTGCTGCACATCGGTTGGTTCGTTTGTATGGTTGACTCATGTTTGTCACAACGTTTGTTAGCTGCATAATTCAAAAAGTTATGAAAGGATCTTCAAAAAATTGCGTTAACTGTTATTACAGTGAAAAGGCACAAATAATTAGAGTTTGGAGTTGATACAAAGAAAATCATGAATTCAGAGCCAATTTGAATTTTTCGTTACCGTTGTCTCGCTTAACGGAGGTATGCGCTCTCAGAGTGCTCTAGTTCGTATATGTTTTTTTCCTCTATTGAATGTTTATCGGCTTGTCGATGTGGCGTCATTGATAGCGTCACTTTTCTATGTTTTTTCACATGAGTTCTCTCATTGCGCTCTTGGTTTCTTGCTTCCAACAATCTATTATCTATAGCTGAAAACGATCAATAAAGTTACATTTGGATCGCTAATATAGTAGAGAGTAATTTAAAATAAAACAAAGACATCAGTAATATGCACTGAATAAAGAACATTACAATTTGATGCTAATAAATTGTAGGTACGGTAACATTGTTTTCAAAATATCAATTTCCGATTTTCATACAACGCAGACTCGTCTGCTTAGTGCTCATGTACAATTTGCATATCTCTACGAAAGGACTTCGAATTGATTCACAAGCGTCGAAACGCTGGTACAAATGAAAAAAACAGGCGTAAAAAAGGCTAACGAACTATGAACTTTCACGAACAGTGCTAAAATTGACAAGTCTGTAGTACTTTTCTTGAATCACTATAGATATGTGACACTATTACTGTATGCAAAAATATCTGTCTAACACGACATAACAAGTAATCTTTCCCTTTCGCCCTATGATTAGCTTGAAATTGCAAAGGAGTTATTGACCATACGCTCGGTAAGGAATAGCTACTATAATAATAATAATTAACTTTTATTAAGAACACAATGGGTTCACAAAATATGCTACAGTATTGTAAGCTTAGCGAATAAAGCAAGACCAGGGTCATTATTTGAAAGAAACTATCACAATTACTTAGATATCACATTCTTCTATAGGAGAGCCTCTACATGTAGTGCCTTGAAGAATGAAGGTCTTGAGAACAGTGTGGGTCTTTGAATGACGACAAACGGAAGGTAGCTCCTGAAACTGAGAATCTTCACAGACAAAGCCGCCCAAAAGTACTTAACCCTTTAGAGACTACTGGGCCTCACGAGTCTCGTTTCGCAAAAATTAGGTTTCTAAGTAAAGAAAGGATCAGTGACCTATGAGCGCCGCGACTATGAGACGGTAGTCGGAGGACTACAATTTCAGACCATCTCTAAAAATCTGAGAGAAACGCAAACTTGGTCCTTAAAGGGTTAATTTAATTCAGGTAATCCTCGCTAGATACCCTTCTCATACTATGCAATTTCATTGCCTAGGTACCACACTTTTTTTATATCCAAGTACTTGCTACACGTACTCCTTTTGCAATAGTATGTACATCGAGTATCTCGTAGTAAAAGTTTTCAATGTGAATAATGAACTGCAATAAACAAAGACATTCTATATCGAGAACTCCATGCATGCAGAAATTGAACTAACTCATAAATGCGACAATAACAATGAATAGTTGTCCTCCGCAGGTACGTCATGTCATAGCCAAGCCTCTGACGCCCACGTGTGCATACATACAGATGACAAAGAAACTGAAACTGAGGAATTTATCAAAATAATAAATATAATGTCCACTAATAAATCAAATTTAACGTTCCGCGGAAAAACCTCCCATCATTAGAAAATCAAACACTAATCTACACCTATGAATAAAGAAAACAATTATTGACAGGTGTAGATAACAATTTGATTTTCTGATGATTGGAGGTTAACACTACATTTCAAGTGCTTCCTTTTGTATTATATTAGAAGTTCGTGAACGAAAAAGGCTGTTTTTATAATACTGAGTGTCCCAAACCGACTGACAATCATTGATTTAGTGTTACTTGCAATCAGCTTCATACTTCAGGGATAGCTCATCAATGATTGAAGCATATTACAACAGTAAAACCAGGGCTCAGTTTTGTTATAAACTGTTATTTATATTGGAAATAAACCTACCACTGAAATAACAATAATAGAACTAACCTTATGTTGGCTGTGTTAGTATCACCTTTCCTTGGGCTTAGAGAAACTTGAAACGCATAACTTTACGATTGCATACGCTGTAGTACACAATATACGGACTTCTTGGCACTTCCGTACAGTAATTAGAATAATTCAGAGGGAAATATTTAATAGAAGGGGAAAAGTTCCCACTGGTTTTTAGCTAATTACGCAAAGTAAGGGAACTTCAAGACAATATTCTCTCGACTAGCGGCAGTGACGTCATTATACCGGAGCCGCATGTCTAAAAAGTTGTTCGCTGTGATTATTGGAAAATAATTACTGATAGAAAGGTTAAATTCATAAAGCATACGTACACGATGCGTAAGTACCACACATGTAAGTTTTAGCAATCTAGTTTCATTAGATTTTCATTGAGGGACATAATCTTTAGCGCGCTTAAAACTATTATGATCGGGTAAACGGAAGTTTCGAAAGCACTGTCCATGTAGAAAATCCAGTAGTAAAGAGAACAACTGAAGGTAAAAATAATATCACCTTGACCGCATACCTTAGCTTGTAATTCCAAATGCGCTAAAAATACATCAATTGCCATGGACCTGTCCAAAGCTTGGATTTGCACGTGCTTTCACTTCACTGTAGTACTTGAGATGCGTACCGTTGGTCTTTCTAACTGAAAAAGTATATATATATATATATATATTTTACTATGAAGAAGATCTGCTAATACTGTACAACTGAAGTTGCTGGATGACCACTGTATTAAAATTTGTTCGTTAGTGTAAGCTATTTGAAGCCTACGAGATCATTATTCCCTTTTTCATTAGCTTGAAGGAGTTCACTGCCTTCCATAAGGATCGTATTACTTCCCAAAGGGTTTACTCTCAGATCGAAATCAGATGACTAGATATCCAATAAAAAGTACGATGTGAATACAGTATGAAGCTTACTGTCGCAGGACATCAGTCTACTGATACAAGTTCCGATTTACTGCCCACAGCTGCAGTTTACTGCGTGGCAGCCGCAAATTACTGCAGCAGAAGAGCAGGCTCGCATCTCTCTTTCTTTTGTTCGCTGCTGTCAGCGGTCGTCTTTTTTTTCCCAGGCGACAAAGTTTCTTTTGCGAAGTCTTTCTTTTTGTGGGGAAAACTTGGGAGTATGTGAGTGACGCAGATGGATGGCCACTTGATATCCATTATTTCTGTACTCACGGTCCTTAGCAAATTTAATAAATGATGTTAGGTCAACTAACGCAGCACAAATATATCACTAGCCAAGTTTTTGTATATGTAACTAGAGCACTCTGAGAGCGCATACCTCCGCCAAGTGAGGCAACGATGGCAAAAAATTCAAATTGGCTCTGAAACCATAATTTTCTTTGTATAAACTCCAAAATCTAATTTATTGTGCCTTATGATAGTAATA
>LQNS02276481.1:6479908-6497338 GCA_001587735.2 Parhyale hawaiensis | reverse complement strand
CTGTGCGGCACTACAACTGTGTGGCACTACAACTGTGTGACACTGCAGCTGTGCGGCACTACAACTGTGCGGCACTGCAGCTGTGCGGCACTACAAGTGTGTGGCACTGCAGCTGTGCGGCACTACAACTGTGTGACACTGCAGCTGTGCGGCACTACAACTGTGCGGCTCTGCAGCTGTGCGGCACTACAACTGTGTGACACTGCAGCTGTGCGGCACTACAACTGTGCGGCACTACAACTGTGTGACACTACAGCTGTGCGGCACTGCAGCTGTGCGGCACTACAACTGTGTGGTACTACAACTGCGTTGCACTGCAGCTGTGTGGCACTACAACTGTGCGGCACTGCAGCTGTGGGGCACTGCAACTGTGTGGTACTGCAACTGTGTGACACTGCAGCTGTGCGGCACTACAACTGTGCGGCACTGCAGCTGCGCGGCACTACAACTGTGCGGCACTACAACTGTGCGGCACTGCAGCTGTGCCGCACTACAACTGTGTGGTACTGCAACTGTGTGACACTGCAGCTGTGCGGCACTACAACTGTGCGGCACTGCAGCTGTGCGGCACTGCAGCTGTGCTGCACTGCAACTGTGTGGCACTGCAGCTGTGTGGCACTGCAGCTGTGCGGCACTACAACTGTGTGGCACTGCAGCTGTGTTGCACTGCACCTGTGTGGCACTGCAGCTGTGTTGCACTGCAGCTGTGCTGCACTGCAACTGTGCGGCACTGCAGCTGTGTTGTACTGCAGCTGTGCTGCACTGCAACTGTGCGACACTGCAGCTGTGTGGCACTGCAGCTGTGTTGCACTGCAGCTGTGTTGCACTGCAGCTGTGCTGCACTGCAACGGTGCGGCACTATAGCTGTGTTGCACTTCAACTGTGCGGCACTGCAGCTGTGTTGCACTGCAGCTGTGTGGCACTGCAGCTGTGTTGCACTGCAGCTGTGTTGCACTGCAGCTGTGCTGCACTGCAACTGTGCGGCACTGCAGCTGTGCTGCACTGCAACTGTGCGGCACTGCAGCTGTGTGGCACTGCAGCTGTGTTGTACTGCAGCTGTGTTGCACTGCAGCTGTGTGGCACTGCAGCTGTGTTGCACTGCAGCTGTGCTGCACTGCAACTGTGCGGCACTGCAGCTGTGCGGAACTACAACTGTGCGGCACTGCAACTGTGTGACACTACAACTGTGCGGCACTGCAACTGTGTGGCACTGCAACTGTGTGGCACCGCAGCTGTACAGCACTGCAGCTGTGTGAACTGCAGTTGTCTGGCACTGCAGCGGTGGCCATGACACCGTCCCTGTGGCCTGGCGGAGGTCCAACAGCCCTTTGGAGGTCATGGCAGTAGGAGTGTGAAGGGAATTAGGGATCAGGAAAGAAACAGGCCGCAAGGATACGTAAATTAAAGGGATACAAGGGCCAGCTAAAGTGAAAGAGATCCCTGATCAGTGAAGAGGAGGAGTGAAGGGATCAGTGATAAGAAGTGCTACCGGGATCAGCACCGGGAATGGAGCAGGAATCTTTCTAGCGGTTGAAAATCATCAGCCACGATCATGCACGGCTACCGGTGCCTAGTTGCGGTTCAGACACGACAGTGTAAACTGGCGGCAGGTTTGAGTCTGTTCGGACCATGTTGCTGGACTGCAAAGGGCTGAAAGTAAAGGTAAAGTAGTAAAGGTAGAGTCAGTTGTGACTGCGCGATGCACGATGAGGGATCCTAAATTGACTCTCAGCACGGACTGCTTCTCCTGCTCTTCACACAACTGGATCTTCAAAATNTTAAGGCAAGAAGAAAACCTCGATAGGTGTATCCATTGTACCCTGTATACGAGATAATAAATGATATTTGTTTGTTTGTTTTGCATCCTCCCCTGGGATATCCGCGCTCACTGGTTCGTGCGGCACACATAGGCCAACTGGCCCCAGATTAGTATATACAGCTGCAGCCGACGACGGGTCGATATAGAAACTATAGCGCCGAAGGGGCTTCAGTATTATTATTGTTATTAAAAGTTCAGACTCAGGCCACCACGGACCTGTAGTGCAACGCTAATGAAGTAGGTTAAATCTTCATTGATTGAATGTTTTCAGAGGCCCCGACTGAGTCCTGCGGCAGCCTGCAGCTGCTATGACTGTTTTTCAACGGTAAATAAATGCATTAAAATTGAGTGATTGTAAATGAAAGTAATAACATAAGTACATATTAAAACTGCTTTATTTTGGTATTACTATACAAACAACTCCTCTAACCACGAAACTATTCTCTTGCAAATATTGTGTGCATTCCAATGGTGCTCTTCCTTCGAGAATAGTGCTTAATATTCATGACAAATACCGTACTTAATTGACCTTAGATTCCATGCTCAGTCATACTGTACGACCCAAATGCATGGGATATAGGCTCTGAGACAAGAACAGTGCTCTAACGCGGTCCATTTTCTTCAAAGCTTTCAGTCCACAAAAGAAGCTTCTTAGCCCTATATGACCCACCATCTTTCTTGGAAGACATTCATTTTTCTGTTGTGCCGTTGCTGACCTTATACCAGACATGAAGGGTTTGTCGGTTGCTAGATTTCCAAACTTCCATGTCTTTAAGGGGGCTGCGACCCGGCAAGCAAAATTGCCACTAAAGGTGCAAAACGTGACCCAAGTTTACTGTGACTGACCCAAACTTTGAATGGCCGAACTGAAAAGTAAGGTTTCATATAGGGAAAAATCATAAAAAATTCATTTTCCATTCAATTCATTTGAAATTTGCTGTGAATACAGCTATAAGTAGTAGCTACAGATGGTCCAGTCGAAATGTTTGATAAAATGAAAACTTACAGATTCATTAGACCAGAAACATGTTTTTATATGCAAATATGAATTTTCGCCCGGTAGGCAAAAGTAAGACCTCATATTTCATGATTGACGAAGATTATCACAAAAAGCAAGGTGACCGCTTGTTAGCAATGACTGCAAGTTCGACCACATCAAATTTTATATCTCTATCTCAATTAATAACGCCATTTCGATGTATGACGTCATTATGACGTCAATGACGTCATAATGACGTCATTGACGTCGGATCACTTTTTCACTTATACACGATGTCAGAAACCATAATGGGAATGTACTGTGTATATTTCAGATCAATAACACCAATATTGTATTTTTTACTATTGTTTTCTTTCTATAGGTCGCAGCCCCCTTAATTTCAAGCTAAGCCAGTTCCCTAAATGGCCGAAAGTAAAGCTACGATGCGACATCGGGAAGCACGAAATGCTGCCGAAGAAACTCCAACAGAAGGCCATTAACAGCTGATTTAAGCGCCTGCTGGCCGACACAGTCGAAAGGTAATATCGGCAATCAATTCTAATAAAATGATCACTTGGAAAAGTGTTGTTTCAAACCAAGACGTGTTGCCGTGCAACACCGGGAAATACCTGCCATGGCATGCTATAACAACCCGAAATAGGGAGGTTCTATGCTATTCAAGCGCATCATAGCAGGTATATTCCTTGTGAGCACGGCAATGCGTGCTGATTTTGGGATTAAGTTTTTTTTTTAATTGAGTGCCCCTCTAAACACACGTTAAGCCAGATACACACACCTACCTGGCTCAATTTTCCGTCCTTTCTATTCCCAGACCTTGTAAGTTTTAGTTAATCAAAACTTTACTATGAAGACCAATTTATGTTCATTTTAGTGGTCTGTGGCATCAATGTACGGCGGAAAAAACTTCAAAGATACTTTCGTTTTTTTACCTTTTTTTCATTTCCTCGTTTTGAGCAACTTTACCGCTTTTTCGTTGATCATTTACTCGGTGTTGCCTCTCATGGAGCTCAAATAAGGGCATAAGGGCGGGGGGGGGAGGGGGTATGGGGCTTGACGGAATAGCTGCTCTTTACCAAAAATTAGGTAACTATACTGATTCTAAACTTTGATTCAATTTCAATAAAAAGTGAAATTGTCATCACAACGTGCCCCAGATCCTTCATATCAAGACGTATATAGGAACTAACAAGCAGAGGTGACAGGCACTTTGTAGCGAACGGTTTCGCCGTACGACAGTTTCGCTATAATGAAAGTTCCGTTCGACGAAAAGTTTTAGTATAAGGTAAAATGAAATTTAGGCAATGTTTACCCCGTATATTGTAAGTATTTATGCTACAGATTCTGAAAAATGAAACTGTAACAAGCGAAAGCAAATATTGTTGAAAATCACTGAATACACATGAATGAAACGCAACGTCAGCTATTAAAACAAACCTTAGTTATGTAGGACAAATTTACGACACGACATGAAGTACGTCAAAGTTAAAGCGTTTAAAAGCATAAGTTAAGCTATATTCCTATAATGATTAAAAAACTCACACGTCAATTTTTAATGAATCCATCGAACCCATAATTAATACATCGATTGCTGGAACAATAATTTGCTTTAATTGAAGTAAGAACTGGCACAATCTACAGAAGTAAATTGATCGGAAATGCTTAGTTATAGAGATATATGACTGAAGTTTCCATTGTTTTTCTATGCGAAGAAATAACCGGCGTAGACAGCATACTGAACGGGCTATCCAGTCTTTAACAAACTGTAGAATGACGAAGCACTGCATCGTTATAATTTCCCATATCCGACTAGCATTGACATGATGCTAGGTAAAAAGCCTGCCCCCATATTAGCCTTGAAGTGAAGTTAGGTTGGGTCTAGTTTGTGAGGGTCTGATGGTGCCCATTATTTATGTTAGGTTACGTAACGTAAATCCCAAGATCTAGGGAAATATCCCTAGCACTGGGATTCCTGGGTGATGGACGTGCGCGGCTGTTACAAACTGCGGAAACAGTCATAGAAGGAGGAAATCATGTCCAGTCCTGATTGTATAATGCTATTCCTAGAGAAACATTTAACCTATTATATCTCGAAAACTAAGCATTACAACAAAAGCATATAAGAATCAAAGGGTCATTAAATGACCCATTTAACCCAATTGAACGATTGAAATTTATTATTTTAAGGCCGGCGACTTGTGAAATTTCATTAATTACAGTTCTATGGTAACACTGCTCTTTAAAAAATTAAGCCATTCGCATCTTTGGTAATACATAACGGCAAATGCAAATCAAAGGCGACAACTTTTTTCTATTCTCATGCCATCACAAGTGAATCTGAGTGCATATAAATGATCCGTGATAACACTAAAGTTTCGCAGTTGTGAATTCAGAACTCGCCCAAGGAAGAAAATAAAGATACGCTTGTCCGACAAACATCTGATGACGTCATATTTATAAGGCGCTGACATAGGCAAGGACACAGGCGCACTACAAAAAAATGTAGCCAAAAAGTATAGCATAAGTAACGAAGTAAAGGGTATAGGGCAGATGAAAACAATCGATGCACATTAACTTTAAACATAAACTTCTACCTTTTTTGCCGTGCGGAACTTTCATTACAGCGAAACTACTTGCGGCAAAACAAAAAAAAAAAAATAATAATAAATAAAAAATAATTACCACAGCACCGCATCGTAGCCCACGCTTATGGCCACTCTTCTGTTATGGCCTACACCTATTTTGCGGAAACGGTAGCTACAAAGAAAGTCTGTGTCGCAGCTATATATATATGTATAGGCATAGCCAATATACGCTACATTTATGTATGAGTCACGTCCCGGCTAAAAATTGTTAGCGTTTCAGCTTCAGAATTTTTACTCATGAAGTCCAGCTGGAGAAGAATACATAACAGAATAAGTTCTATACCATTCTGCCCCAGGGAAGCACAAAATACCTATATGTATAGTTAACACAGCATAGGGGTACAATAGTAAACAGGAACGTTTCTGTTAGGGTTCTAGGTAGTTTCACCGCAAACAGTTTTGTTGACAGTCAAGTTTACTGCCCTGTTGTATATTCATAGGAAATTTTCTGATGGGCAAATATCCGATGTTTAGTGCATAAGCAATTATCCGATGTCCAATTCCTGGGCAATCATACAGTGTCTGGCTTCTAGGCAATTATCTGAAGTTCAACTTCTATCAAATATTTGATGTCTTAGGAGCAGCATCAGATAATAGACAATAATCATGTATAATTTTCCGACTGAGTAACGCGCACTCACACGTTAATACATGACGGTTCGGTACTATGATGGCGTGATGTTACTCCGTGCTGCACAGGGTATCTCGGCATTCACTTTGAATGAAATGGAAACCAAAGCCAAGGCCCCTGACGCTCGCCCCTGCATAACATCGTATCTTCTGTTTACACAAATTTGAAGCTGTCTACAGCTGTGTTTGTTTCCCTCTCTGCTCCCTGTCTGCTTCCCGGCAAACGGGAATGGAATTCGCAGGGATACGGGAATACGTTTTAATCAATAGAATATTTAGTGTTACTCATAAAGACTTCAGGATATCAAAACAGATTTATGGTCTGTCTCGTTAGATGGAAGGCTGACTTCACTGAGAATAATCTTAACATTCACGTATGTTGCAGCCCATTAACTCTTTACCGAGCAGTTGAAAAATGCTCCCGTAGGAATAGCATTACGGAAATGTTCTGATTACTGGTAAAGGGTTAACGCATACTATCCCTTTTTCTGGATAGGATCACTGTGGTAGTCTTATGAGACATACAAGATAATTTGAGATGTTAATGGGTCAACAGCGCCTGGCAAATCGGGTTGAAATCTCACCGAGAAGAAATGATGTCATGAAAACAATTTTGTCCTGGAATCTGATTCTGTAGTCTGATATTAAGCGGTAGCTATTCAATACGAGTAACTGGGTAACTAGTGTATCCGTTCGACGAAACCGACTGTGAAAAATATGGCATCAAGAAATTTTCATCGTCCACGCCTTTAGAGGCGAATGGCGTGAGTGCATCATCTCTGACAAAGGTGATATATAACAAATAGAACGATTACTTGGAAATTGTTGTTTACATTTCAGGCCTGATGATGGAATTCTATCATTCTGAAGCGTTTATATTTTGAAAAATGACACTTCCTACTTCGGTTCTTTCATTTGCCTATTCACGATGAAAGTGTTCTGCAAACACTTAGGGCCCTGACACACCAAAAGCAGTTCAGCGAGAAGCAGGCAGGCAGTTTTTGAGAAGCACGCAATGCATTTGAGCCCGTACACCGAACAGCGGCAGCGGCCTGCTCAACTGCATTCCGTGCTTCTCAAAAACTGCCTGCCTGCTTCTCGCTGAACTGCTTTTGGTGTTGGTGTGCAGGGCCCCTAGAGTCATGGCAATGACAATTTTGGTGCTGAACGAGCTTGATATAACAGACATGTCTCGTCGAAACATAAAGAAGCGTGCTTGTTTTAAAACAACCCTTTTCTATGTTATTATGTAGGCGCCAACTTGATCTTTAACCTTAAATAGAGGAAGGTGTGTACATGGCTAATTTCACTTAGGCAGTCCTCCTCCTTGCTCTGCTGAAAAAATGCCGAAGAAAATAAATTGAAAGCTTTCAAACTGGCCGGTGACACTAATTACATAATTCTCTCTACCTCAGAAGCTTGGTTATTAGAACAGTCAGAGCAGACATGGCAAGCAAGACAGAAAATAGACAGATAAGAAGATAAATATACTTACATCTAGATACATAATGGTCCTGAGTAGAGTGCATTGCTGGGTGTGTGTGTTGGGAATAATTGAGAGCTACAAGCACACGCACGGAAAAGCTTATAAGAATCCTATCATCATTTCTCTACGATAAAAAAAGTATCCTTCCAAAGCCAGCATATTTTCTGATGCATTAAAGGCAATAAGTACAGTTTTCGTGCTGCTCGAACACGAGAAGGTGCATGTATTTGCTGGCGGTGGGTGGAAAAGGGTGTTCGCTTTGCAATAACACGTTTCTCTGTGCAATGACGTTTACTGTAACACATGCTAAAATGAGCTTTAGAGTTCCCAAACATTCTATGATTATTTTTAATTACCGCCTGTGCTGTGGCTAATATGTTTCTCACGTGAAAATAGCGACATAGAATTTCAATTTCATGTTATGATCAGCTGTTTATAATGGTATTAGCGGTTTTTTACGCATTTTTATTCCTGAGAGTAAGGCTAACGATGATGATTGAACTTTCTTCATAGAGAATACGTGATAGAATAGTTTAATTTGTGTCACCCAACGGACAACATTTGGAGTTGGAAATCAGGCTTGTGTTATTGTAGAAGATATCCCTCGTTAGCTGCCTCATAGGCCACTGTTTTCCATGGCTATCTAGGACATTTTGAGATGAAACCCAAATTTTCATTTAATGGAAGAGATGAATTTAGTTAAACGTTTCTGCCCTTCAATTCATAGCATGAAGAGCCAAGGGCTATAGGTTTTGTCCATCAGTGCTATGCCTAAAGAGCAAAGGGTGATGGGCGTCTCCTATTCAGTTCTAATCTTAGAGCAGTGGTTCTGAACCTTTTTGGAGGTACCGAACTCCTCAACAGCTATACGTGTATTCTTCGAACCCATCGTAGTAGGAAAAAAAATGCGCTTCTGTTTTTCTTCATATTCAAAGCATATGTATACAATCATATAGTGTATTAGTGCGCAAACTGCACAATGCATCAAGAGCACACAAATTCCTGCGTTCAGAGAACCGACCCAGCAGGCAGAGCGTGACGTCACCGAACATACGAGTGGGGTGGATTAAAGCGTCGAACCTGAGAAACTGACTCACCGAACCCCCCAAGTTCGATCGAACCACTGTCTTAGAGGTTTTTGCCCTTCAACGCTTGTCAAAAAGAGCCGAAGGTTATTGGCTCCAATCTTTCACCTCTCTTCATAAAGAGTCAGGGGTTAAGGGCTTACTCTTCAATTTTGAACCCAAAGGGTTCCTTCAGTTTTGGGCATAAAGGCTAAGGTATAAAGGTGCCCGTCCCTTACTCCTGAGCATAAAGGGCTAAAGGTTTTTACCCATTCATGCTAACATAAAGAACCAAAGGTGATAAGCTCTGCTCATCAATTTTAGCCTACAGTGTTAAATGTATTTGATGCTTGCCCTTCAATTCTGAGCATAAAGGGCAAGGGGATCGGAGTCACGAGCAGCAATAGCTACAAATGCAGCAAGAGCAAGGGCCCCACAGCATATCCCCTGTCGTCAAGAGCGGCCGGCTCACCCCATCCCCAAGCAACAAAAAGGCAGACTCAACGTTGAAGAAAAAATTTCAGTTCCATCAATCGACGGAACCGGAAAAACAGCACGTCAATAGCTTCAAACAAAAGGAAGCGCTAACTAACATTTGTTCCCCTCGACACTCTGACAAGCGAACACACACGAGAACAGGCTATCTAGTTTTTTTATTCTTGAGGTGATATACATTCGAGGAAGATCCGTTTTGAAGGTTTACTCTTTCTCTTGAATTGAATGGATGATGAAAATTCCTCAGGACAGCGACTAATGTGTGTTTGCATGGTGACCTGCAGGTCCTCAGTTCAAGTCCTAACTTGACTTCAAGCAGACCCGTACGTGCATATAGAGACGCGCCACTTGCGGTCACTTGAAGTCATTTGCAGCCACTTGGGGTCACTTGCGGCCATTTCATTTGCAGCCACTTGGGGTCACTTGCGGCCATTTGGGGTCACTTACGGCCACTTGGGGTCACCTGCAGCCACTTGAGATCACTTGCGGCCACTTGCAGCCAGTTACGGTCACTTGCCGCCTGTTGTGGCCACATTCGTTTGAACACAATTCTCTCAGTATTAGATAGGAGAATAATATCGTATCTATGTCATAGGCACAGAAAAACACGAGCCGGTTTTAAACTTCTCCTCACAGGTCGAAAAAATTTATTTTCTGACTTAAATTGGAGTAGATTCAAACCGAGTAAAACAATCAAAGAGCTCGAAAGCGATAAGTTTCGGTCCTTCAATTTCAACGTTGGCACTTTATGTAATGAGAACGTTACTTAGCGTCTAGGCTTGTTCATTCTGATAGAAATAAGTCTGGACAAGTCTGTTAATTTTTCCATCAATGCTAAATGTGCATTCAAATATAAAGTAACATTATACTTTCGCCATCAACTGCAACCCGACCTAATTTTCGCCTATTTTCTTCAAGCGTAACAGAAAATGGACAGATAAACTAATAAATAACAGATGAGTTCACATTGGTTTTTATCATAGTGCATAGAGACAAATACACATTGGTTTGCATGACACTGCGTTGTTTCATCATGTTTTGACTGGGCTTGTCTTTCTCTCTAAGGTTTCAAGCTGATCGGTATGCAGGACACTGCGCAACAATCGAGTCACTTCTTCAGTTCTGACAAAATTTAATTTATAAATCCGCCGACGGAGGCACTCAATAAATTAGAGGACCTGATGAGTCAGGAAGAAGCTGCTTGAGCTGGAATAGAAAGTTTAAGACTGAGTCTCTATTCGTCCTTTCGATAGTAATAACTGGAAAAAGTACTAGGGATGTGAGTTAAAATACATGATGAATGAGGAAATCTTGACTTAACGGTACAAGGTTTTTACGATGATCTCACAAGTGTTTTGTTGGGTACAGTTTTCCTATACCGATTGATTCTTCTACCAATATCAATGTAATTCTGAATTACGCGGTATAATCTATGATACATTCAGCAAGCTGAGTTTTGTCAAAATCAATGTTACATGTAAAACGATCGATCTATAGAAACATGTATACTCAAACTAACTTTGGGTTATTGGCCCTGTAGGCCGTTATCAACAAACGTCAAAACAAACAAACGAACAAATAATTAAAGAAATAAATTAAAAACTGATAATGGCCTATACGCTCGAAACGTCCAAATCAATTTCAATTAAACATGTATTTTTAATCCGCATTGAACTTGATTTTTCATACTGTATCGTCCCCTGGAAGCTAACCTAATGATTCGTGTGAGTGGCCACCTAAGTGGCTAAATACTTACTAGTCTGAAATTTTCATACTCCTGCTGTCTTGTGGTGAGTGCTTCTTGCTGTGCGTTAGGATTTAGTGGAAGAGAATCTAAGTTATGTGCGCTGGAACTGGAAATATGATTTCTCTGCTAAAATATTGAGTCTGCAGTTGGAGTGCTTTCTCCATAGTTGAATTGAACACCAGACAGTGAGGAAGTGGAATTTTGCAGTATTTTTTTAACGGCCTAGAACACTAGTATGGTAAATTAGTCAATTACCACCACAGAAATACGAAAACAATTCAAGGAACTGGAGTGGTATTTGATTAGATAGGCGGCAGTAGACAAACCAACAGGTCCATTCTCAAAGAGATATTAGGAGTTACGCCCCGGCACTCTATGAGATATTGCCATTGGGACTGCTGTAAGTCTGATGATAATAACGTTACTCCACCACTACAGGATGAATTAATTAGTGTTTTGATAATAGCGGTCATTCAGCGAGTGACAAACCAGACAACAGAAGCATCCAGTGAGTTTCTTGTAACGGTAAGGTAAAGGTGAAGTCAGCTTGAGCGCTCCCTCTGCTGGGAAACCCAGAAGCACTGGTTCGTGCCGCGGATACAGGCCAGCTGGCCCAATAGGAATAAGTACGGTTGCTGCCGACCATGGGTCCTTAAGAACTATGGCGCCGTCGACGGAAGGTTCATTGACACGCGCCCTCCTACACTTTTCATTTCTGGGTAAGGTAAGTGCCCCCACGGTAGCTGTGCATACTAAACAACTGCAGACCAAGCTCACCGAGCTTCACTAAAAAAAGCTTCCCTGGCATAGTACCGATCCCATGAGCTTCAGTGTGAATAGTACCAGTGTCAACGCTAGCCTGCCGATACCGTAGGTATAAACGTAAGATTAGCCATACTTACCGGGACCTGAGGATACTCTACAGACCAAAAGCGTCAGTTTCAATTGTTGTTAGGTCCTGAATTATAGCATAGGTATGAAACTATATTCCAAGTCATACGGTTATTCCAGGGACCGTTTTAATGATATTTTATTCCCTTCATTGAACACTGAAAGCGTAACGTGCATGCGTTCGGAGGGATGGATTAATGGCAGAATCATATCGTAGACAAGCAAACTTATAATATGATACTGCATATATTTAGTAGACAGCGGAACACTTTACTCAGCAGGAGGCCACTCTATTTGGCTGCACTAAAACACGCCAAAAAGGGGATATAAAAGAATCAAGACAAAGATGGCGGCCCTTGAGCGATGAGGCAGCTGACGTGTTGATCGAGATCAGTGCTGAAGTCAGCAGGACGGCAAGTCTCATTAGACGGTCCAGGGGTCGTTAGCGGCACGCTTGATTGCCTGCGATCCGGCCGCTGGCGAGGTCCTTTGCGAATCTGGCGGCGATTCGGATTTTTGGGCTATGTTCGAATAGGCTCTATCTAGTGAATTTGTGACGAGAGGGTTTTGATGTTTGGTTTCAGTAACGTTTTGTGACAGGTTTGTTCTGTCATTTTGGTTCTGTGTAAATCCTGTAAGTATGACAGAAAATTAATCGACATAGGCAGACAGGCATCTGGGATTTAGATACTGGCAGAGCAGGCTCTTTTCATATTGACTAAATTAAGCTTCTATCTAATATTCTATCAGGACCAAGAGACCAGCTATTCAACCAATGTACCAAAACACCTCAATAAAGATCTTAGTCTCTTTACTTACATATGCAATGTTTTAGTTTACTAATCGATTTCTGTGTCAATTTGTTTATGTATTTGTAGTTATATAGTTGATATCGATGTTATGAAACAAATGTATACATAATTATTTATATATATATATCGTATGAATTTATGCATCATATATATATAAATATATAATTAAAGATGAGCGTAATAACAAAATCTGCATAATTTTCGTTGCATAATTTTCNACTTCTTTTTTAAAGTCAAGGTAGTTAGCTGCCTTGGCCTTTTTGTCGTGCAGTTATCGAAGTTTGTTTTCCTTCGCGATTGATTGTAAACAAGGGGAGCTGTGAGACTGTTCGCTTGTGTGTGCTCTTGTCCGATACTAGTTCTTTTTTATTCTTTAGGTGATATACATTCGAGGAAGATCCGTTTTGAAGGTTTACTCTTTCCCTTGAATTGAATGGATGATGAAAATTCCTCAGGACAGCGACTAATGTGTGTTTGCATGGTGACCTGCAGGTCCTCAGTTCAAGTCCTAACTTGACTCCAAGCAGACCCGTACGTGCATATAGAGACCCGCCACTTACGGCCACTTGAAGTCACTTGCAGCCACTTGGGGTCACTTGCGGCCATTTGGGGTCACTTGCGGCCACTTGGGGTCACCTGCAGCCACTTGAGATCACTTGCGGCCACTTGCAGCCAGTTACGGTCACTTGGCGCCTGTTGTGGCCACATTCGTTAGTACACAATTCTCTCAGTATTAGGAGAATAATATCGTATCTATGTCACTGGCACAGAAAAACACGAGCCGGTTTTAAACTTCTCCTCACAAGTCAAAAAAATGCATTTTCTGACTTAAATTGGAGTAGATTCAAACCGATAAAAACAATCAAAGAGCTTGAGAGCGATAAATTTCGGTACTTTGATTTCAACGTTGGCACTTTGCGTAATGAGAACGTTACTTAACGTTTAGGCTTGTTCATTGTGATAGAAATAAATCTGGACAAGTCTGTTAATTTTTCTATCAATGCTAAATGTGCATTCAAATATAAAGTTACCGTATACTTTCGCCATCATGTGCAACCTGACCTAATTTTCGCCTTTTTCTTCAAGCGTGACAGAAAATGGACAGATAAACTAATAAAATAACAGATGAGTTCACACTGGTTTTTATCATATTGCATAGAGACAAATATACATTGGTTTGCATGACACTGCGTTGTTTCATCACGTTTTGACGGGGCTTGTCTTTCTCTCTAAGGTTCCAAGCTGATCGGTATGCAGGATACTGCGCAACAATCGAGTCACTGCTTCAGTTCCGACGCAATTTAATTTATAAATCCGCCGACGGAGGCACTCAATAAATTAGACCACCTGATGAGTCAGGAAGAAGCTGCTTGAGCTAGAATAGAAAATTTGAGGCTGGGGCTCTATTGGTCTTTTCGGTTGTAATAACTTGAAAAAGTACTAAGGATGTGAGTTAAAATACATGATAAATGAGGAAATCTTGACTTAACGGTACGAGGTTTTTACTGGGATCTCGCAAGTGTTTTGTCGGGTACAGTTTTCCTATACCAATTGCTTTTTCTACCAACATCAATGTAATGCTGAATTACGGGGAATAATCTATCAAACATTCGTCAAGCTGAGTGTTGTCAAAATCAAGGCTAAATGTAAAATTATCGATCTATAGAAACACGTATAATCCAACTAACATTGGTTTTGTGGCCGTGTAGGCCGTTATCAACAAACGTAAAAAGAAACAGAGGAACAAATAATTGAAGAAATACACTGATAGTTGATAATGGCCTATACGCTCGAAACGTCCTAATCAATTTTAAATAAACATTTATTTTTAATCCACATTGACCTTGATTTCTTATACTGTATCGTATCCAGGAAGCTAACCTAATGAATCGTGTGAGTGGCCAACAAAGTGGCTAAAAACTTGCCAGTTTGAAATTTTCGTGTCCCTGCTGTCATTGTGGCTAGTGCTTCTTGCTTTGCGTTAGGATTTAGTGGAATTGAATCAAAGTTATGTGTGCTGGAACTGCAAACATGATTTCAATATCAAAATATTCTGGAACATGATTTCAAGTTTAAAATATCGAGTCAGCAGTTGAAGTACTTTCTCCATAGTTAATCAAACACCAGACAGTGAGGAAGTGAGTGCGTCCTGCGCATTTTTGCAGCATTTTTTAACGGCCGAGAACACTAGTAGGGTAAATTAGTCAATTGCCACCATAGAAATACGAAAATAATTCAAGGAACTGGAGTAGTGCTTGATTAGATAGGCGGCAGTAGACAAACCAACAGGCCCATTCCCAAAGGGACACCGGGACCTGAGGATACTCTACCGACCAAAAGTGTCCTTTTCAAGTGTTGTTAGGTCCTGAATCACAGCATAGGTATGAAACTATATTCCAAGTCATACGGTTATTCCAGGGACCGTTTTAATGATATCTTATTCCCTTCATTTAATGCTGAAAGCGTAACGTGCATGTGCTCGAAGGGCTGGATAAATGGCAGAATCATATCGTAGACAAGCAAACTTATAATATGATACTGCATAGATTTAGTAGATAGCGGAACACTCAACCCAGCAGGAGGCCACTCTATTCGGCAGCACTAAAACACCCCAAAAAGGGGACATAAAAGAATCAAGACAAAGATGGCGGCCCTTGAGCGATGAGGCAGCAGACGTGTTGATCGAGATCAGTGCTGAAGTCAGCAGGACGGCAAGTCTCATTAGACGGTCCAGAGGTCGTTAGCGGCACGCTTGATTGCCTGCGATCCGGCCGCTGGCGAGGTCCTTTGCGAATCTGGCGCGATTTGAGGTTTTGGGCTATGTTCGAATAGGCTCTATCTAGTGGATTTGTGACGAGAGGGTTTTGATGTTTGGTTGCAGTTACGCTTTGTGACAGGTTTGTTCTGTCATTTTGGTTCTGTGTGAATCCTGCAAGTGTGACAGAAAATGAATCGACAACGGCAGACAGACATCTGGGACTCACATATTGGCAGAGCAGGCACTTTTTATATTGACTAAAGAAAATTTCTATCTAATATTCTATCAGGGCCGAGAGACCAGCTATCCAACCAATGTACCAAAACACCTCAATAAAGATCTTGGTCTATTTACTTACATATGCTATGTTTCAGTTTACTGATCGATTTCTGTATCAGCGCGGGTTTGGTGCTTGGTCATCTCAAAGGGTGGGCAGCTGAAACCTCAAAGTTGCTACTTTATTGTTATGAACCGTGTTTTGAATATCTTTGCTTCTCATTGTTTAGTGCACCCTTTGGTCATTTTTCTTCGCCTTATTTTGTTTTGTAATTACTTGCAAGACTATAAGACCTCTAATGTGTTTCATGTTATATGATTTCTTTCTTACTATTTTTTGTTATTAGAGTTTTTTTTAGGTCCAAGAAGCAGCAAGGCTTATAGCGACCTGTTGTCACCCTTTTGTCTAATTTTGATTTGACCATACCTGAATTTTACCCATTTGTGAGAAATAAATTTCTATGGAGTTTCTATGGAATTTCATTTATGTATTTATATAGTTGACATCTTTCTCAAGCAAAAGGGTATATATTGAATTAATTCTAAGATATTTTTTTTCGACTTTGGTTTATAATTTAACGCTGGACGTTGAGTGTCGAAATTTGGTTCGAAACGGGGAGAATTTCTTACTGAGGCAGGACTAATATCATGTAGGGAATCGGAGCTAAATTTGAAACACTGACGGATTATTGCTCGGAGATGCTTTGTACCACTTCTGCATAATTAGTGTATCAACCATTGAATGCGGCCTACAAGAGTAAATCACGTACTATGTAGTGTTGAAGCAAATTCTTTACTGCCATACTTGGTTGTCTGGTGCTCTGGTTGTGCTATTGCGGGATATACAATGGCCAATGTAATACAATATATATATATTTAATCATAAAATTAAGTTTGTACTATTGTAGAGGAACGAAATGAGAGTGAATGTTCTCAGCCGACGGCTGATGCTGCCTGTCAAGAACCACTAGACAAGCAGTGTCTTTTCAAGTGATTACTCGATCAACCACCAACAACAATCAAGACGGTGGGAAAAAAATGATTGTCCGCGTTAAAATATTTCGCTGCTATAGTTGGGAGTAAATTCAATTTATAATAGCATCATATAAAACGCTTGTCAAATAAAGCTAGTGAGTTTCTCTATTTATGCCTCAAAAATTCTATTTAAACGATCCCCATCATTTGCTGATGCTGAGTTTTTTTTAGATTAGATTAGATAGGCGGCAGTAGACGAACCAAGAGGCCCATTCCCAAAGAGACACCGGAACTTACGCCCCGGCCCTCTATGAGCTATTGCCTTTATGTTAGCAGGATGTAGACGACAGGGGACACGAGAGGAGAAAAAATGGAAGACGAATGAGAAAAAGAAAGAAAAAAAAAGGGGGAGAAGGACCTCAGCAAAGAGATGGTCATGAATGCACGCAAGCATGATCGATAGCCGCTGATATGCGGAGCTTAAAAATATAGATGGAGGGGAAGTGAGAAGAAGTCGGCGAAATGCCTGCATGGAAAGCTTTGGCCGTTAAGTGCTTGCGGCTAGTGGAGGAGGAGTTCTTAGCTGTGGAGGATGTCTCTCCCGATGTTTGTCAAGGCAATTTTTAATTTAAGGTAAAACCGTGCTCTCTAATTATTATTATTAGCCGTACAAATTATGAAATTCTATGCTTGGGCGATAACCGCACGATTACAGTTGTTACGATATAATTATACACATGAGTACGTGTGTACTAGGTCGTCTGATTTAATTGAGTAATTAATTGCCGTATGACTAATTGATTAATTAATTGCCGTGTCAAAGAAAAACAACAAT
>LQNS02276481.1:6458854-6469141 GCA_001587735.2 Parhyale hawaiensis | reverse complement strand
CTCCTAAAAGTTCTTTTATCGGTAAAGCGGTAATTGCTCCTCAAAGTTCCTTTCTCGGTAAAGCGGTAACTGCTCCTAAAAGTTCTTTTATCGGTAAAGCGGTAATTGCTCCTCAAAGTTCCTTTATCGGTAAAGCGGTAATTGCTTCTCAAAGTTCCTTTATCGGTAAAGCGGTAACTGCTCCTAAAAGTTCTTTTATCGGTAAAGCGGTAACTGCTCCTAAAAGTTCTTTTATCGGTAAAGCGGTAATTGCTCCTCAAAGTTCCTTTATCGGTAAAGCGATAATTGCTCCTCAAAGTTCCTTTATCAGTAAAGCGGTAATTGCTCCTCAAAGTTCCTTTATCGGTAAAGCGGTAACTGCTCCTCAAAGTTCCTTTATCGGTAAAGCGGTAATTGCTCCTCAAAGTTCCTTTCTCGGTAAAGCGGTAACTGCTCCTCAAAGTTCCTTTCTCGGTAAAGCGGTAACTGCTCCTAAAAGTTCTTTTATCGGTAAAGCGGTAACTGCTCCTCAAAGTTCCTTTATCAGTAAAGCGGTAATTGCTCCTCAAAGTTCCTTTATCGGTAAAACGGTAATTGCTTCTCAAAGTTCTTTTATCGGTAAAGCGGTAACTGCTCCTAAAAGTTCCTTTATCGGTAAAGCGGTAATTGCTCCTCAAAGTTCTTTTATCGGTAAAGCGGTAACTGCTTCTCAAAGTTCCTTTATCGGTAAAGCGGTAATTTTCCAAAAAAAAAATTACCAGCGGTATCAGTTAGGCGGTAAAGTGCTATCTGTAATCCACTAGTTGAGTAAAGAAATAAATACATTTGACATTTTGTATTGAAAATACACGAATTTTACGGATTACGTGAAACGCAGATGCATATTATAAATGCATAGGCATTTAGTTAAAAGCATAGGCATTTAGTTAAAAGCATGTGCATTTAAATTGAATGAATGTTTCAGCTGCATATGCGCTTAATTTTTATATGCATACGTTGCATATTCTGCAGTGCTTATTGTCACACACTTTGGTTCCTTCCCGATTTCATACTCCTACTGGCTCATGCTTTATTCTGTTCTTCCTCTTCTTTCCCGACTTGCAGTTCCTGTGTGGGTTGGTTGGTCCCGTGTGGGAACACCTTCGTGCATGGGTTCCCAGTTTCTCTTGGCATACTATACGTCCCTTGGCGTATGAAATTTGCAGGCTTAAGCTTCCTAACTAAAACTAACTATCGTCAAAAGCCTGATCATCTGTAGGAGCATGGAAACTGAAAGAAGCAAAGTGGGCACGAAAGACAGAGGCGCCGAAACCCTAGCTAATGGCTAAGATGACCTATACAATCCCCTTGGGGGCACTGCTCCCCATAGCACAAGATTGTCGAACTTTACTCAGTTTTAGAGCGGATTGCGCGTTTTGTCGCCCTAACGCAGCGAGGCTATTCAAGAGTGAAGCTCAACTGAAGACAATAACTTTTCACCAGTAGGGTTGCGACACATATGCACCGTATGCTCCAACAATATGCAGTTTATGCTGCAAATATATGCGCTTACGCAATAAAAATAAGCACTAATGCTCTCGTTAGATAGAGAGAGGGTCCGGAAAAGTCCCCCGTCATAATATATATGGGCCTTACGACCCCAGGGGCAAAACTGAGGACCTTTTCCACTGGAGATGCTGCATCTGGCCGCAGTTCCTGCTGACGAGCTGAGTTTTGTAAAGTAATGTAGAACCTTTATATCCTTTTCGGTTCGGCAAGGTGGGCTGTCGATCGAGATAGCGTACCTAGTTCGCGGGACTTCTCTCTCTCGTGTGAAAAGCTGTGAATGAGGCCGACTACTTCAGTGTCTCCTACTATGCTTTGCGCCTTGTTTCCTGCCCGTAGTCGCGCACGTAGGCCACGCGACAAATTATGTGGTATTTCAGGTTGCGGCTACGGGGTTAAAGTTCATAACAATAATACAGTTTGTTACCGTTGATTATGCAAATACCATTTCTCACTTTGTTTTTTTTTAAGACAGGCGTCTATATTTGAATTAAATGTTGACTATGTTGCAAATATAAACAGCACTTGTACAAATAATATTTAGTCATTTGCTAAGTTCATCATACAATTTGCTTATTTAGGAGTTTTATTACCGTTACCTCAGATTATGCAACAAGTTAATAAAAACGTCATAAAGAGGAAATAAATACAAGTGAACAGGACTATTTTTATTAAACGTCCAAATGAAGATATAACCAAAAAAATTCAATAATCACCGAAATAAGTGTTCAGTAGTGGTAAGCATAAGTTCATTTTGAACATAGCAAATTCCATTTCTCATTATTCTTATAAGGCGATTATCAACAGACTGTCAGGTTTGATATTTCAGATGATGGAATAGAATTTGCAGCAGTTTTTACTGCATTCCACAGGCTTACTTTGCTCGAAAACTGCCGACCACCTTCATAGACCTTTTTGATTATTGCCCTGAGGTTCTCAACGAGATTTATATCGGGGTTATTCACTGGCCAGGTCATAATCTTTAGCTTAAATCCTCCATCCGCAAACCAGTTGACAGTGTACCGTGCTCGGTGCGAGGGAGAGTTTTAGTGCTGAAATACCAATTTGGATCTGCGTGCGATAGTCTGCTCCTCAAGCCATGAAATAGAGTTTGCTGCAAGAAACTGGCAGTATCTTTCGGCATTCAGTTGAACTCCTTCTGCCACTTCAAATGGACCAATAAGGGTGTCACCTATGTCTGCCCTAAACATTACGCCTCCACCACCTTGTTGACGCACAAGCAATGTCGGTTGAGGTTAGTCATGGAGGACGCATCCAGACGCCCACCCATCTGGACCATCAAGAGCGGCTCTGCCTTCGTCAGTACATATGCCATTGGAGAAATTAGTTTTCATGTTCTTTTAAGCCCATTTGACCAGATTTTCTTTGAGTTTTTATTGGAAGTGGTGGTTTAATTAACTTTTTCACTCTCCCTAGCTTCTGCAGAGGCCTTACATCTCATTTCTTAGTATTGGGGCTCCAGCGTCTTCAAATATCGCCTTATTTGTAGAATGCAGTTTTCTAGCTATAGAAACCTCCAAATGCTGCATATCCCAACAGTCAATTTCCTCGTAGAGGCTCCATCCAAAGTTTTCCACTTGACCTTCCCTTCAATTGCATAAGCCTTAATTGTTCGGTGATGACCCTGTGATTCCATGGAAACTTTGTACCCCAAGCCAATAACGAGATCACTTTGACCTTTTCTTCACTGGTTAGACAGCTTTCATGTCCATGTTGACTAGGTAGCGATTTTTGAAATCTGACGTAAAAGCAGAACCCCGTGCAATAAGCAAATGTTGCCAAAACTTGGAAAACTGTTCAGTTTTATTTTTCTTTGTTTATAGTTACAACACACCTGTGAATTCACTTACTATTAACATTATAAAGGTTTGACACTTATCTTGAAAAATAAGTAAAAAAAAAAAGTTTTATTTGCATGATCAAAGGTAACCTACTGTTTTAATAGGGCACTCTTCCTTTAGACGCAGCATACTACTTTGTACTGCCGATAGTCTATAATGTGCCTCCTGTCTTCCATATATACTGCGCCAGAAGCGGTTTTCAGATGTAACTACCTACTTCGGTTTCTAGGATTTAAAAGGTCCTAGAGAACAGCGTTGAAGCACATTAATAGGCATCCTCGCTTTTCCTACTTAACCTTATCCTGGAGAACACGCCCGATCGGGCCTTCCCGAATGATCTGCTATGTCAACTGGGCCTGCCCCAGATCCCTCCTCGATTTAGACCACGGACCAGCCTTCCTTGTTGCTCTGGGTTGAGACCCTAGCTAAAGATAAAGGCTAGACCTTGTAGCCATGTGGATTGGACACATCCACGTTAAATTAACTAAGTTCTGGGAAAAAACTGGTTATAAAGTCATCTGAATGAGACCAGCCTCTAGCCCACTTGTGGGCTACGGCAATCTTTCGAGGCTGCACGACGAGTGTCTAAAAGTAGAGACTGACATCTCCAGTCTCCGTCTGCCTCCTTCAGCTATATCCTCTGCGCAGTTGCCCAGTCTCAGATCTCGCCTGGAAACCTGTCTCCCATAATACTATGGTTTTTCCTTAGGGCGCTGACACTGCCCTGCTCAGAGATTAAAATCCGTCTCGGCTGATAGCCCGACGAGGTTAACTTCTGAGGTTAATATGTCTGACCCAGAGGCCAACCGTTGCGAGACACTGGGCTGTTATTAGTAGGAAGGTCACCTGACTGAGCGCCTCCTATATGCCTTTACGAGGTAGCCATCATCGGCTGGGAGACGGGGCTGTCACGACGAGAACAACCACAGTCATCTAGTTATATTTCTTCACCATACATGTTCCAACATTACAGTATATGCGTCAACGAGAAGGCATATTCTGTAACATTTCCGCATATGCGCCAACGATAGAGCATATGTAACAACGCTAAGAGGCTTTTAGAATATGCAGTTAAGCATTTTACCTAAAGTCGCAACCCTATTCATCAGCTATACATTTCATCTCTGCATCCCTGCCGGAAAAACTTTAGGCTCAGTTTGCTATTACTGGCGGGAAAAAGTCGCAGAGAATAGCAAAAAGACTCGCGTGGACGGCCCCATTCGAGGCCTTCCACACTACAGAGTAGAGAAGTCCCACGGAAAGGTACAAGGTCGTCTATCCCGACCGACAGCCCGCCCATAGGAACAGAAAGGGAGAGCCTCCGTAACTTTACAAAATTAACTTAGTCAGCAGGAACTGCGGCCAGCTGCAAGATCCCATGAGGAAATGGCACTCGAGACCCTTGGGTTCGTGAGGCCCAAATATATTGCGGTAGGGAAAGGTCCCGCCAGAATATATCCCTGAGGGTGTTGCTCTCCAGGTTTCCTGCGAGAAACTGACTACAAAAAAATCCAATTACGAGCAATATTTGCACCTGGAGCTCGTGCGAAGAACTTCAAGGGCTTACAGGAATAAAAGAAGTAAAACACAAGGCACGGTAAATGACACAGCGGCAATTGACTGCTTCGACCTGACGCAATGTGAAAACTCTGCAGCGGTTTACGTAGGCAACTTTTACATTGATCCCTAATCGAGTCGGGCTGTGATTTTTACCATGGATCTTTGCCTTTCGGGTCCTTAATTAAAGAAAAAATCAACGTTCGTCAACAGGAAACAACCTAGTGCAGACACAGTATGAACTCCAGCCACTTATTTAATAGGATACAGAAATAGTGTTTATCCTGTATTATCGAATATCAACTTAAGTTACAGTAATCCTATTCATATTAGTTTTTCCTAGACGCCTTATAGCTCTATTTGTTTAGGATTAGCCTACTGCCGGGAGGTTACGAAAAGTTCTCGTAGGCATAAAATAAGAAAACTGACCATAGATGGTCGTTCAACCCTGTAATGCCGGCTGTGCACGTATGTTTACATTATATTTAACAATTCCGTTTTCGAAGAGAGATTTCCTCTTGGAGCTCTAAAAGATTAACTGGTTTAAAATAAATTCTAGCACTTCCCACGTCATAGTTCTACGATCCGAGGATGAAAACTCAACGAAAGCATTAAATTATTGAAAAATCAAGTGCTTTCAACAGGCCAAGAACGCAAGTCATCGCTCCAAGTTTTTCAATAACTGGTGATGCTGCAAAGTTCATTACGCGGGTCGTACCAGCATCAAGGAATATTCCAAGGTACAGCGGAAATCCTAGAACAAAGATGGGCTAATCGGCTCAATTCTAGGAGGAGTCCCAGATTAGAGTCAATTGAAACAGCATGCTAGTTTGCCTTCCGTTCGTAGAACATTTTTATTGCTTAACATCACAGGTAACCGTGAAATTATAAAATTTAAATACAACTAATTTGTTTTGGTACAAGTTTTTGCCGGTCGCTCATCATGGAATCTTCTTGCCACAGCTCACGAAAGCTGGCACTGTACCCTGTTGAAGTTTCTGCTAATTTTCATATTTTAGGGCTCTCAACAGGAATTTTCCCAATTTTCTAGGTCCGTTTTAGAACTTATACTGTACCAGTACATCAAATATATGCTCTATCAGAGAATCGGTGCAGTGATATAAAATTCTCTCCGTCTACCCAGAAGGAGCGGCTTAAAATTCTTTCAGGAGGCACAGGATGGGCTTGTCCCTTAAGTACAGACTTTCGACAATTGGCACTCTACCAGTCATTTTGTGAAACCAGGACAAGCGTGAACACGTATACGAATTTTACGACATTTGGAGCAATTACAACTGGAGCCCGAGAGTGACCGGAATCAATAATACAGTCTAGCAAATCTAGGCTTTTACTAAGCGCTTCAGTCTCGATATGAGCGGAGGGCTCAGAGTTATCCACATCCGGGAACTTGTTTGTAGATTACAAGATCTCAACATCAAGAAAGATAAACAGTCAAATGCTAAGGCCACATATGCATGTGTACGCCCTACTGGTAGCTAGGAGGAGCAGCTCGAGTGCAGTTTCGATGTACATATACTGAAATCTGCATCATGCATACGATAGTATAAAAAACGCCCGACTCACACATCCCAGCATCAAGTCGAGAGGGCATAGCGTGTGCACAGCATTAGAACCACAGCATAGTCATGTTAGCAGTATATCAACCAAAAGCCTTTTACGCCCGGCCAATGAGTGGGGGATAGTTACGTGCTATTTTTACTAGTCAAACAAAGCGAAATGCTCGAGCTTCGTAAATGAACTTGCAAGTGGTAATGCTCTATACAAATCGGACGGGACTTGACAAGTCTGCAGCTATAAGCTTGGTCTATGATCAAAAATATCACTATGAAAATAGTAAATCCTAATATAATAAATTGCTCCGTGTACATATTTCGTGTCCGCTCTTAAGGAAATAAGCGAAAAATCGGCCAGGTTACAGATTTTAAAGGTTTTAATACAGATCGATGACCAGGTTGCAGAAGACCTTATCCCTTTATCTGAAAACCTTTCTTGCTTGAAATACTTTCTGAAATTGAAACAATGTATTTGCAGCTTTTTGACTGATTTTAGCCTCTTCTCAGGTCACGACGTATATATAAATTCAGACATATATAAATTCAGAAGATGATCAACGATACACGAATTTATTATTACTTACAGGCAGTAGACAATTATTTCCTCTACTTTACTGTCTTCCTTTGACGGAACAGTTTTCCCTTCATAGGCCAAAATTCAGCACTTCAATAAGCAGATATTTGAGTTAGCAAGACTACGGTGCACTCACATTGCACGTGAGCTGAATGGAGTAGCATCTTTGTTATTTCAAGATTTTATTTCTGCCTGCCTCTCACTATGGAAGACGCACGATAGGGAACGGAAAAGAAGAACGAGACTACTACCGTTTCAAGAACAAACTTGCTACCAATAGAGAGATGAAGAGTCTGTGCGCGACACGGTGGCAAGAAAGACCAAGCAGAAAGGTTGCAGAAAGAAATAGGTAAAAGTTGCTGATAAGCGTGAGCGGGAAAAGGTGAAAACGGCAAGTCAGAGAAGAGAGGACCTAAGGATGAGAGCACAAAGGGTTAATGAAAAAATGAAGTCCGAAGAGAAGATTCTGCCCTGGCCTATTTCGAGTACACATAAGGTCCTTTGCGTGAATCTTCTCATGCTCACGTTTGGCCGCCGTGATAAATAGGATCATAAAAAAAAAAACGCCTGCAACACACGAGGATTAGAAGACACAATTCGCAATAGTCGAGGCAGACTTAGATCAACACTAGAACCAAGAAGGACAACTACATAGCTTTGAAAATGTATTGTATGCGATGTGAATGCCTTGAAGCAACTGGGGATTTCAATATACGTCAAGATTGCCATCATGATCTGCTGTAGTCAAGTTCTACATTGGTAAGCTTTTCATTATCAATATCTGATCAACTCTCCTTGCACTACCTACAGAAGCTTACCAACACGTGTTGCTACCTACACCCACCCATACTTACCTGTTGCTACCTACACCCACCCATACTTACCTGCTGCTACCTACACCCACCCATACTTACCTGTTGCTACCTACACCCACCCATACTTACCTGCTGCTACCTACACCCACCCATACTTACCTGTAGCTACCTAACCAGAGAGTGGTTAATTTATATGGCTTAGTTTCCAAAGTAGAATTTGACTCCTTGATCATGTTAGCACCTCGAATGGAGTTAACACAGCAACTTCGTTGAGTTGAATTATTTTTATTCATGTGGTGAACGAATAATACGCTGAGAGAAAAATCAGGATTATCGGCCGACCAAACATTAGCCTGTTTTATAGGTAATGTGAATTTTCAAACTGAAAAATGCAAGTGCTATTTGGGTACCTTGTTGCTTTAGGTATTAATTCTCTCAAGTGGCTACAAGAAGTTGTACATTTGGCACGTTGGGTAGCAGTGCACAATAATGCGAGAGTAATCTAGAAAAAAAAAATCAAATCCCTCTCAGCTGCTTCAGAAGTATCTGTGCTCTGCCGCCGTAAGTGACGTGCGACGCTTTAGAATTTCAATTTCCTACTTCGCACAAAAAGTAAAGGTAAAGTCAACTTAGACCACACCCTCACCTGGGAAACCCACATGCACTGGTTTGTGCTGCGGGTATAGGCCCACTGGCCCCAGACGAGTAAGTGTAATCGCAGTCGCCCTCGGGTCACCAAGAACTATGGCGCCGATTTGACAGAAGGAACAAATGACCCGAGACAGCCCACTCCCCTCATCTCTGAGGAAGGCAGTTCAACCACAGCGCTGTGCATGCAAACACAACTTGCCGAGTCAGCACACCAAGATCTGCAAAGAGCTCGAGTGTCTGGCGGAGAATCGAACCAGCGAGCGATACATAGAACTGAGAACGGAAGCATGCTGCTACCGTGGCAGCAACAAAGCAAGTAATTACATAACTATCGAGAATATCTTAGTTAATATCACGAATCAAATTTTTCATGCTGATTGTGAAGAAACTAAAATCTAAAAGCTACTTCGCAAGACAGTTACACAAATAAATTACTTCTACTGTGTCCAATAATTTTGCTTCATCCTCGTAGCAGTGCGTCGACCAATAACTTCATCGTGATGCAAGTCTTGCTCAAATTCATGCTGTATTTAGTGTATTAGAGATGCTTCATGCCTCCTTGCTGCGTTTTAACCTCGTTGGAGCATAGTTCCCGTATCTGGAGTTCGGCTTTTGTGGGTCACCTACGGCTGCTAGACCGAATGTCTTCAGCCAGACGGCAGTGTGCCCAGTATCATTGGGTGAATCTGTTCTACAGGCGTTGAGTTGCCTGCACCTGTATACTTCACCGAGTACTGAACGAAGAGGAACCTCGCTTGATTTTCTCTGCCACTGCCCTCCACATCTTTGGGAGAAACGTGCTATGGCTGAGGCTCCAACTTTGATATATGCTGCTGTCTGGCCCAAAGTCGCCAGTTCGTTCAGTCTGTGTTCTTTGCGTAGAGTTGCGTTGGCCTTCAATTAGTTACCGGGCTCTGTACTCGACTATGGGATTATACAGACAGTTAGGTCAATCCTGAGAGTATTACTTTATTTTCCGCAGCGGTTTGAACTTCCTTGTGTTGCTCAAACCATTTTACCGTGTGGCTGACCCACGCTTTAGTAAAAACAGCGCTGGGAAAGATGCCATAAATTGTCACTTATGCAGGGAAGGCTTGAATTTCCATTTCGGTTGTATCAATCGTCCGTTGTAGCTCGGGCGTGCCGTTATGATAACAAGCTTGAGAGCGCAGCTTCGAAGCAGAAGACATCTTCACCTTCGATTACTAATCTAATTTCAGTTCTCGACACCCCATGCTGCGCTGCCTTTCAATCTTACAAGAGGACGCGCCGTTACGCATTATCCTTGGAAGCGCAATCTGCCAGGAAACAAAAATTAGTTTAGTTGAGCAAGCTAGCGAGCGCTCGCATGGAGCAAGAAATTTTTCTACAATGAATAGTTCTAGCTTTTGGTCTTCAAACATATGTAGTAGTAGTAGTGTAAGCCTCCCTATATAAGTAACCTTTTCTTTGAGGAAATGGAAGAGACACATGTATAGTATATTGATAGTCACTTGGAACCCATGCACGAAAATGTTCCCACACAGGGTCAACGCGCATGGTAACAGCAACTTGGGAAAGAAGTGGAAGAACAAACGAAAGTGATATCCAAAGGAGTATGAAATCTGAAGGAAGCAAAGTGGGCACGAAAGACAAAAGTCCCGAAGGCCTGGCTACGGCTAAGGTAACCTACAGGGTCCCCCTGGGGCCCTGCTCCCCTAACATAAGATGGGCGAACCTAAACTAACCTT
>LQNS02276481.1:6382277-6399915 GCA_001587735.2 Parhyale hawaiensis | reverse complement strand
CAGGGACTCTTCACCCCCCCTTTTTTTTCTCTCTTTCTTTTCTCGTGTCCTCAATATCCTACTAACATTATGGCAATAGCTCATAGAGTGCCGGGGCGTGTGTTCCGGTGTATCTTTGGGAATGGGCCTATTGGTTCGTCTACTGCCGCCTATCTAATCTAATCTAATTCGTTTGCGGGTGATAATCAATCGGTATTATCATAGAGGTAATGATAATGAGAGCATAATTGACACATATATGAGTTAGTACGTCGAGCGTAAGGTTCATTATTATACCTAGGAATAAGTGATGTTTACGTATATAAAGGCACAAAATAATATAGAGATAATTCTTATTGACACATATACGTATCCTCAAATTTTACGAGTCTATCCATTTATGCATTTCGTGGTCGCATTCATGGTCAATACGTGAATTTACACAAAAACTTATGCATTTTGACCAACAATAATTACACTTGCCTACAAAAAACATTCTCTTTGGTGGCGGACTTAAAAATTATTGCTAATTCATCATTGGATGCTGATTATGGATTTAGAGGGCACTTTTTTTTCGTTTAGAAATGCGTTTTTAAAAAATCTTACATGAGAATGACACCAAAAGTCATGTCTACAAATGATACCAGCGGGAGTTTCAAAGGAATGCGTCTGATGCAATAGAGGAAACAACGCGTGGTGGTTACTTGAAAATGCGACGTGTTGACGAAAACAGACTTCAGATTTCAAATTCAACAGTGAAACTTAGCGTCGGAATACATTTGGTGCAAGTTCCGCCGGAGAATGTTTCTTGAACGGCATTATTGAAGTAATAATTAGGAAAAATACACGAAAAATTCTATAGTAGCAGATGATGCATAAACAAATACGGAATACCCAAGGATAGTTGCTATATGTAGGAATGTTGTGTGATTATAGTATTATTATTATGTCTAAAATAAACTCACGAGCCATCTAAATGTTGTGTTACGCATCCACCATAACTTTTCAATCACTTATATTTCCCCCTAAAAGCGACGCAGAAACTGAGGGTCTCTCCTAGTAAACAGCGGCTAAAATGGCAAAGCAATTTTTCGAGGAAGCCATATATGTTGTTAGGGCTTACAACGCATACTGCGTTACTGCGTGCATGTTATTTTATCATGACTTAATATTTCTTCAAAACTACACTATGTTTCTTGATGCTGCATCATTTTCCGAGCAGTTGAATAATATTTCGTTGAGGTTGCATTAATTTCAAAGTAGTCGCATAATATTTTGTTGAGGTTACAGTTTGTTTCAAAGTACGGTACTTGCATAATATTTCGATGAGGTCGCATTGTGTTTCAGAGTTGCTACACATTATTTCGT
This sequence comes from Parhyale hawaiensis, assembly GCA_001587735.2. Taxonomy (NCBI): domain Eukaryota; kingdom Metazoa; phylum Arthropoda; class Malacostraca; order Amphipoda; family Hyalidae; genus Parhyale; species Parhyale hawaiensis. The sequence continues at coordinate 6,398,568 of LQNS02276481.1, read as the reverse complement.
GGAGACTACAACAGGGTGTTCACAGCGAGTGCAATAAATCTCACTGCAGTTCCATCGTAGTACACGGCAATTGTTTTGGTCAGAACGATCGCATTACGATTGATTCACTGCGTTTCCGCTGATATCTTCAGTGTGAGGCAACGTTCTCACGAAAACAAGTAAGCATTGTTTACTCTTCGAGCGTATCGCTGTTCGCTGAATGATTATCGCCAAATTTCTGTTTCGGCTGGGATTTATCAGGAGTTTTATCGTTGTCCTGTATGTGTAAGTGCCCATGTGCGTGCCAATTGCCACATCAGTCTTCTACACAAAAAGCAGCGTTGAAATTGCTAAATCAACCTACTAGTGTTTAATTCCTAGGAGGGAGAAAGGATCATTGTCTCAGTTTCAAGTAGACACCCAGGCTCGAAGTGACAAAATCTAAAGAATGATGTTTCCATACATTAGTGAAACGTTTTCTTGCCCGGCACCACAGAAAATCGTGAGGTTGTTGATCCGAAAATACAACCAGTTAAATTGCACTGTACTTTTTGCTGGTTACTCAATGGGTATTCACTGGATATGGCGCTCTGTGCTGTGTACAATCTCCGCGTCTGGATTTGATCAGTTTCGAGGGTCTCCCAGTTAGGTTATCTACTGCACTCTGCTTTGCGAATTTCTGTTTGGGCGATTCAGCAAGAAGCTCAGCCGTAGAGTGGTATTGTGATGGTCAACTCAGTTTAAAAATTATTCATGATGTTGTAACTAAAGTGTTCTGAGAGCGAATACCTCCGCTAAGCAAGGCATTGTTGACGAAACTTTCAATTGGTCCTGAAACCAGCATTTCTTTTTATAATAACAAATATTAAGTTATTTTGTTATTTTTGCCTCTTGACAGTAACAACAGTTCCTAAAATTTTCTTGAAGAACGGTCTGTGACTTTTTGAGTTACATTTTGATAAACACTAAGATGATCATTAGTTAAACACGCAAACAAATGAACCGATTATCACAACAACTTGGTTATTTGCGCTTATTAACAATTCCTGCAAATATCATGAAGATCCGTTCGAAATCGTTTGAATTACGTTAACAAAAAAAAGTAGCAAAAAAAAAAAAAAAAAAAAAAAAAAAACGGTCCGAAGGATCTTCACCAAACGTTAATTATCGTTTTTTTTTTTAATATACCTAACATTCCTTGTCAATTTCATTGAGATTCGTCCATGAATTTTTTCAGAGTTATCCAGGTGACGGACAGACAAACAAAAAACGAAATATATATACCGATACTGCCCAGACAATACGCTTCATCTGTGAGCAGAGCCAGTTACTGTTTGTTGGTCTGGATTGGTAACTATTCATGTAACTACTTAGTTTGCCTAGAGAACTTGTTAAGTCACCTCCATCCACTTGGTCACTCTGGGTGCAGTGATATTCTTATGGCGGATGCACACTGCCGCAGAAATTGCCCAGTTACTCAATCAACTTTTGACTTTGAAGGTTACGTTGCCGTGACTACAAATTACGGCGATGTTTTTAATGTCCCCACAAAACTGTACGTCATTTCAACTCAGCAGTGCATTGTATATTCCTAGTTTGACCCTTGCTGCTTGCTGTAGAGTACAAATTGTAAGCAGCGACATAAATTTCAGATCTTCTGTTCTATTGTTCAGCTACACACAAGTCGAATAATTGGTCTCAATATCTCTATCGGATGTGAAATTGGGTGGAGGCGTTACGTTTGCGTGAGTGTGCACCTGCCATTAATTAGGAATATTAGTGATATCCGCCAGGGTCGGTGTGTTACGACCGTTGCATACGAGAATTGACACAGCGAAACGGGTTTCCCCGCCACTCCGAAATCGTTCTTGCAGGCTCGGTTTTATGTTGTCAGATATTACGCTATCAAACTTCAGAACGTAACTCGAATTTTTCATTATATCCCAGTTACGCCATTCCGAATATCTACATACATTTTGAGTGAGTTTCAATTCCTAACGACATATAATTTTTAAATAAAGCAGGGGCTCCCAACAGGTTAGCTAGCACCCCTTGGTGGTGTGAAGTGGCAGCTTTGGAGTGCAAAATATTTCATTATTTTCATGTCATTGACAGATTAACTTAGATAAGTTGTTTCACAAATTTAGTATAAATTTAACTATTTATTAGCATATGAGCTTTTAATTTTGGAGGGATGTGCGAGAGCATATTAAAAGTTTCCCGTGGTGCTAGGCACTGAAAGATTGCCTGTAAAATGACGCTATAATACGTTAAGTTGTTGTCAAGGTCATAGTAAATTGTGTTCTACGAATCTGGAACGTTTCGGAGTATCGACTTTATTCAGCAGCGGGACTGTAAAGAGCCTCGATAGGTAGTTACTGAGCGGTAGTACCATTGCACGCACCTGCAACCTATATGATATTAACTTTACTTCCTCCAAAGTTTAATTTCTTTATAGCTCACCCTACTCACAGTAACTTTCGATAATGAAGAATTTGTTTTCAGATTATTACATAAATACGCAGAACGTAATTATTACCGGCCAGCACATACATGTGTAAGCAAGACGATAGTATACGCAGTGCGGTGCATAGTATTGATAAGAGTCTGGTCAGGTGATATAGTAATGATAAGAGTTACAGCAGCTGCCGATAAGCGGTCTATATTAGTCACGGGGCTGCGACCGACAGGTGCATGTGTCTGACGAGGTGGGCGAAAAGGGATGGGAAAGACTTAAGGCCTAAGGAAGATGGAGTAGGAAGGAGAGGTAGAAAAAACGGTAGGAAAATAGAGTATTTAAAGAGAGGTAGGAAAAAGGGGTGAGGAAAATCAGGTAAGAAAAGAGGATAGGAAACAAGAAGTAGGAAACAGGGGCAGGAGATGGGGGTAGGAGAAGAAGTAAGATAAAGGGGTAAGCAAAAGGGTATAGGGAAAAAGGGCATAAAAAGACAAAGAAAAAGGGACAGAAAAACTAGGTAGGAAAAGAAGTAATGGTAGGACGAACGTGACAACAGGAGTAGAAAAATATACACCCTCCGCGACGGGATGTTGCAGTGGCGAGTTTGCTGCAGCAGCTCAGGCGTCCGCCAAAACTCCAGCCTGATGAATTCTTGCTATCCTCGGATTGCAGCGTCAGCGTTTTTAGCATTGCAAACCCATAGCGAGGGCGCTGGTTTAACCAGAAATAATGAAGGTTGAGGGGTCGTAGATAATCATAAAAATAGTCTGTCGTCTATGACGACACAGCTTTGACAGTTTGAGGCCAACTGCAGCCCTACACTACTCTCGGGCCTAGTGAACTTCTGTCTGCAACACGAACAAGTGCATGTGGATTTTTTTTACCAGGGTTGCGGTAAGCAAGTTGCACACGAGAGTTGAAACACGGGAACATTTCTTTTTACTCATCCGATTTTGTCGCTACGTGACACAACTTCCCTATTAAAAATTTCAGGAGTAATTCCAGCGACGCTGCACAATTTTAAGCCGTACATACACCCGCGAACTGAGCAGTTATTGCGCAGCGCCGCTGGAATGACTGCTGAAATTTTTAATAGGGTTTGGCTTGACCAGATTTCAACTGGTAAATTTTGGGTTTAGGTCCGTCACCACTTTTTGATGTTTTGAACATTATCTACAGGTTAAAGGAGCCATTTTGAGACATTTTGCATGAATGCTATTTTTTTGTGCAAATGCTTCGTTTTCGAGATATAGGGCACGCAAGTTCCCATTGTTCTTCTACGGGAGAATATAACCGACGTTGTTAGAGACTTGCTAGCGACCCGATAGGGTATTTCTCTAGCAAAGTGGCAATAAAAAAAATCTACCTTTATTTTAATATAGTTTTTTTTTTGGGTGTAGATTAAGAATCTGAAATCGGTTTGTGGCGGTCGGCTGTACTTTTTGAGATATATGACTTTGAAGTTCCCATTGTTTTTCTATGGGAGAAAATACCGAGCGATCCCATACAAGCGAAATTAGAGTTGGGTAAGGTAAGGTTAGCTTAGATAAGGTTAGGTTAGGCAAGGTTAGGTAAGGCAAGGTAAGGTGAAGTAAGGTTAGGTAAGGTAGGATAAGGTTAGGTAAGGTAGGGTAAGGTTAGGTAAGGTAAGGTTAGATAAGGTAGGGTTAGGTAAGGTTAGGTTAGGCAAGGTTTGGTTTGGTTCCTTTTAGGTCGTTAGCAAGCCTGTGATGACATCGGCTATTTTCTCCCATAGAAAAACAATGGGAACTTCAAAGTTATATATCTCAAAAAGTACAGGCGACCGCCACAAACCGATTTCACATTCTTAATCTACACCCCAAAAAACCTATATTAAAAAAAGGTCGATTTTTTTTAATGCCACTTTGCTAGATAAATTCCCCCGATAGGAACCTAATCGAACTTCCCTAACCTTGCATAACCTAACCTTACATAACCTATCCTTACCTAACCTAACCTAACCTTATCTAACCTAACCTTGCATAACCATACCCAACCCTACCTAACCTTACTTTGCCTAACCTAGCCTTACCTAACCAAGCCTTACCTAACCTAACGTTACCTAACCTACCCTAACCTAACCTTACCTAACGTAACCTCACCTAACCAGACCTTACTTAACCTCACACCTAACCTTACCTAACCTAACCTTACTTAACCGTACCATACCTTACATAACCTAAAATAGGTTAGTTTAGGCTTCTTGGGGTCGGCGGCTATTTTTCCCCATAGGAAAAGAATGGAAACGTACTATTGCCGATACTACACGCTATCCAAACGAATGGAACGAGTATCGTTATCTTTTCGTCAGAGTGCGTTGATTTACCCAATTAAACAGCACACACTTGTAATGTATTTTCAGTTATAAATTCTTCCAGAGATAATGAAATGTCCAAAACTCAACTAACGGCACTTGCGGGGCAAACAATACTGACGGTAAACATTTTTACACCATTTTTTGGCAATCTCAAAGCTGTGTGTGTGTGTGAGAGTTCAGCGTAACGTTCGGACGAAAAGATGACGATACTCGTTCTTTTGACTAGCGTGTGTCATCGGCATAACGCTATGTCTCGAAACCGAAGCATTTGCACAAAAAAAAAAAAAATGGTATTCCTGAAAAAATCTTTAAATGGCTTCTTTAACCTATAGAAAGTGTCAAAATATCAAACAGTGGTGACGGACCTAAACCGAACTAATAACTTTCAACTACCCCAAATGGCTTAAAATCTAAGCTGCCATTGCAAAAATTCTTCTACGAAAAGTGCCACTTGCGCAATTTGGAATATCACTCTTAATTTCAATTAAGCGAGTCCGAGTTCGCAATAACGTACATTTTAATGCGATGTCCAAACACGTTAAGATGTAGTCACGTTCACAAAAACTTTTGTTCCAAGAAAGAGAAACGTTCTTGTTTTTCAACTCTCGTGTGCAGCGGGCTTTACCGTCAAGTTGATCTTATGTGTACATTGCCCGTATAGTCTGAGTTAGTAAATGTTTGAATCGTCTAGAAAAGTTTGCTACGAGAGATAAAATAGTATTAACACAAGTGCCGCATCGTAATAAAAATGACGTACGTTTCCGCTATATATTTCTGGGGTTGCCGCACATGTGAAATTATTTTGCTAATAAAAGCGTGATCTTCATTTTTTATCAACCGCGAACGAAGTGAGAGAGGTGATAATGTTTTCGTTGAAGAAGTTAACTATATTTGTATATATATATATTCTCTTGAAATGGCATAGATGTAGATCGATTCGAAGCAATTGAAGAAATTTTGATATCCACGACGCGCGTTTCGCTGTTCTCCAGCTCATCAGGTGGGAGCGTCAAAGTTATTAAAATTAGTTCTTGAAATCTTGTGAAATTTAGAGAGGTTATCATAGGAAGGTGTAACTATGATACCGGCTGTTCCAAACGTATAAATGAAATTTCCAGTCAAGCAAATGTTTTGTCAATTTTCAANCGTTGCAGATACGCAGATGTACCGGGGGCGACAGTTTACAACCTGTCGAAGATAAAAGGCTGGCACATCAGCATAGCAGTCTTCGTAGTAAATACAAATCCCACAATTGGCGAAAATTTCACAAGATTTCGAGAACTAAATTTAATAACTTTGACGCTCCCACCTGATGAGCTGGAGAATAGCGAAACGCGCGTCGTGGGTATCAAAATTTCTTCAATTGCTCCTAATCGATCTACATATATATATATATATATTTGTATGTCTGTCCACCCAATATGTGGTCGAAGGAATTGAGCAATGTTCAAAATTTTTCGTAGGGAGTTTGGTGGGTTGATCTAGATGTGACCCATGCCAAATAACTAGACCTAGCTGCCCATAAGAAAGGACGGCGTTAAATCTTCTCCACCGAGGCGAATTTGCCCACCGCGGAAGAACGTCTGGAGAACGGGACATTCTATTTTTTCCTGTGTTATAATTGAAGAGCTAATTTCTGGGAAGGAATGCGCCTGTGCCCTAGCCTCTTTCATAAAAAATGACTTCGTTGAATTGGCCTCCTACCGCAGGTGATGGTCTTACGCCACCGAGGCGTTCTAGTTTCAATTGCGGCCGTGTGGCTCTGACGGGAGAGCCGATTACGCAAGTGCAGTAGGCCAATAATTCCTCAAGTAATTCCTTCAATAATTTCGGTGAAATTTACAAGTTTGCCGCACCTATTACATTAGCCGACAAATTGCTTTAAGTCATCAAGCGGCAAGTGTGAACGCTACGATGTCAGTGATAAGCTAAAGCAAATGAAGCAGCCTGCTATTCTTACTTAGTATTGACGTAATTTTCATTGCAATTACTGTGCTTCTATCTTAAACACTGCTAGTCCTATTCATTTAAATAACTATAAATTATCTGCTGCTACCTAGTGAAGAATGAACTGCTAGTTCTGGCAGTTTAATTAAGACCTATTTGTAAAGAAATGACCTATTTTTACCTGTAGCATTTTAGACGATGCACTCTGCCAACTAATTAAAACCTATTTGCTAAATAAAGTCTTTAATATTGCCTGTTATATGTTTGGCGGCCGGCTATTTGAACCCATTAAGACTTATTTACTGTATTAATTACCAAATTTACCTGCTACAGATTTCTGCCAGCATTACCAACTTGATTATACATATCATCAAAAAGCAGAGGACGAAATTTTATTTTCACGAGTGAAGTCCTAAGATCGTGGGGGAATTCCCACGGAGTACCGCCCAGTTGTGCAACACAGCTGTACCTAGCCTGGGACTGGATATTTAAACGCTTCATTATAGTTAAGATAACGTGAACTATAGGGATTCCTGAAGAAGTACCGCCGTCACGGCTGAGATATTGTCACTTTGTTATTCTAATCTTAGTAAAATTTATGATCAAAGTTGTTCGAACCTTATTATTGGTAGGGTCCTATAGTTAAGCCAAGATGGGCGGCGTGTGTAACGTCGCCTGGACCTCGTCCGAAGTATCATCAAAGGTAAACCAATATAGCAGCCGGCATGAAGCGCTATGTTGTGGCTCGAACCTGCAAACAATATATCAACAAATAAAATTAATTTAGATTTAATAGATGAATCGACGAGGATAAGTGTAACATTCGACCGTTACGTAGCTGTACGCGGGCATGCAGCTGTACTGTTATGATGTACGTATGTTTACGAAGCCTTTGAACCTACGGTCCCTACTGGCCTTTAAATACGCAATTAAATAGAGAATTTCCATGGACAATAGCACATGCACTTGTCCACTTCTATTGCTGTTCTAGTGGCGCCTTCTTTCGTCGAAAAAAGGGGCAAAAATTTCGCATTAGCTCGCATGCTTAAATGAACAAGTGAGACTGAAGGCCCATCTATACGATAGTCTTTTGAAGATGTTGAATCGTCCAATCATCTGAATGTGCAGGAGCGTCGTTGTTAGATAGTGTGTATACGCTATAAAAATAAAACTATTAACATTTAACTTAGTTTCTTCAGCAAGTGTCACAAGGAAAGTGCCGCACCTCTACAAATTTTCAGAAAAATAAAAATCAGACAACAGTGCCATTTTCTGCAGTTTCTACTGCACGGTAACACGTTCGGATGATCGGATGAGGGAACGCGTTCGAAAGTCGTATGTATAGAACGAGACCGGCCAATATAAGTACATAATATCAAAGCAAGGGCGTTGCTTCTTCCGCTCAAAATTTGACAGCATTTTCTAAAAGTCAGTTCGATAGTTTGGCCCGTTTTTTCTTACTAAAAAAAGAAGAAATTGTAGGTGTGGTACAGTGACTAGTAGCAAGTAATTTCCTAAAGCTGGTATAGATGCATTCTTTCAGTAGCAGCATTTTCGTAGTGAGTATATAAAAATAAAAATAACTAGAGCATTCGGAGAGCGCATACCTCCGCCAAGCAAGGCAGCGGTAACGAAAAACTCTAATTGGCTCTGAAGGAGGTTATGTTTTCGTCGTGTTTGTCTGTCTCTCTGTCTGTCTCTTTGTCTGTTTGTCTGTCACCAGGATAACTCAAAACGTTATGAACCGATTTGGATGAAATTTGCAGGGATTGTTGGGTATGTTAGGAGGAACAGATGATTACCTTTTGGTGAAGATATGTCCATCCGTTTATTTGTTTGTCTGCGTCATTTTTCTCGATGCCATAACTCAAAAAGTTACGAATGGATTTTGATGAAATTAACATGAGTTGTTGGGTATATAACAAAGAGTAGATGACCAAATTTTGGTAATGGTCCGTCTGTTCGTTCGTTCGTTTGTCACTGTTTTTAATTTTATGCTNAAAGAAAATTATGGTTTCAGAGCCAATTTGAATTTTTGCTACCGTTGGCTCACTTGGCGGAGGTATGCGCTCTCAGAGTGCTCTAGTTTTCTTTGTATCAAGACCAAAATCTAATCATTTGTGTCCTTTGACAGTATTAACAGCTTCAGCAAGTTTCTTGAGAGATCCGTTCATAACTTTTTGAGTTATTTTACTAACAAACATTTTAACAATCATTAGTCAAACACGCAAGCGGACCTACTGGTCAAATTAATCACATATAACTTTTATCTTTAATAACAATTCCTGTAAATTTCATAAAGATCCACAGATAACTTTCTGAGTTATTGAACTAACAAACATGAAATCAAACACAGTGAAAAACGAACGAACAAATAGATAATCACAAAAATTTGGTCATTTACTCTTGGTAATATATCCAGCAGCCCATGTCAATTCATGAAAAAATCCGTCAATTACTTTTCAAGTTATGTTACTAACAAAATGTAGGCTGACAAACAAACAAACAAACGGATGGACAGATCTTCACCAAAAGTTAATAATTTGCTCCTCTTAACATACCTAACAATCCATGTAAGTTTCGTCGAAATCTGTCTATAACTTTTTGAGTTATCTTGGTAAGAGACCGACAGAGAGACAAACCCGACAGAAACATAGCCTTCTTGGCGGAGGCAACTTTTGAGTCACTAATAATGCTAGATGAGTTTACTCAACTACCAATAGCACAAGAGCAGTAGCCCTACTGGCAGTGCAGCATCCAATAGCAAAAGTGCTGTAACCCTGCTGGAGCTACAAGAACCACCCTAGAATGCTAAAATAACATTAGGAAAATGTTGAAGTCACATTATTTATGAAACTTGCCCTCCAACTGTACCATGCATGTCATATGAACACACTTGTAACTGTCAGAATGTTAGCACGTCTATCATGGTGACATAATTATATACGTCATGTTGACGAATTTGAACACGTCATAGTCAATGCGTCACTGTCACCTACGTGCAAAGTGTCGACAGTATATTTATAGAATGCACTAAGTGTGTTTTGTTGCCCGACATTAAGTTCGTTGAGCTAAAAATAATATCGTCTTAGCGTGAACTTTGGACTACAGAATATTTTTATCATTTTCTCCGTGGATAACAAGATAAGGGAATTTACTGCAGATTACGGTTCAACGCGCGTTATAAAAGCACTAAGAGCAAAAGATCTTTGTACCATAAAAATGAAAGATTTTGCTATTTTTTATGTGTCCCAGTGTTCCAGTTATACATAAATATCAGTAAGGCAGCCTGAATAGAAGGTGCCAGGAAACATTTTCCTCTAGTTAATCACTTTTTCTATCCCGTTGCAGGCAACATATCAGGGACGCAAAAGAACATCTCAAGTACAGGCTTCTGTTATTGGTGCACGATAAAGACACTCTAAAGCCGGACACACACGAAAACCTTTTGGCCGCCATAGATTGTTCAGAAGTTCTAAACGCTTTGCTGTGTTGGCTTGCTTCGCCACAACAATGAAACCAGTGAAGTGCGACGAAACAATTTTATTTATATATTTTTTTTGTCAAGAAACTATCGTCGGATACAACAATCTACTGTCCCCACCGACGCAACCCAGATCGCGCGATACACTGTGCTTTGCTGTCTGTCACAGATAACATGTCTCCCAAAAAATCACATCATATTGTTTGTCGCATCAGCGTGCGGGGCCCCGGCCTTAGTATGTATGAAACGGACTAGTGTACATGCAGTTTTCAGAGTTCCGACTCTCCCCGAATTTTTGGATGTACCCGCGAAACTTTACTACTTACACTTGTTGAGCCAACTGAGGTGACGGCTAACAATTTAATATTTTAGTAGATCCGCAGTTGAGTTTATAATGACGCAGAGAAGCTTTCGGACTTTTTGAGTAATGCGTACACCAGCAATAACGGCAGGCTAGACAACACTAATATCAGTGGTGCTGAAGGTCACGAGATCGTATACTAGCCAGGCAGGTCAGCTCGTGTTCGTCACTTGATGTGCTTAGTCAGCAGTTGATGCTTGCAGAGCTGTTGTGGTGGTACTGACCCTAGCCCGAAATGAAGAGAGGCTGGGAGGGCACAGGTGGTTGTATAAGAGACTTCTGTTGATGGCACCATAACTCTTGACGATCTGTGACTGACTGTAACAGTACACTCTTCTAGAGCCAGTTGGCCTATCAGCATGTTTCAATGTATGTGGGTGTTCCCAGTAGGGGTAGGGTTAAGTTCACTTTACCTTTACTTAGACCAAACCACTGCTGTAGGAATTACTGCGAAGGAATTATGCTAAGGAATACCTACTAAGTGGGCAGTCTACTTTGCTGCTAAGTGATAGGATTTCACGTGGGCATGGGTGCATCCCAAACTGAATTCTGCGTCCCCTCAGAAGCTTAACCCGTATTTTTTTTTTTTTTTTTTGGGGGGGGCTAAAAAATATGCTAGAGATGTGGTAGTTGATGTATGTAACAAATCCAAGTCTTTTCCGTAAAACACGAAGGAGCTAAAATCAAATTTATTCAAAGCAATATTATCAGCATTATAACTAAAGTGCTCGAGCTGTCAAAGATGACCGAGAAAAATTTGACCTTTCTTTGATCATACTTTCGCTACTAATATATTTCTGAAGGATACGTTACTACGGCCAACTCAGATTGCCATAAAAGATTAGTGCTCAGTTTTAAATTATCCAAGTAGCATACTCCTTCCTTCCTTCCTTTAGATGAATGCGAAAAATGAGTTCATATTAGTAAGTAGTGAAATATCATCGAATTTAATTAAATTTCCCCCCCCGTGTATCCTGTACACCGTAAATAGCTTCATTGACTTTTGTCCTCGGGCCGACAAACGTCTACACCTTAGCTCCACAAAGGTTAAAAAAAACACAAAACTCAGTTGAATTCTCATTGAACCTTTTGGGTACAGTACCAATTGCCGTAAAACTTCATTGTGGTACAACTGTAAAGCAAATTGCTAGCTCTTCAAGTTTGTTCAGTACAAGACCACACACGTTATGGTTCCACCGGGCAGATGTTGTTGCTATACAGGCATTTACGCTAATGTACATGGATTTCAATGCTTGACAAATATCCACTATATAATAAAGCACAGTTGTTGGTCGCTGGCTTGCTCGCTTGCTTGCTCCAATGTTGGTCCGTCTCTCCGTCACGCTCTCTGTGAATAAGATAGGAATAAATTCAAGGACGTAGCGATCCGAGGATTGGAAATAAGGTAGTAAGAAACTTGAAGGCCCTGGCTCTGGATCTCCGGCCTCTGGATCCCGGGCTCTGGATCACCAGCAATTGGATCCCGGCTCTGGATCACCAGCAATTGGATCCCGGCTCTGGATCACCGGCAATTAGAGCAGTTAGAGAAGCTCAGTTTCGCTCCTTAGTCTTGGAGTTTTCGTTCCGTTGGTGCGTAATCCATCCCGCTTATGCTTTCATTAGCTGAATGATATCGTAGCCGTTGAATCTTCACGCTGAGCAGACGCCTTTTAATATTGAATTTGTATCGCAGCCAAGTTTCACCACTTGAGGTTCAACAATCAGTTGGTTTCCACGATACGGTGAGCCCTGGGCATTTCCAGTGAATTCTTTTGACTGAACTACATTTTTTAGTGCAGCTTAACGTTTGCCCAATTCCAAGCTGATATTCACGCTTTATCTTGCAGGGGGATATTTTACTATCGCAAAACTCATGGCTGTACAGCTTGCGCTTCCCTAATAGAAGATCAGGCTTGCAGGGATGAGACCTATAATACAGCAAAACCTCTACTGGGAACCGGAACAATGAAAAGCTCAATCACAAAATTTTTGCCGTCATTTTGAACGGCTGCGCCCTCTAGTAGAATCAGAATAGGTGCAATCTTAAATCCAGGTGGCAGAGGACCTGAATAACAGGTATTCTATAAACAACAGCTAAGCCACTGGAATGGATAAGCAACGAATGAACGAAACCAGGTGGGGAATGAACGTAACAGGCAACGGAAGATGGCAAGAAGACAATAAACGAGCGCTAGGAGCAGGCAACAAACGAGCGCTAGGAGCAGGCAACAAACGAGCGCTAGGAGCAGGCAACAAACGAGCGCTAGGAGCAGGCAACAAACGAGCGCTAGGAGCAGGCAACGAACGGGCGCTAGGAGCAGGCAACAAACGAGCGCTAGGAGCAGGCAACAAACGAGCGCTAGGAGCAGGCAACAAACGAGCGCTAGGAGCAGGCAACGAACGAGCGCTAGGAGCAGGCAATAAACGAGCGCTAGGAGCAGGCAACGAACGAGCGCTAGGAGCAGGCAACAAACGAGCGCTAGGAGCAGGCAACAAACGAGCGCTAGGAGCAGGCAACTAACGGAGTAGGCCTTGACTATCGCGCTAACACGTACCGAACAAACGCTGCGAGTCGAGGAGGGCCGCGAGGGTGAATAATGCGGCACGTAGGTACGTTACAAACGCGCACGTAACCCACCAAGCAAGAACGCAACTGCGGCGCCCTGTCAGCGCACAGTTCGATAGTCAACAACACATTAGGAGGTTCCTAAGACCAGCAATAATCAACAGCTATAGTCTAGTTACAACTCATGCTCATTAACCCCTCTGAAGTCGAGTGTTAAATTGCTCACCAGAAATGGAAAACCTCCAGAGAAACGCTAACGGTTTGCATTTGCGACACAAACACAGTACAGTTCCACCTTACAGTCTATTGCTGACCAGCGAACGTCGAATGTTCTCTTAGAGAAAGACACACGCAAAATAGTGACTTCAGACACTCTCAGATCACAGGAGAGGAGCAGCAGCTCGAGGCGTAGAAGTCGAAACAGCTCAGTCTCCCCTGGAAATGGAACCAAAATGTCGCCGTCAGCTCGACAAAAAAAGAGCAACGATGAAATGGCTTGGGAAGCACCACAACGCTGAAACTTAACTAACTAAGGAATTGTTGCAATAAAACCGAAGTCTTTGATGATTGTATGGCTGATTTATGTTGAGTGTGGTTATTTCCAGATCTAAGTTTTAGTTACTTAGAGATCTGATAAATATGTAACAAATGTGGGTCATTTACAGCGAACAAAAATTAAAAAGAATAGAAAGTCGTACTTTACGTTGGTATATCGGGTCACAACACGTATGAAACTGCGTGCCCCAATTGACAAAGTATATATCACTCGCATTACTATCCTGCAAATGGGAATTATTCTCCAAAGTTCGCCACACCTCCAAAATAACAGCATTCCAACAAAGGAAACAGAAGTAACAAGGAGTACACCTACAGACCCGAGGAACCCACACCCGAAGCCAGCGTACACAAGCAGAACCCATGGGCAGAGTGAAACTACGTCCCTGGAAGTGGAACTGAATGCAACAGGATTAGAGTAGATAGCCGGCAGTAGCAAGACCGACCGGCCCGCTCCCAGATTGTTGCCGATACTCACGCTCCGGCCCTCCATGGGCTATTGCTATTCTGTGAAAATCACTTGCACATGTTACTTTAGGAGCAGCTATTAAGCGACAGCCATGCTAGTCCCGATAGGATAGGACAAGAGGCGCGCGTGGGCAGAGCAACTCGGGAAAGAAGAGGAAGAATGCAAGGGAAAACCGTCAGCAGGAGGATGGAGAGGGAAGGAAGTAAGGCGTGCTCGGAAGACAGACGTTCTGAAAGGTGTATTGGAAATGAGCTCACCAGCTTCCAAAGATCACAAATGGCCTTCGTCATAAATGAGAGCGGCCAAACAAACAGGTAAATTGCTGTCGATATGGTCATAGTGCAGCATGTAAACCAAATAATTAAATTTATAGCTTTAAATAACACAACTTCGCATTCCAAGAAAATTAATCAAACTATAACAACTAGACAACTCTGAAAAACGAGACAGTGGGTGAATCCTAAAAAAATATATGAATAAATTAATAAAATAAAAAGTAAAAATAATTAATTGCATGTACAAGTTTAAGACGTAAGTTTTAACATTACAAATATCGAATGGAACCAATATTAATAGAATTATTTGGATCGTAAAGAAGAGGAGTTGATCTTGCTTCTACGATCAACTCCTTGGCTGAACTGGTTCTCTTTTTCCCTCAAATATCTAAATAATATTGACATATTGGCAGTAGCTCATAGAGGGCCGGAGCGTAAGTTCCGGCCACTCTCTGGGAACGGGTCTGTTGGTCCGTCTACCGCGTTTTATTGAATCTAATTGGTATGATTCTAATTGGCACGATTCTAATGGCAATTATTGCTCTAGCGAGCCGGGTCACCGGCTAAAAATAGTATAGTCACTGCCTTTACAATCTAATAATTTGATCGGTTAATCAATTACGGGGAAACGACCTTGCAAAGTTAACTTTCATAATGCTATTCCAACGGGAGTGTTTTTTAGCCTCACGGTAAATGTTTAACCTTTTATTCCATGAATTAATTTGTCTCTATCGAAAGTATAACATCGTAGGAAGTGTAACTTATACGTAAGGGTATAAGAGAAAGGGTTAAGGTACTATTCCAGGTCCTGCTGCGGTCCTACCGCAAACCAGGCATTTGTTCACTAACGCCAAGCAAAAACTTTGAGTTGCATACAAGTTTTGCCATTATACGAATACCGATACATTTTGCCTAGTGCCGTCAGTGGTAGTAGTACGTTCATATATTATAGCTACGGCGTGTTAACGGCGCTTTATATTGCACAGTTCGCATGCAGTAACTTCATTATATAAACAGAAGTTATTAAATAGCTATCAAATTAAATTCTATGTACTATGTATTACGCTACACAGGTCTCAATAATTTATCTAAATGTATATATATACATTTCTATAATTCGTTCTATATAGCATAGCTCACCGTCACCTATTATCTACTGTGGTTCATACCACACACCTAACATTGAAAATACAACGTTTAACACCGCACAACTCTCACTGCAATGACGTAATTAGATATAATATAAATATACTGCGTAATATACTGTACAGTGTGCAGCTTAATTACAATAAAATAATTACATATACTGTATTTTACGCATTACAACCCACAGTAGTTTAAGTACATGTGTACTGCGTTAGTGCTGCACATATGATTGTAACCTAATTATACACTCCGATACTGTACAGTTGGCAGTAACCTAATTGCTACACTGCGTCGTACACTGCATAGCTCGCAATAACACAGTAATTGCGTCATGTTTCATCTTTGTCAGCATACAGCTCGTGAAAGCATTGCGTCACTTCGTAATAGTATTGCTTATCAGTCAGCTGCGACGTTACCAGCTGATAGTGCAGCGCTATCAAGGGGGGGGGGGATTTATTAGTAAGTGCAGTCCCAAAAAATGACCAGTTCGTCTCCGAAGGTGACAGTGAACGGATACCTAACTCTCGCCGCACGTTTTGTGAATGAGTGAGGAGTAACAATATCGTGGAATTATATTCGTTTTTTTTAGTGACTTGGACACAAGAGAATTGCTCCAAATATATTGTGTACAGAAAAACGAATGTTGAGAGTGTGGGATGTTTCAGCGTTAAACTCAAGTGCAAACTTCAGCAGTCATGCCTAAAGTAAGCTAA
>LQNS02276481.1:6364876-6377161 GCA_001587735.2 Parhyale hawaiensis | reverse complement strand
AATGAGTCACGGTGTGCGTGAAAAGACTTTTGTGTGTTCAGACGGTGGTGAGGTGGATTTGATGCAAGTGTATTCTGTCCTCAACAACACGAACTGCGAACATTTGCGCAACAAGCCAAAGATCTTCATCCTCCAATTCTGCCGGCCCATTGGCCGTCCAGAAAGCAACAGATTATCGCAGCGCCGACTGTCAGCGGGAAACCCTCCCGCTGCAGACGACATGGTAGAGTTTCGAATTCGAGTGGCAGTTGAAGACATGGCTGCACAGCTGCGAAGTGAGTTTGAAACCATGTTGAGGGCGTTTGCACTCAATTTTGAGACCGGAAAGCTATCGGCAAACGATGATAAAGCAGCTGAAGAAACAAGAAAGGGGAAAGACTTACCAGTGCTATCGCTGAACGTACCTCTACCAGGGACACCAGGACCTTCACCGGCATCATCTACTTCCTCATGTGCTTCTACCGTTGTGTTTACTTATGATACTGAAGGTCAGTCCTGAGCTGTAGGTGCTATGGTTGAGGTACCTACTTCAAAGACCATTTTTTCTAGGAATAATACGATGTTCTTTTGACCCCGTAAGCAGCATCTTAATGCTGTGTTGCTTCCTTATAGCAAAACAGCTGAGTTTCCAAAGAAACAACAAAACTTTCGAATACCTTGTACTGCGTACTGCGACGAAAGATTATTTGTTTATTTATAGTTTGAACCCGGCTATGGGCTGCGAAAATTCCTAGGTTATTATCTGTTTTTACATTCAACTCTTCCCCTTTCGCCCCCCACGAAAAATACTACATATATATCAATTTGCTGACTCTCATGTCCTCATATCGGCCTAATATTTTTGCGGTATTTCAACATTCGAGTAGTATTCATTAAAGATTTCCCCTGACTAACTTTTAACAGACACAAAAAGACCGAACTTGGAACAGATAATGATCTTTTTCTACATAGGCACCGCCGAGGGTGATGCGTTTTCCCATCGTTTTATACAGCTCGGGAAACCTTGTTCGTAAAAATCGGTAGATTGAGCCTCAAACCGTGACTTCACCTTGGAAATCAGGGTCTCATCATCTGGAAAACATGTTCCCTTCAAAAATGACTTCATATTTGGAAATAGGTAGAAGTCAGATGGTGCCAGGTCAGGAGAATCAAGGGGTGCGGAAGAATTTCTTAGCCCCATTAAGAGTGCGTTTCTGAGTCTGGACGATATGCGAATTGTAGGCTAGAGTACTGACGTACATATAGTCACACCTTACTTCAATCTAACACCTGTAAAAAAAGAAAGCAATGTGAGATCAGTGCTGCACTCATCAAGTGGTCTATAAATTAATGTAACAATACACAGATTAAATTTTAGTCAGATATAGTAATCTTAAGTCGGTCTGGGGAAATCTATAATGAAAGCCCCTCGTATGCTCTGGTTTTAATATAAGTGAAACATTTTATGTTTTCGTCAAGCAACATAACCTACGATCTTGTTTACTCAGTCTCACGTTCCCAGTTACACTAAGTCATAGCTAAAGAATAACTCTCTCTCTGTTCTGGAATAATTCCACAGCAAAAAGTTTTTTGCAAGGCAATTCGGGATTAATAAAAAGACGTAGGGAAGACCTTGTCCACAAGGTTTAGCAAGTTCATCCCCTACTTTAGTATCGATGGATGTTTCCAGTTTATTGTTTGTGGTGTTCTTTATCCAATGGAACAATTATTACCTCCGCCAAGGAGGTTATGTTTTCGTCGTGTGTGTCTGTCTGTCACCAAGATAACTCGAAAAGTTACTGATGGATTTGTATGAAATTAACATGAGTTGTTAGGTATATAACAAAGAGTAAATGATCAATTTTTGGTAATGATTCGTTAGTTCGTTCGTTTGTCACTGTTTTTAATTTTATGCTTGTTAGCATAATAACTCAAAAAATAGTGAATGGATCTGTATGAAATTTAGAGAGGTTGTCAGTAATGTTAGAAGATATAAATGATTAAATTTTGGTGCAGATCGGTTTGTTCGTTTGTATGCCTGACCCATGTTTGTCATAACGTTTATTAGCATTATAACTCAAAAAGTTAAGAACGGATCTTCAAGAAAATTGCACAAGCTGTTATTACTATCAAAAGGCACAAATGATTGGATTTTGGCGTTTCTACAGACTAAATTATGGTTTCAAAGCTAATTTGAATTTTTTTACTACCATTGCCTCGCTTGGCGGAGGTATGCGCTCTCAGAGTACTCTAGCTGTCTATACGTTTATACACATTACTCACTCATAGCCCTGTGTCGCTCTATGTTGTCCTATGTCGTCGACATTAAGCGGAGTGTTGTTAGTGACACACCAGGTAACAGGTACACAAGCATACACACGCAAGTCTAGTTGCTTCCTGTGATTACCGACTACGATTTAGGTAGCGACTTGGTCTTCTCGCAGTGCCGCCGGACTATTCGGATATGTACTCCATCTTCTCTACGAATTCCGGCGGAGTAGCTTACAGGCATCCTTCCAAGGGATCCCTTCTGGTCCAGGCCATCTGCAACGTCTTCTCCAACCACGCCTACCAGGACGACATCGAGGAGCTTGTCAGAAAGGTGAGGAATAGGTGAACTACTGGTACGCCACAAAAATTGTTCGGTGTTTTATTATTTGTTTACTGAACGGTAGCTGTTGGATACTTTCTCTACTCCTACAAAAAAAGCTAAATTTGGAAGCCATACTTGCTAGGAAAGTGATGAATGGTCGAGCTCTTTCTGGTACTTCCATGAAAATTGCTTGGACTGCTACTGGTTGTCTACTCAAACTCTCATCGTGTATGAGTGGCTTTACTGTTGGAAGTTCTGTTTGTTGGGAGAATTAGTCAGGAAGATGAGCGTCTTTTACACAATAAAATCTTACTGAAACTGGTGTTTTGAAATATTGCATATTGTTTTCGTAAAAAATTACTCTTCACTGGTCGGGACTGTCAAGGATATGGGGCAAGATTGACTGACTTCTGCTTTTCGGCGTCTTGCGCAACACTGAAGATCTTGATGCTTTATTTCTGCTGTTTTGCCAATGATGTTTCACCGTTTGTATTTTTTTTTTTTTTTTGCTCAAAGATGTTTTTCCCATTCTCGTAATTGCTCTTTGGTGTCTTCACCTGATCTTGATTAATCATTCGATTTTTAAAATTTTGATAATTGCTCTTCGGTGTCATATATTTAACTGCTTGCTCTGCTGAGTTTTACTTTCTTTCATTTGCACATTGGTGTATTAACGTTTCTTCATTGGAATCGGCAGTGGAGAAAGTATATTTCTATTTCTCTCATACAAAATATTTTTTTTACTATTTTTACTTGTCAAGAATCATGATACATTCTACTGTTCTACTTCTAACGCTAGTGTAAAATGCCTCGGGGACCTCTCTCTTTCAAGAGTTTTCATGATCTCATAGTAAATATTTGTAACTATCTCATAGCTCTCACAGCCTCATATCACGATCGAATAGCTATCATTAACCGTTACTTTCATGATATGCGCTACACTATTTCTTTTCAATCTGGACACGTGCTTTTGTTTAAAAAATATCCCGTTTTGTATTGTAGGTATCCAAAAGATCCCGTTTTCTATTGTAGGTATCCAAAAGATCCCGTTTTCTATTGTAGGTATCCAAAAGATCCCGTTTTCTATTGTAGGTATCCAAAAGATCCCGTTTTCTATTGTATGTATCCAAAAGATCCCGTTTTCTATTGTAGGTATCCAAAAGATCCTGTTTTCTATTGTAGGTTTCCAAATGGATGCAGCAAGAAATTGCGAGAGACAATCCCGTGGCTCTCACCCGCCATGCTGTCGTCGAGCGGGTCAACAACGGGTTGGACAAAGCCTTCTACTTCAACCCAACCATCATACGCAGACCTCGGAACAAAACCATATGGTGACCTAACGCAACCACATCGTTCAACAATGCCTGTTACCTTAGACCTATCATTATTTAGACAGCAAAATATATACAAATATCAGGTGACCCAGAAAGTACTTTTATGTTAGACAGTTCACTATAAATACCTCACGATCTTTCTTGGTCACCTACTATTTGGCGGCCAGTAGAAGTAACACACATCTAGCTGTGTTTTATCTAATAGCTTTAAGATACAGTTATGCGACGCAATATTATTAAATGTCATTTACTATCTCACTTTGAATGTTTGATATTTACGTGGTTATTTTTTGCCTCAAATCTGAAATTTGAAGATTTGGTGGTGTGAAGACCAAGAGAAGTTTCGTGCGAGAGATAATCTTAGAGTCACTTTTGTAGTTCCCTCGCCCCTTGATGTCAAAGTGCTCCATGTTCGAATGGAAAAAAAAAGTTTGCAACACTTTTTCGATTACCTATCGGAATTCTGACTTATTACATAAGAAAGAAGTAGAATGGACTCGAAATTTACCAGGGATATTTATCTATCATTACTAGATGGATCAATAGAGAATTATACATAAAGAAGCATACATACTGATGGTTATTAACGAGCGTAATGGTGTGACACTATTGCGTTAGGTAAACGGACTGAATGTCTGTGGGTAATTTTATTTCGTGTATATATATATATATAATTATATATTTTGAGTCCAGGAGCCCTGCCTGATGTAGAGTTGTCTCTGGTGTTCACAGAGCAGGTGAAATTTTTTTGAGATCTAAATATAATCAAACGGCAGGCATTCTTGAAAGTGCGCAAGAAATGTCGCTTTTAGTATGGGATTTGCAAAATTTACCCCTATTTCATAGTCAATATATTGTGACGATACAGTATCTACCGTTGTATGCCTAGTCGATCTGCAGATGAGGTCAAAGTGGTGTTGTTCACGCCGCCCACTGCTTGAAGTCTTGTCTTATTAGCATTCCGAGAGTACTGGAAGGTCCAGAGGCGAGTTATCCGGCAGCTGTTACTTTATAAAACATTTCAATAAAAATTATTTTAAAAACATTGAAGCTTTTGTGGTAGAAGGATATTTGTGAAAGAAATTTCACGAGCTATTTGGGATACTGCATACTCGCTGAAGCCAGTCATTATGGTTACAATTAAGTTTTTATCCATAGCTATGAGTCATATAGAAAATTGTTGGAAACACATATACAAAACAAAATTCTATGATAAAGTTAAAAATACAGTGGAATGCAGATAGACCTGAATACATTGAATCCTTTGAAAATTTAGAAAAGCGTTGAAAACGATGGCAAAATGACCAAAATTGGAAGTACTGTATTAACAGCTCTTCAATAACATACTCAACATGTAACTTTATTTTATTCTAGATATTAAATAGGTTTTATGAGTTTTTGAACTCACTGTATCTAAATTAAAATCAAAATTTGATTGTAATGGTAATAATTAGGAAAAGTTAAAGAAATAAAACAATGAAATAAATAATGATAATTACTACAGTATAGGGTAAATGCAGTATTAATTATTTATATATGTATATAAGTATATTGCTCTGTTTTTAACCAATTATATTTTTTCACGTATGTACTGCTTCAAGCCATGTTAGAATAAGCCTATATGTATTTACATTAGGAGCAGTTCGCGGTTCAGATAGTTCCAATGATTAAAAAAGCAGTGCAATGTTATATTTTAGTCTATGGTAGCGTAATTTTAAGAGGTCACAATAGCACATGTGCAATAACTGTCTCAGAATTACACGATTTTCATTAGTAATTATATAACGTACATGAAGTTACCCTGTTTGTCCTTTCATGCCTGTAATTTTCGGTAATTTTCGTCTGGTGCCCCTTTGAGGGCTTCGTTTTCGCAAGCAGCCTGAAACCAATTCAACTAATCCCACTAGCTTCAGTGACAGCAGCATGACACCTGTCAACATGGTGCACTAATTCTTAAAGCATAATTTTTTGTAAATTCAAGCTGCTCAAAATTAGGAGCGATAGTTGAAAGGGAGTTCACAATTAGTTCTCGCTGTGTTGTAAAATTGCAGTACAGGCTGAGATTTTCGACAATTTTTATACAGGTGAGTTTTGTCGAAGCTCAAGCCGCGCCGCAGCAGCGTACACGAATTAGATGAGTTGGCTCTAGGCTGCTGGAGCCAACGAAAGTCATTAGTTCTCATTAGAGAACTATTTCTAAAGCTACTGATGTATGTTGTCGACCCCAATAGCATTATGAACTTTCATACTTACCAAAACATGTCAAATCAGCGCATCTTTCCACTCATGATGTTTACCCTTTACGTCTAAAGACTTATTCCAAGGCCATCTAAATCTAGTCTTTGCCAAATCCATTCATATTCGCTGTCGAATCTCAAGTCTCAGCTCACTTTTGATGTTATCTAAATATGTTTCTTGCCAAGTTTGACATTTTTTTTTCATTTTTTTGTGGTAGGCAAAAAATTTAAGGAGCTGGTCTGTGGCGAGACAGTCCACCTTGTCAGAGTTCTAACTTGTAAATTTTCATCACCAAACAATTCCATCGTGGCAACAGAGCTCCAAATTGGGACCCAAGCAGCCCTTAACTGAAATGGAATGAATCAAATTCAGTTTTAATTTATATTTTAAAATTTAGCGAATATATACTGCTACACTTATACTTAGTTGCTATACTTACAATGAAGGAAATCAGCAGGCCGTGTTTCTGATCAGGTGACATCATGTTTTTCATCCGCTTTATTATTTATACGAAATTATCATTTCTGTTAATTAGGATATTTTAAGCATCATTAATAATTTTGACAGAAATTTTTTCGAGGTTTAATGTAATTTTTCACAATAAAAATAAAGTTTTTGTGTTGTAGATATTTCTATTATATTTTAATAGTTCTCTTCTTTTTTTCAACATTATTATTTTAAGAACTCTATTAATCTTTATGTTATAGCATTATTTTTGTCACGTACTGTTTTATATTGTAATTATTTTTATTCATTGTGGAATTATTTTCATTACAGCAGAACTTCTCTAACACAGACTTTCAAAGCAGAAATAAGCCCCCAAAAGGGAATGTATAAAGCGTTATCTGCCGGGAATTGTAGCGTGGCCGACGCCATTTCAATACGTAGTAAAAATCTGCACTAAAGTTTAATTAAGAGGTAGTATATTCAACAACACAACATCACGATTCTATGTGATGCTAGCCAGAGGAAATGCTTTACGTATATAAGGAAGCAAGTATGGGTAGTGTAGAACAGGTAATTTTCAAACTAAGGCTTATCTTGAAACTGAGACGGTATGGCTGTCTATGTTTCAGGACTTCAAAATTCTTGCTTTCCAATGATCCTTCCTTTCTGGCGTTACTTCTACTATTGACTGTACACACATTCTACGCAGCTGCAATTTCCAGGTTTTTATCAATACCGATGTGAAGAAAATTGGTTTATAGCACTGCAATTTTGAAGCCGTAGATAAGAATATTGGATTATTAAGAATGGTGAACGACCAAGAGGTCCATTCCAAGAGAGGAGACCATGCCTTAACCAACATGTCTAACAACTGAGTCCAGTGGGACAAAGGTGAACAATTATATATTGATCATTTGCAGCAGATTGGGTGGGGGACAGAGGGAGTCGTCACATCATATTTTTTTAAGTTTAGAAGATCCGTAATTCTTTGGATCACTCAGTTTACTACACGTATTAAGTAGTACCGTTCCATTCTATTCTATCCACAAAGTCCATAGAATTGATAAAGTCTACTACCTAATCCATTAGTCTATACCTCTGCAGAGTCAATAAAACCCATCAATTTTATAATGGAGCGATGGTATAGTTGAGTAATAGTTCTGTAACGCAATGGCGATAATGTGATACATCCTATCTTTCCCAATCTATTGTGAAAGCGTAGCATCCTATATAATTATTTTACACTAGAAATAAGTTGCATATGAATAGTAAGTGAAAACGAATCTATGGAATAAGGGTCCGAAGCTGAGGAAGGGGCTACTCAAAGTGCTTATCGAAACGATTTTTGAACGTACTGATTCGAGCTGAAAGTATCTTGGCTATTGGAGGAAAAAAATGGACGAACACTGATGCACTTAACTTACAAAATACTTTTTTAGTAACTAAATATGATGATTTTCGTTGCTTGAGTTCTTTGTTAATAGCTCTACCTTTTGACGTTACCCTCAAAGCAGTGACCATTTAGCACATAGTCTATGTTCATAAATAAGGGAAATGATATTTACTTAAGCATTTTTATGACGTTGATGATTGAAAGTAAAGTTTTGAATTAAAACAGTGTAATGTTTCCAGAGTAATTCAATTACTTATCAAATTTATCACTATTTATTAAGTATTAGCGCTGGTCTACCTAAAGCACTCGGTGCAGACTTAATTTAGATAAAAAAAGAAACCAACGGGCGTTCTCTCTTAAAATGAAAACAAAATTAACTTCGTAGGAAGTTGGTTGTGAAAAATTATCACAATCTTACATCTTTACATTAAAACCATTGAAGCAAATCAAAACTGCAGGAATTTGAATGAAAATAGAACCTTGGGATAAAATTAAAACCCCTGAAGTAAAAGTTATAGTTAACTCAAAGTTTAATTCATATCAACAATAAATGACTGATATCTGATGTAGAAAATCAAATAATCTTTCTGGTGGATACTTGAGAGTTTCATTTTATTTCTGTGTTCACTTTAAAATTCACTTGTTTTTAATTAACCCTCGTGTTTCAAAACTAGGCTTCGAATGCATTCAGCTCGGCTTCACCTCATTTGATTTGTCAGGGTAGTTTGCAGCGATCCAGACGTATAAAAACTCATGCCAGACCCTAGTGTCTAGATCCAAGGTAGATCCCATGTTCAGACCCACGAAGTTGGTAGCGGAGAGATACAACGTTTCAATAGTGTCTATGCGTGTGGGCTTACTTTGATTGTGTTGAAGTCCTGCTTCCAAATATGTATCCTAATTTTTTAACTCGAGATACTCTACCCTAAAAATTGATCTTCAGTAAAAATCATAATATGGGAATACTATCCATGTATTATTTAGGGTAGAAAAGGGTACTGTGTAGAACATTGGCTAGTCTTCCACGATTGATAAGGAACAGGAACGTATGTTAAGCAGACGCGTATTTTCTATAATGTGAGACGAGTCACAATAAACAGTTCTATTTTTATAGTTGTTTTTTTCCTATCTAATCTCTTTTGATAATTATAATAATTGTGATATGCCGACATTGCATCATAGCACACCACAGCAGCGGCTGTGGTGTGTCATCACACGCCGCTACAACAGCTGTGGTGTGTCATCGCACACCACAACAACAGCTGCTGTATGTTATATCACACACCACTGCAACAGCTGTGGTGTGTCATCTCACACCACTGCAACAACTGCTGTGTGTTATATCACACACCACTGCAACAACTGCTGTGTGTTATATCACACACCACTGCAACAGCTGTGGTGTGTCATCACACACCACTGCAACAACTGCTGTGTGTTATATCACACACCACTGCAACAGCTGCTGTGTGTTATATCACACACCACTGCAATAGCTGTGGTGTGTCATCACACACCACTGCAACAGCTGCTGTGTGTTATATCACACACCACAGCAACAGCTGCTGTGTGTTATATCACACACCACTGCAACAGCTGCTGTGTGTTATATCACACACCACTGCAACAGCTGTGGTGTGTCATCACACGCCGCTACAACAGCTGTGGTGTGTCATCATACACCACTACAGGTTTCGACACAGCAGAGCTCACCATATCAGTAACTGCTCAGATGCCCAGTTCTACATATCGTTGAGTATTAAACCTACGGAGTTTGCAAGGACCTTCATTTTGTTATCTCCGGAATATTAATATTCCTTGCCCTAACATGAAGTAATACCCCAAAAAGCCACAATGCACTTTTATATACCAATGAACAGGTTATTGAAATAAGTGGAAAGTAATTTGTTCATTGCTTGCCACGATAAAGAAGTAGATACCTCAGAGCTGATGCTCGCTTCTTTCAGTTTTCTAGCTTGACTTTGTCACTTGCTGAATTACAAAACTTCAATTTGCCTAGTTCAGGACAATTTAATGCATAATGTACTTTCAAAAAGTTCTCAGACTAAATACAGTTAGTGATGAAATAATTCGTACACCCTCTTCTTTTCAGTATCATCTTGAATAACTCAGAAAACCATTGTTTCTATGGGCTTAAGGTTTTCACAGAGGATGAAGCAAATAAAATTTTAGCTTCAAAAATCTGAACAAACAAAACTTTCAAAAGATTTTCAGACAAAATTGTTCGTACAGTTGAGAAAATCGCATTAAATTGAGAGGAATAGATTATAATATGCATTTGTTTTATTGAATGCTTCGAGTGTACAAAAGCTTTTTGGAACATTCCATAGCTAATATCAATCTAGAAATTTCTACTAGGCTAAGGCTAATGTGGTGCAAGAAGAGCCGTGCCTTGCCATTCACACGCTAGAGCCACGATAGAAATGACAAAGGAGTTCACTGTGGACTCGAGACAGAAGATCTTCGAATTTCACAAATCAGGAAATAATTATAGAGACATCTTGGAACGCCAAGATCTAAAGTTGAATCTGTTATTAAGAAAGTTGCCGAGTACAGTACTGAAGGAACATTACTTGGACGTGACCGGAAACAAAAACCATCGGTAAGAACTGCTCGAAAACTGTGCCAGGATGTCAATAGCAATCTACCAGTGATGTTAGACAACATTACCGAGAGATTGAATTCTAAGGGAACTAGCGTGACGCAGAGTCTGATCAATGATGGCTTACACAGGTACCGACCCCGATAAACTCCACTTCACAAACCATCTCATGTTGCTGCTCGCTTGGACGTCGCCAAAGTCCACATGGATAAAGACAAAAGCTTTAGAGATAAAGTATTAAGGAGTGACGAAGCGAAACTTGAGTTCTTAAGACAAAATGACCTGAAGAAGATATGGCGTAAGAGAGGTGAGGCTTTCCTACCGGAAAACACTGTCCCAACAATTACACCTGGAGGCGAGTCAGAGATATTGTGGGGTTATTTCTCTTCAAGCGGGCCTAGAAAATCATAGTTGCAACTGAAGGGATAATGAAATTCGATGACTATATAACTATTTTGGACGAAAACCTCATGACATCGGAGTATTGGGCTTGGAAGACAGTGGGTCTTTCAACTCGCTAACTGTAAATTAATCGTGCTTTGAATGTAGAACAAAATTTTAATTATAAACGAATAGTAACTATAATGGACTTATAAACGATTATCTGAGTGTATTATTCAGTATGCTTTTATTTTCCTTGGATGACTCTCTGAAGTCTTTCATTGAAACTTTTTACAGGTGCACCCAGCTATTCCTGCTTAACGTAGTCTCCAAGAAGAATAGCTTCAGTGTCGTTGATAGAGGCGTCGGTAGCAGACTCCGTGGACCAAACACTAAAATTCATAGGAATAAATTCTGTAGAAGATAGAGGCCACAATGCCTTGCTTCAAACTTAGAAAAAAATGACTTGACTCGACCTTTGAGTTATTTTTGAAGTGCACCGGACACACTATTTTGATTAAATATGAAACCATCTTTCATAAAATTCTTCTTCATTTGCTAAGGAGAGTGATCAAGATTTCATCGATGAAAAATGAATTTGAATTTCTTTTCGTGCACTTTTTCACGAAAAATGAGATGGGGAAAACAGGTAACTTATCCGTTCCAACAACTTCAGCCAGACCATAACGGAGGTCGATTTTACAATTTGCGAAGTCATTAGGTTATTTCTCCAGCATGCTGCCATTCAAATGATCGAACTGTTTCCATGCGATGTGAACATCATTTCATCATAAGAAAAAACAATCTCGCCTCCTCGAGTACCATCCTTCAGTAAATTTAAAAGAAGCTGAGCTTTGTAGGGTCGTGTCTGTTTCTTTATGGAAAAGCTTGAGGTCAGTTTTGACTATGATCGATGCTCGTGAATTTTTGTTGATATGCTCTGCCTCTGTGGTTTAGGGGTTCAGAGGTAAACCTGGGCGTCCACTTGTTGGTGGGGTTTTATCAGTGCTTAGTTAATTGAATTTGTTCACGACGTCGCAAGCCCATAATTTCACCACATTTGTCAGCGCGAGAATATTGGACTCGGAGAGTACCGGGCAATGAAATTGAATAATGGCGCGGTTGTTCACGTACCTATTTCTTTTAAGATTCACAAAAATATTGTTATAACCTGGCGGGAAGTGAAGAAGAGTGCAGCTATAACTTAAACAGTGATTTTATCATAAAAACCAAATTAAACAATATTAATATTTATCTTAGGTTTAAAAAGAGTTTAAGGCTTTTGCCGAAACCTATA
>LQNS02276481.1:6337847-6352987 GCA_001587735.2 Parhyale hawaiensis | reverse complement strand
GTCCCCCAGTTTCTGATAATTTTGACCAAAGAAGACTGTCATTGGAAACCCCTTCAGCTGCTGATAGATTCTATCGCATGAAAGTGAAAATTGGTGAAACTTACAAAATGGGGGTATTTAAATTCGAAGGGATACTCGAGGGGGACGATTACGCAGCCGAGGACCTCGAAACATCAACTGGTTGTCGAGGAGAAATACTAAATATTCCTCTACCAGGAACTTTGGCTTCTTCATCAGAGATTCTACAGATCCCGCCTGGGTCTCACGACGTAAGCTACTGTTTCAATGAAGGTCAGTACGGTTTGTTAAGTGCTCAGAGTTTGTAGCTAACCGGGTAAACATTAGAGGTGGAACTGATTTCTGAATCCCCATTCGCGTCCTCGGAAATGCGTATCTTTTTCAAAATCCTTTTTTGCATCAAAGGAAATTTGGTTAAGCTATGAGTATATGTTTAATACAAGCAGCACTTGCACTGCAACATCTGCGGCTGTTCTTTAGCGTTATCGTATTTTTGACAGCTTACACATATTTGTATTTGATTAATTAAATTATAGATTATTCAGGACTCTATTTCCGATTATGCACAGTCACCCACTACTCAGCTGATACGGCCGTACCCACGCATGAATATTCATACTTGCTAGGAACGTAAACACTAGTTCCATGATGACTGTATGAGTAAAATGGAAAGTAGCATGACAAGTAATTAAAAATATTAGTGTTTATTACCTCCGCCAAGGAGGTTATGTTTTCGTCGTGTTTGTCTGTCACCAAGATAACTCAAAAAGTTATGAACCAATTTGGACGAAATTTACAGGGATTGTTAGGTATGTTAGGATGAACAGATGATTAACTTTTGGTGCAGATATATTCATCCGTTTGTTTGTTTGTTTGTCTGCCTCATTTTTCTCAATACCATAAGTCAAAACGTTAAAGATGGATATTTATAAAATTAACATAAGTTGCTAGGTATATAACAAAGAGTATAGGACCAAATTTTTGTAAAGATCCGTTGGTTTATTCGTTCGTTTGTCACTATTTTTAATTTCATGCTTGTTAGCACAATAACTCAAAAAATAATTAATGAATATTTATAAAATTTATAGTGGTTGTTAGTAAAGTTAAAAGACATAAATGATTAAATTTTGGTGCAGATCGGTTGTTCGTTTGTATGTTGGATTCATGTTTGTCATAACGTTTGTTAGAAGTATAACTCAAAAAGTTATGAAACTATTTTCAAAAGAAAATTGCACAAGCTGTCATTACTATAAAAAGGCACAAATGATTAGGTTTTGGAGTTTATACAAAGAAAATTGTGGTTTCAAAGCCTATTTGAAGTTTTTGCTATCGTTGTCTCGCTTGGCGGAGGTATGCGCTCTCAGAGTGCTCTAGTTTAACCTTTTGTTGAGTGAGTAACTATGTAGATAAAAAACTATATTGTTATCCTACGATAGCAGTTTTTAGCCAGTTAAATAAAGATTTTTGCCCCCTGTGCTTTTCATCACCTCTTCCAAAACAGAAAGTCCTGACATGAGGAGGGTAGGGCTAGAGGGGCACTGGTCGTTGTATAAGAGCCTTCTGATGATGGTGCCACAGCTCTTGGCGATCCGTAGTCGGCTGCAGTAGTACACTTCTCTGAGGTTATTTGACCTATAACTGCAGCACGAGTCAATGTGTCTGGGCTACATATTAGAGCGCGTGGTCACAATGACTTTACTTTTTTTGAGTAATTAGAAAAGCTTTACTGTTTTTAAGTAAAACAACTGTCATACTCTTTCATTTTCCCACACTAAAAAAAGCCCCTCAAATCTGCTAAGACTCAGCCGAAAGATACTATGGATATCTCGAGATAAGTCCAGCGGCGTTCCTTTGAGTGAATGTAGACATGCTAAGACAGCGAATTATATCTGTCAAGTTACTAAAGGGGCTAAGTACATTTCGTAAGGTCCTGCCATCGATTCTACCCTAAACGAATTTTCAGACACCCTAAAGTTGATTCACAATTTCAGCTGCTGGCTGGCCTAGAATCCTCTTGGGACAACGTCCACATTTTTACTAGTTCTATTGTCAAGTCCTAGTCTAACAATCAATTTCTATGAGATTGACTCGTTAGTAGTACATAAGCTTGTATTAGTAGTGTATAATGATGCGAGATACGCGTTTTTGAGGGTAGGTTCCCCTCGCGTCGCCGGTCACCGCTCCGCCCCTTCCGGTTTCCCAGGCCCTGCCCACTTCCGGTTTATGACCCCCCTGGCAGACCCCCGCTAAACCGGTAGTGCATTGGCCATTATAAACTGGAAGCTCACGCGCGAGGGGAGTCGCGAGGGTAAGTTACCATCAAAAACGCGTATCTCGCATCATTATACACTACGTGCATTTTGGATGTTTTTGTGTTTATTGAGCCTTTAAATTTATTTTACATACGTAGTTTGTTCGCTTGTGGACTTCAGGCCCACCTCCCCTCCCGGCATTAACCGCGGATGCTACAGCAACGGCTCCTTCACCAGAAGTGGCAGCGACTCCAGAGTACTCGGACATGTACTCTATTTTCTCCACATACCCTGGGGGAAAGGCTTACAGGCATACTAAGAAGGGATCACTCTTCATCCAGGCTATCTGCACAGTATTCTCCAACTACGCTTATGAGGACGACATCCAGACACTCGTAAGGAAGGTGAGAAACGATAGAACTACATCTACCTCTACACTTGTGCTACATCTGGGCTAGCACCAGTGTTTTATTCTTCATGTACTCCAACTCGTCTGTCGCAACTGTTTCAATATTACGGTAGAAATATGTAATTGTTACTGGGTATACTTACTTTCAAGATGAAGTCCGGCTGATGATTGTTACAGTGTTCTGTCTCTAGCAGCAGTGCCATTAACTTATCACACGGGATCCAACTGACTCCTCTGCAAGCTGTTTCTACTCTTAGTACAGGCTCTAGGGGGAGGGGGGGATCTATGAATGTACATTTCTCTTTTACAGCTCTACCATATATTTTACCATTCCATATCATGAGGACATTAAAAAAGATGTGGGTAGAACTTTCGGACCCGGTACATTTTAGAGGGGGGCACAGGGGGCCTAAAGTTAGCAATTGTGGACCGATTATTCTGAAACTTGCTCGGAATGTGCAGTTTGGAATATGATTTTTTGAAAGAGAAACACATTTGATTCCACAACTGTTTTAATTTAGGTCTTAGTTTCTGAGATACTAGGAGATATATGTAAATATATATGCATTTTTTGGAAAATTCCAACGAATAGAACTCAATGAGCTTTCATGCTAGAAAAAAAAATGGCAGTTTTAGAATCCTTGAAACATTTCACACAAAACAATAGGAGCGGATTTTCCATTTTTGCGCTCATAATATTTTTTCTATCAAAGTTCAAGATCGAATCCTTTATTTTTCCTTATATTCTAGTTAGCGATCGCAACGAAATAGAAAATGAAGAGTCTAGCTCTATAGTTTTTAGGAATAATTGAAGGATTCCAAAACGGTCACAGTTTTTTTTGACATCAAAACTCAATGAGTTCTATTCTTTTGAAATAAAAAAAAAAACATATATATATATATATCCCATTATCTCAAAAATTAATACCCAAATCAGAAAAGTTGTTTGAGCAAAATGTGTTTCTTTTTCAAAAATACATATTTTGAGCAAGTTTTAGAACAATCGGAGCCCCCCCCATGCCCCCTCAAATATGTGCCAGGGGCGAAAGTTCTACCCAACTTTATTTCAATGTCCCCATCATATGAAATAGGAAAATACATAGTAGAGCCGTGAAGGAGAAATGTTCACAGACCCCCTCCAGAGCCTGGACTAAATTTGATATGTAAGCATCTGACCAAAGTAATATACTAAATTTATTATATTATTACTGTGACCAAGGCTTAATCTTCATTTGGCTAGACTGCTGATGGTTACATCAGTAAGGCTTATGTTATTCTGGTAATGAATTGTAAAAGATTTTGAAGAATGAAAATCACTGTAACCTAATTTTTTTCCCATTTTTGTGTTTCATTAAACAAAATTTATACGTTTTACTAGTCAGCAGCCAAAAAAAAAAGGTCAGAATGCCCTCTACCACTTGAGCACCCAGAGAATTTCCTCCTATAAAAAACTTTCAAGAGTTTTGTGTTATTTTCATAAAATTTATAATTACGAGGAGAATTCAAAAAGTTTGCGGAAAATTTCTCTCGCAGCGTCATTACGTATCCAAAAACGTCAAGTGCTGTCTGATATGGTAGATGGCATCCGACCGCTATACATGGCACAAGTCAGGTCATAACTAATGGTTTCAACGATGAAATGGAGGTCCTCGTTTTTGTTAATATCAAAGTACTAAGAATTATTAGTCTCAAATCCGCTGTCAAAACAAAGGCCTAAAATTTGTTTCTTATTCATTCGAACTCAACGCAATTACCACTCACCCCACAGACAGCAAGGCGCGGGAAAATTTGATAGTAACGAACTTCCAGCGACTTCGATACCAAACGCATCATGGTGATGCTCAAATGAGTAATTGCTCATTTGCCTATTCAAATGCAGAAACTTACGTCAAAGTTGGTGGAATGAATCGGCGGAGAAGAGGACCACACTTGGCAGAGCAATACATTTGCACGTACGCAAGAAAGCTACAATTTATGTTAAATATTATCAGCAATTCCGCCAACTTTTTGAATTCCCCTCGTAAATATTTCAGCTTGCCTGTACTCAGGAATGGCCACAAGAAGCTATCTTATAGATGTACCTCAGACTTGGAACAATATTGAAGGTTGCGGACTGACCACTATGAGCATCTTCCTTGTATATACTTATTGAGCTTTCTTCCTTCCTGCTTGGACAAATGCTTCTGTAACCAAAGTTTGTTTCTTGCTCTGCAGGTGTCAAACAGGATGCAGGCTGAGATTGTGAAAGACGGTGCAGCGAAGTCCATCTCTACTCAACCCGTGGTAGAGCGGCGCAACCTCGGACTCGATAAACCTTTCTATTTCAATCCCATCAGTCTAGAACGCAAAACCCGTTTGCACACCAGTATTTGGTAATCTTGTGAAATCACGTGATCTGGGTATAACCTCTTCTTTCAATCTTCCGTTTTAATGCACAAAGCGTAGTTATTGGATTTTCAGCAATTTAGATATATAATGTTCTTGGCCATTATTAGCAGGAAGCATCAAACCGCCAAATGAGTTTAACAGTGGGTGGCACATATTTTAATTAAAGATACAAAAGAAAAGGTCATAGTGAATAAACTACACTTCTGGTTTTTCGACATTTCCAACAATGTTTCTGCTTGAATTAGTAATTGGGAACTTTATTTATAATATTTCAGGTGGGGGAAATCCATTTTTGACATTTTTGAGAAAGTTTTCAATGAAAATAGTTAAAATACTTAATAAATGTTTTCTGAAACGGGTCACATACATCGGCTTGCTTTGGTGACAAACATGTGGCCCCATCTAGCGGCAGTTCCTTCAACAAACATGGCTACACTGATTTTTACGTTTCTCATAAGATATTAGCAGAACCAGACCTTGCTAGCCTAACCTTATGAGTAAGAGCGCCGTTGTAGCCGAAAAATAATTTTTGGGGCTCCGTTTTAATAACGAAAAAATCGATAATCGATCATATGTTCAAAACGTCATTGCCGCTGTCGCTAGATAACGCGGCATGGTAATAAACAAAGCGGAAGAAGTTGACCCGTAGAAGAAATTCTTTGTTAAGCATTTATACCTACAAATTTCACTGAATATATTTTTAAAAATGTCAATAATGGATTTTCCCCACCTGAAATAATATAATTAGCATTCCTAATTACTAATTCAAGCGAAAACATTGTCGGGAATATCGAAAACAACCACCACACGCTTTAAAAAAGCACAAAATCGCACTGCAGCATAGGGGCTTGCTTGTTCTTTGCTTGCATAGTTACGCAGGAAGGCGGAAGATGGCGAATGGACATCGCCCATCGAAGAAATGATTTTAAATATCTTGCGTATTAATTTCAGTGAATACATTGGTAAAAACATCAAAAAGGGATAGCCCCCATCCGAAACATGATCATCAATGTCATTACATATTAGTTCATGCTATACTATTGTCGGAAATATCAAAAACCGAAGTGTAGTTTATTCACTATGACCAAAGAAAAACCTTTAAAAAGAAAATTAAAATTTACTTGAATATAGGAATAAGATCCCACAGCGTGTCTGTGCATATAGGGTTCGTAATGTAAAATAATATGAAATACAGGTAATTTAGTGTTCTTCTGGACGGATCTGACGTTTCAAGTACCGGAATGATTCAAGAAATGAAATCTAGGTAAAAAAATTAATATTTCGATACCTTTTCATGGAAGCACTCGGTCCTTAATGCTATTACAAGTTGAATTCAGTCTACTGACAATTTTTTATATAGTTCTTAGCTTTTTTGAGTTTAATCCTTAAATAATGTACCCTGAAAAATTTTGCTATATAATGAAGGCATTCTCTCTAACAGGATAAAAAATTATGCCATTCTAAGATACTGTATTATTTTGTAAAGGCTATTGTACTTATGATGATTTTCATTCATGGGAGAAAAATTTCATTTACGTTAGTTAACTAACCCTCCTAGATGAAAAACTTCAAAACTTTGAAAACTTGGTAACTCTAAAGGTCTATCTATATACTGCGTATATATATATATTTTCTATACATGTTCCTGCTCACCCAAAATAAGGGTCAAGAATGGCCACTGGTATTCATTCTGTGTTCACGATTACGATAATCACTGATTCTATTGTGCAAAATGTACTGCACCGGGTAACTTGATCTTCTATTTAATATCAGAGGAAGTAAGGGGCTCGAATTAAATCGAATTAAATTATATTAAAATTACTTCTTTTTTGGGCCTGAAACATAGAGGTGAATATAAACATCAAACTTCTGAATACGCCATTTACTGCTTCAAGACTATTTGGTCTTTAAATCATTTTGAAATAAACGTACTTAGCAAATGAAGAAATAACGAAAAGAAGAATACAAGAAGCAGGCCTACAATATTCCTTTCTCAAGTCCGGCGAACACATGAGTGGAATGAATGGGTTACTTCACCCTAGCTGCCAATGTTCCGTTGCGTCTTTGTAAACACTTGTGGCAGTTTTCCTAATCTTATAAAACTGTTAACCACCAAGTCATTTGGCTTCGAAACTGTCTCTAGTAAATAAGTTTCTTATATATAGTAGCATCAAATTTGAACTGAATTAGAATTCATTGTAAATTCGTAAGTCTATACAGTTTAAACGGACCAAGGGACGCATTTGGACGCTGAACTGAGTGAAGTCTTTCATTTGTCTATCGTGTTTACCCTATAGCATTAGTTTTATAATTACTTTGTCGCAACGCACAGTGCTAGAAGACACCTGAATAATATAATTATTGATCATCGCCAGTGCTTCGTTGCTATAAGTATATTTGAGTGCTTCTATTTCCTCGGCTTCATAAGAATGACACTCGTGAGGTGGCCCGAAGTAGAATAACCTATGAAGTAAGTAGCTACTCTTGAGATTATGTAAATACGACTCTCCGCAGTGATAGAAAATTTTTGTAACATTAATGGAATTAGTAAAAAATCTTCATTAAAATAATACTGCAAAATGTATTTTACTCTCCAGTTTTTCTAAATAATTCCCGCACCAGTGCAGTAGCTGCGGTATGTCATTACCAACTGTGATGACCCTTCTACCGACAATAAACTGCGCAGACTGTGCCATAACACTCTGCAGATAAGATTTCACATCACACCTGATAAGGATTCATGTCTTTACAAAGGTACAGTATCATGTAAGATTTTTTTACATGCGCGATATTTTCGCTGCGTAATGCAAAGCTTCTTTGGAAAAATAGCTTTTAGTATCTCGGGTATGTCCAAGACAAATAATTTATTTGCTTACTCTAAGGCGGCGGTGTTTACCACTTTGCTCATTTGTATAATTTTGGCGTTTTCTTTATTTGTAATTGATGTCTTTGAGCTATGACTTTCGTAACCGTAACCCGTGTCGCAATCGTCATTTGAGATTTGATTGCGACTTGAGTTACGACTGTCTGGGTCACCGGTGTAACACCTTCAACCCAGAGATGCTGATTACAACACGCCTCTGTAATTTGAAATATTTGTGCTTAAGAAAATAAGCGCATCGTCATAGCAAAGAGCTTAAAATTCAATCAGGGCGGAGAGTACGCGCAAAATTGCTGTTCCAATTTCCGTCGTCGTTTGGTGTCGAGACGGCAAATCTCTTCTTGTTTGTGAACAAACGCGGGCTTTTAATGGGATTTTTGAGAAGCCCAAGATCAGGCTGGGAAAAAACCATAGATTGTGGGAAACACCTAACAGTTAATGAAAAGACTACTTCGTTTAATAAATAGCGTACTTAGGATGCATGGAACGTTCTATAGTACAGGAAGTCCTCGTTTTAGACCGGACTTGTTTTATACCGGTTTCGATTTAGCTCCAAAATTCTTAGTTTCAGGTATTTGATTGAGCGACCTTAGTTTTGAATAGAATAATTTTCCCTGCAGCATAAGCGCCAACTTCCAAAAGGCATACTATTTACGTCCACGCGTACCCTTTATCTTACTTAGTTTATTAGGTTTACGTTTTAATTAAAAACTGCCTGTTATGATATGCAACATTTATCATCATTTAGGGATTCTTTTTGCCCACTTAATAATTTGATAATCAATAAAAAATGTTGTGGTATTTCATCAAACTGTTCGTTTTCTTTTATTTTTCAGTAATCAGAGAAAACGAATAAAGCATTGAGACGCGTTGTAATGAGAGTCAAGATCGTGTTGCTACGAGCTCTGGTATAACACCGTTTCACTCAAAAATTTGGGGTGAATACCATGCAATCTCAGCCTAATAAGCAGAAACCTCACACTTGAACATTGCTGGCGGAGGTTTAATTCGGCTGTTTGTTTTCTTTATTATAAAATGTGCGAAACCTGCAAGAGAGCATACACATATGCATCAGCTATGGGATAAAATCTTTATTTTCGTATATCAATTGATCACACTACTTGCAAGTAGAGGCAATGTTCGTAAACAAAGGTGCTCTTACCCAGCTCAGAGCTCTATATAAGGATACGTTCGATTGGGCGCTGAAGTTACGCTTAACTCATCTAAGAGTTCCGGCAGGTGCGCTGGATTCGATTCGTTCAGCTGAGTTAGAGGAATAAGCCCTTAATCTTACACGTTTCAACTTTTTGTCATCACATCCGTTGTTTTTCACTATTACGGGACCCGTGGATATTGATCAGTAGCTCATAAATTTTCTGCTTTGTTTAATGCGGTAGCTATGCAATAAAGTACACCAGACTCGGCCAATTGCTTCAGTCACAGCATCGTAACCTTCTGTTCTCAAGCATTTTATGTCTTTTCTTAGACACGTACAGGCGCTTCAAAAAATATTTTAGAGTCTAGATGACCAACACTACCCATTCTCTTCTCCCTAGCGTATCCTAGTTACGCATCTGGCCTTATTCTGTTAAGACTGCCATCCGCCACCTGCCAAGCGAACACAATATGGTATGTTGAAATATGCTGCCTTATCAAATCTCTAATATCCTTCTATCTGTTAGTGAAGACAAAAGGTAGGTAGGTACGTAGATCTTCTAATGGTATAAGCTGTTTAGGTTACAAGAATTATACCTTAACTTATTTTTTAGGCGACACCAGCGCTCCTACTGCGATTTTTGCAAACTAAGCTAAGCGATCGTCACAAAATCTCACGTTGAGTTTCCTCCCTTGAATGTTCTAGTCTCTTTGGTTGAAACAGTTTTAAATAGTTGCTGCTGCAGTTCTTTGCTGGTTCCTAAAGATAAGTGAATGCAAAATATACAGTTTCGTGACAATGATCTGATGCCACAAGTCCATTTTTTTACTTGTTTAGAGATCTTAACTTAATCATTACTAAAAGTTGCTTCATCCTGCACGCAATTTGTAATAAAATATGTGAACGTGAAAAAATGGCTACGGGTAGAGGTAAGGTCAACCTTAACTGCACCCTCCACTGGAAAGCCCACACACCCTTGGTGGTGGTACAGCAGGTGTAGGTCAACCGGCGCGAGAGGAGTAAGTACAGCTGCAGTCGGCCATGGGACGTTAAGAACTATGACCCAATGAACTGAACGTTCTACGACGTGTCCCCCTACCCGCATAATAGCTGTGCACACCAGACAACTTTTGCTGTCTCAGCGCACCGGACGCCACAAAGACCGCGCGGCTGGCTCGTCGCTCGATCCTGGCTCCTCTACTACACCAGTTTACCACGCAAGGCCTGCTGCAGAAATCAGTAATACCGATGTATTGATACCCGCAGCTACATAGTTACAACACGGTGTTTAACGCTTGCTGCTGCAAATCTCCAAGAAAATTGCTAAGACCAACTAAGGGAAAGAGAAAGCAACGAACCAACAACTGTGTATTATAATATGGGGGATTTTGTGGGAAAACGCCCTATATGAGATCAGCCGTGACAAAAAAAAAAAAAAATGAGTAGGTTTTTCTTACCAGGTGACCTACAGCTGCGCTTCTTCTTTGTATGATACCTCCTTGCTTAGTACGACCGCTACGCTTTGAAAATTTGATAGGAGAAAATTACGATTTCGGGAGGGACCAGAAGGAGTCCGGTAAGCTGCTAGGTGGTGCAAGTCGCATGTGACAGATAGAAGACTATTTCAGGCTTGGAGAAGTTTCCAACAGTTCGTAACTATGTATGACACGGGTCTGATATAGCGTTGAAGAACAAGGCTTTTGTTTTTTGGAATTTGCACACGTTCCAGTGAATAAATGAGTAATTTACTTGAATATAAGATAAAAAAATGCATTTCACCGAATAACATACATCGTGTTTCACCCCTAACGGTCTGGCAGATCAGCAGATGACAATATTTGAAAGCAAAACCATACACTCGCAGGAAACTAATGTTATGTCATTATTTATTGCTTAATTATAATTGATTATAAAAGAAGCTCTCTTGCGAGTTTGTTTTAACGTTGATGAAGAGAAGACTTGACATCGACCAGGAAGGTATCCTGCTAAGTAATTTTCAACCGAGTTTTCTCGTTTTATTGATGAAATTGAGTGGATGTCATTTTTATGAAAGTTTCATTTATTATAGAATGTGTTACATACGGCAATAAAAATTTGCCGCATTACCGATGTTAGGTTATCTACAAATAACAATTTCTTAGAGGCACTAAGAGTTCTTGATGTTCAAGATTGACCTAGCACCCTTGCGAATGTCAGACATTTGTTACATTAGGAGAGGCAGCGCTAAAGCGTTGCCAGCCTCAGCATAAATATTAAACTAACTATAGTCTGACAACTTTCGAAGGCGGCTTGGGTGGGGCATAATAGATTGCGCGTGTGTCATATTTTGTACTTAGATAAAATTGTTCTTTTTATATTTTACTTTTCTAATAACTATAGAGTTATCTTGGACTGTTTTGGAAGTCACAGTTGTAATTAAGCATTGAATAATGGCAATAAATTTGTTGAATATGATAAAATATAGCAATAGTTTGGAAACGTGGCTTAGCAGCATTTGCTGCCATGCCAAATTTACCGAACTTCCTATTGGTCATTTGGGCAGGACACTCACTGCTTGGGATTTTTTCTGAGATATTGGGAAATTTTGGGCAGAATCTTGGGATAAACTAAAAACATCAGTGGGAGCACAGCATTTGGGTTACCTTATTTTAGGATAAAAATGCGTCATGGAAATTTTTTCAGCTTTCCTCTCACGCGATTTACACAGTCCAAGCGAAGGAGCTCATATGCAACGTTAATTCCTATTTTTTGGAAGAAAAAGTGAATCAAGGCCCCTTATTGGATCTTTCAAAAGCATCTGCTGAACTGCAAAGGCAACGAAAGTCGGCATCAGAACAGTTCATTGAATTTATTCGCAAGCAAAGGGAACTGCAGAGCCAATGTTCTTATCTCCTGCAAGGAATAGACCTGCCACAGTCACCAATTTGGATAATTTTGATCTAAGAGTCCTGCGTATAATTGTGCTCTCTTCCTATGAGAGAAGAGATATTC
The DNA here is from genome assembly GCA_001587735.2 of Parhyale hawaiensis. NCBI lineage: Eukaryota > Metazoa > Arthropoda > Malacostraca > Amphipoda > Hyalidae > Parhyale > Parhyale hawaiensis. The sequence goes on along the minus strand of LQNS02276481.1, from coordinate 6,340,892 downwards.
CAACATGCGAGTTGATCCTGTCTGGGAACAACTTTGTGCATGGAATCCACATTTTTTCTTGGTATACTTCATTACCCTTTCTTTTCCTAGCTGAGAACAGCTTTTTTTTAATGCTGGACAGGGAGGCTTAAGGTTTCGTATGTAAGATTGTAATCTATAAGCCACCATTGCCGCCCCAAATGGAGCTATTTTTCTGCAGCTGTTCTCACATGATTATATTGAATACTTTTTGATAACATTTTCCCTCTAATTCCCTTTAGACTTTCCATTTCGAACATAATTGTATACCTCATTAAAGCTCACCAGGCTGCATCCTTATTTATCTATGTAGATTGGTATTAAATACTCAAGAACGTTTCAAAATGATTGAAGCTTCATTACAATCCTCTTATATCAGTAGTGCTTAGCTCTAGACGCAGGCACTGGGCGGGGCTATAAGAAATGCCAGTAGAATTGGCAACGCAGTAGAGGAATTTGACCACGCCCAAGCCGCCTTCGTAGGTTGGTCACACTATAAAAGGAGAAAAGTCTACCAAAAGAGCAATATAATTATTTTTGCAAATCATCAAAATAGTTATCAGTGCCCTAATGGTACCTTCACAGCTGTCTCTTATTAGTAATTTCCCAAAACTCGTTTTTTATTAGGATTACAAATAGTGCTAAGGACACGATATGCTAGCTGCCACATATATACTATATTTTTCTAGTATAATACACAATTATGCATTATTATAAAAAATGGGAGATACCCGGTTCTCACGTTGTATTTTTGCCCTATTTTCGTACTCCATAGCGTTGGAATGCTTTGTAGTATTTTTTGAGCAAAAAAAGATCAATTACTTTTATTCAAAATTTGCAGAGACGGCCAGAACATCTCCATAGACACACACTAATTAAACTAAAATGTTGGTTATAATTTTGGCAATTGTTTAGAGTTCACACAGTTGCGTTTGCAAAGATACGACGAGACATGCGGATGTTTTGAAAGATGAACGTAGGGCAAAGCACTTTCATGTGAACTAACCTTTGCATCGCGGTTTGAAATGATTAATCCAATATCCATTCTTTGGGTTTCATATCAAATGTTTCTCAAAAAAAAAGAAAGAACTGTAACCCTACTTATACATATACTCTCCTCTTTTGAGACCATTGCAACAAGTGCAATTAATACGAAAAGTGATGCTTATTTCGTGCAGGAAAAAGTAAAAACTATAAATCAGATAGAAAGAGGCTGTAGTTCTCCTGGTACCATTAATCTCGATGAAGTTCATCTTGCCATAAGAAGTGTCTGAGATCGTACACTGTTGCCTTCTCCAAGCGAAGTAATTATTGCATTATTATGTACATACATACACTATCATCGACAGTGTTCTGCCGATTCAAGTTCGATATCCCAATGTCCATATGGCGCTGCTTACATTACTGTCTGACTCTGTTACTCCGGTGTAGTTTCTTTGTGGCGTCCCTCAAAAATTTCTGCAAAGAGAAACAGAATTTAAGCAAACATTCCAAGAAAAATTATCTAAAGAACTATCGTTGCATAACAAAGCATGCACTTAACATAGAGCATAGCATATACTTATAGGAATAACCCATAAATTTGCTCTAGCAATTTTATTTTAGATATGTATTTGAAACTTATTAGCAGACAGGATAATTACAGTAGAAAACCGACTCGTTAGAATAGATCTTATTACTTAGTCGTGTTGGGCAATAAAAAAGAATCATGCATCAAGGCTTATTTGTCTTTTTGTATTATTTAAAACGTTATTGATTGAGCCCCCTTTATTTAACAATATAAACTCTTTTTCTGTCATCAAAACAAACTATTTTCAGCTCCGTAACTTCCATTTCTATAAATAGAGCATTCGAAACTTATGGAAGTAAAACCGATGATTTTTATTTGATTCTGGCAGCTCCACAAACTATTTTTAAAGTTTTAGTAGAAGCATATAATACCTTTCGAATGCATGGAGGTCCAACATTTGTTTAGTAAATTCAATAATAACACTTATGCCCAATACTAGTTTACTATGCCAGGAGCACCTCTATTAATCGCATAAAACTTTTATCAGCTTCCACAGCGTTAGAAAGTGCTACAATTTTTTAAATTTTCCTGCAACGCTTTTGCTTATGTTCAGAAAAAAAATTCTCTCATTGTGATGTAAGGTTAAACCCTATAAGCTAAGAGTAAGTTCACGAGTTAAGGCGTTTTCATTTCGCTTACTGTTATCAAGATAATCCATGCTAGTCCGCTAGACTTAATAGAAGCGGTGTCTAGAGTACGGCTATTTGCCACTCAATCAATTGTTCATATTTGCAGTCAGTTGTCTGAAGAGTATATACAGTAACTGCCAAAGGCTGGCGCCGTTAATACCAAACTTAATAGGGCGAGTTCATCCTCATATAAACGCGTTCGCTCATCCACTTGTCCGAATCTGTTACTGTACCCTAGAAATAGCTGAAAAGTTGTTATATATACTTGTTGCACATACAATATTCTAATGTGTTAGCTTTAACATTCAAATTGTAGATACATTCTTTGTATCATGCGAGTTCATGTTTGGCGGATATGACCACCGTCTTCAGTTAAGGAACGTAAAAGTCGTACATGACACTATACAAAATGTGCTTGTTAACCAGCATTGCTAATGTGAGTGACAGCCAAGATTATTAGGAACCTTCCGACCGGAACCTATATCAATTAAAATTCTCCTTCAAGACCTGTAACCAGAGTTTCGGAGAGATTTGTAGGTCTCATAAACGTGCAGCTATTTTACCGGTGGACTTCCGACCAACTCCGCCGGAAGCTGCCGGTGTTCTAAATGAAGCCGGCAATTAGATTAGATTAGATAGGCGGCAGTAGACGAACCAATAGGCCCATTCCCAAAGAGACACCGGAGCATACGCCCAGGCACTCTATGAGCTATTGCCATTATGTTAGTAGGATATAGAGGACAGGAGAAAAGAGAGAGAGAAAAGAAAGGGGGGGGGGTGAAGAGTCCCTGCCCAAGAAACGATCTTGAATGCACGCAAGCACGTTCA
>LQNS02276481.1:6314790-6331615 GCA_001587735.2 Parhyale hawaiensis | reverse complement strand
CCCACGCAACCAGCCCAGCGGGTGGAGAAAACAAAAGAAAGAAAAAAAGAAGATCCGAGTTCACAGAATAGCTCTGTGTACAGATCGTTTAAAGCTGCCAATACCAGCACCAGCAAAGACCGAGCCATCAAGACCATTCCAAACATCCACACACGATGGGAAAAACGAACGGGAATATTGGCCCGTACGGCATCGTAACGGTTCCAAGGCAAACTCATGAAGAGCACCAGTCCGCCGAGTATACCTCACCCGAACAAATGGATGGCAGATCAGCAGATGATAATATTTGAGAGTAATACCCTGCATTCGCAAGAACCTTATGTTATGTCATTATTTGTTGCTTAATTATAATTGATTACAGGCCTAAAATCAGCTCACTTGCGAATTTGTTTTAACGTTGAAGAAGAGAAGACTTAACATCGACCAGGAAGGTGTCCCGCTAAACAATTTTCAATGGAGTTTTCTCGTTTTATTGATGAAATTGAGTGGATCCAATTTTTATGAAAGTTTCAGATATTATACAATATATTACGTACGGCAATAAAAGTTTGCCGCATTACCAACGTTAGGTTATCTACAAAGAACAATTTCCTGGAGGCACTAAAAGTTCTTTATGTTCAACATTAACCTAGCATCCTTGCGAATGTTAGACATTTGTTATATTATGCGAGGCAGTGCTAAAGCGTTGCCAGCCTCAACAAAAATATTAAACTAACTATAATCTGACCAATCGACGAAGGCGGCTTTGGCGGGGCATAACAGATTGCGCACGTGTCATATTTTGTACTTAGATACAATTGATCATATTATATTTTACTTTTCCAATAAATATAGAGTTGTCTTGGACTGTTTTGGAAGTCACAGTTGTAATTAAGCATTGACTAATGGCAATAAATTTCTTGAATATGATAAAATATAGCAATATTTTGGAAACTTGGCATAGCAGCATTTGCTGCTATGCCAAATATACCGAATTTCCTATTGGTCATTTGGGCAGGGCACCCACTGCTTGGGATTTGTCTCAGATTTTGAGAAATTTTGGGGCAGAATCTTGGGATAAACTAAAAACATCAGTGGGAGTACAGCATTTGGGTTACCTTATTTTAGGATAAAAATGCGTCATGGAAATTTTTCAGCGTTCCACTCACGCGTTTTACAGTCAAGCGAAGGAGCTCAAATACAACTTTAATTCCTATTTTTTGGAAGAGAAAGCGAATCAGGGCCCTTTATTGGATCTTTTCAAAAGCATCTGCTGAACTGCAAAGGCAACGACAGTCGGCATCAGAACAGTTCATTGAATTTGTTCGCAGGCAAAGAGAACTCCAGAGCCAATTTTCTTATCTCCTGCAAGGAATAGACCTGCCACAGTCACCAGCTTCGACAATTTTCATCTAAGAGTCCTGCGAATAACTGCGCTTTATGAGAGATGAGAGAAGAGACGTTCCAACATGCGAGTGGATCCTGTGTTGGAACCCCTTCGTGCATGGGATCCACAGTTTTGTGACTGCGCGTCAGCGTCGCCGCTGCAGTGGCAACAGCGGCAACGCCCTGTACTGCTAGTCTATAAAAGTGGCCCGTCATCAGCGACGGCAGCTCATTCATAGGTAGCGTACTTGCGCTGGTGATCCACTATCCAGTGTGCCTGCCTGTGTATCGACTCGGTTCCACAATACAATCTGCCTCTACAGCTTGTCTCATTCACCCGTCCATAGAATATCTGATGTAGACGAGTACCTACGATATATATTGCCAGCCGAATTACTATACAGAGTAAACTACCAGGCAAAGACAGTTTTTCTTGGCATACTTCATTACCCTTCCTTTTCCTAGCTAAGAACAGCTTTTTTCATGCTGGGCAGAGAGGCTTAAGGTTTCGTATATAAGATTGCAATTAATATATAAGCCACCATTACCGCCCCAAATGAAGCTATTTTTCTGTAGCTGTTCTCACATGATTATATTGAATACTTTTTTGATGACATTTTTCCTCTAAATCCCTTTAGACTGTCCATTTTGAACATAATTGTATACCTCATTAAAGTTCACCAGGCTGAATCCTTATTTATCCATGCAGATTTGTATTTATTACTCAAGTACGTTTCACAATAATTCACGCTTCATTTCAATCCTCTTGTATCGGTATTGCTTGGCTCTAGTCGCAGTTACTGGGCGGGGCTATAAGAAATGCCAGTAGGATTGACAACGCCGTAGAGGAATTTAACCACGCCCAAGCCGCTTTCGTAGGTTGGTCAGACTCTAAAAGGAGAAAACTCTACCAAAAGAGCAATATAGTTATCATTGTTTTAATGGTATCTTCACAGCTGTCTCTTATAAGTAATTTCCCAGAACTCTTTTTTATTAGGATTACAAATAGTGCTAAGCACACGATATGCTTGCTGAAACATACATATATACTTTATTTCTAGTATAATACACAATCCAGCATTATTATATAAGATGAAGTAGTTTAGATGAGGTTGAAAAAATAGGACATACCCGGTTCTCACGTTGTATTTTTGCCCTATTTTCATACTCCATAGCATTGTAATGCTTCGTAGTATTTTTTTTTTTTGAGAAAAAAAAAGATCAATTACTTTTATTCAAAATTTGAAGAGACGCCCAGAACATCTACATAGACACACACTAACTAAACTAAAATATTGGTTATAATTTTGGCAATTTTTTAGAGTTCACACCGTTGCGTTTGCAAAGATACGACGAGACATTCGGATGTTGTGAAAGATGAACGTAGGGCAAAGCACTTTCATGTGAACTGACCTTTGCGTCGTGGTTTGAAATGATTAATCCAATATTCATTCTTTGGGGTTCATTTCGAATGTTTCTCAAAAAAAAAGAAAGAACTGTAACCCTACTTATACATATACTCTCCTCTTTTGAGATCATTGCAACAAGTGCAATTAATACGAAAAGTGATGCTTATTTCGTGCAGGAAAAAGCAAAAACTATAAATCAGATGAAAAGAGGCTGTAGTCCTCCTGGTAGCTTAAGAATATTCATAATCATCTTGCTATAAGAAGTGTCTGAGATCGTACATTGTTTCCTTCTCCAAGCGAAGTAATTCTTGCATTATTATGTACATACATACTGCACACTATCTTCGACAGTGTTCTGCCGATTCAAGTTCGATATCCCAATGTCCATATGGCGCTGCTTGTTTTACTGTCTCACTCTGTTACTCCGGTGTAGTTTCTTTGTGGCGTCCCTCAAAAATTTCTGCAAAGAGAAACAGAATATAAGCAAACATTCCAAGAAAAAATATCTAAAGAGCTATCGTTGCATAACAAAGCATGCACTTAACATAGAGCATAGCATACTTATAGGAATAACCCATATATTTGCCCTAGCAATATTATTTTAGATATGTATTTAAAACTTATTAGCAGACAGGATAATTACAGTAGAAGACCGACTCGTTAGAATAGATCTTATTACTTAGTCGTGTTGGGCAATAAAAGAGAATCATGCATCAAGGCTTATTTGTCTTTTTCTATTATTTAAAACGCTATTGGTTGAGCCCCCTTTATTTAACAATATAAACTCTTTTTCTGTCATCAAAACAAACTATTTTTCAGCTCCGTAACTTCCATTCCTATAAATAGAGCATTCGAAACTTATGGAAGTAAAACCGATGATTTTTATTTAATTCTGGCAGCTCCACAAACTATTTTTAAAGTTTTAGTAGAAGCATATAATGCCTTTCGAATGCATGGAGGTCCAACATTTGTTTAGTAAATCCAATAATAACACTTATGCCCAATACTAGTTTACTATGCCAGGAGCACCTCTATTAATCACATAAAACTTTTATCAGCTTCCACAGCGTTAGAAAGTGCTACAAATTTTTAAATTTTCCTGCAACGCTTTTGCTTATGTTAAGAAAAAAAAATTCTCTCATTGTGATGTAAGGTTAAGGCGTTTACATTTCGCTTACTGTTATCAAGATAATCCATGCTAGTCCGCTAGACTTAATAGAAGCGGTGTCTAGAGTACGGCTATTTGCCACTCAAACAATTGTTCATATTTGCAGTCAGTTGTCTGAAGGGTATATACAGTAACTGCCAAAGGCTGGCGCCGTTAATACCAAAGTTAATAGGACGAGTTCACCCTCATATAAACGCGTTCGCTCATCCACTTGTCCGAATCTTTTACTGTACCCTAGAAATAGCTGAAAAGTTGTTATATATACGTGTTGCACATACAATATTCCAATGTGTTAGCTTTAACATTCAAATTGTAGATACATTCTTTGTATCATGTGAGTTCATGTTGGGCGGATGTGACCACCGTCTTCAGGTCAGAATCTCTCAGATAAGGAACGTAAAAGGTCGTACATGACACTATACAAAATATGCTTGTTAAGCAGCATTGCTAATGTGAGTGACAGCCAAGATTATTAGGAACCTTCCGACCGGAACCTATATCAATAAAAATTCTCCTTCAAGACCTGTAACCAGAGTTTTGGAGAGATTTGTTGGTCTCATAAACATGCAGCTGATTTACCAGCGGACTTCCTACCCAACTCCGCCGGTGTTCTAAATGATAGACATTTAAAGGGCTTGTGCATTGCAGAATCAGATCATTCGGTACTTAGCATCACAGTACTGCACATTGTCTACTGCATTCTGCATGTAGCACTTATTCAGATGTAAACCTCGTACCTTGTTGTCTGCCTCTATCAAGTGGCATATGCCACTTGATAGAGGCAGACGCTTGCTGCTTATTCTTGGATCATTTCTTCTAAGTTTGTATATTAAGATGTAAATAAACAAAAAGATCCTAACGACCTGCCTTCACCCTCCAGCATTGTAGTCTGATAATATTATTCTGCATTGAAGTTAACTCTCACAACCCAGTACGGTGACGAGCTAATTAGAACTCATCTACGAACGGAATTAAATACTCACAATACTAGAGGATACATCAATGACCTGAATACATTACAAATAATATCAGTATACTACAATTATTTCAATATACAAATGTGCGCTGTTTTTTTTGTGTTTTATTTCACACCAGGTTTGAAGAAATAGGTGTCTATCACTTGTCTAGTGAAACTGGCCGAGGAAGCTCATTTGAAGGTTAACATTTTGATAACTTTTTGGGGGTGTACACAAAGTTGTGTTGACATCGACGCTACAAAACATTCGGGCGAGTAAATGAGTGAACGTCTTTAGAGGAATGACGCGTGAACTCGGCTTTAATTTGGTTAGTTCGTTAATATTCAGAGAATAAGTTAACGTCGATAACTGTTAGCTTTCATTTCAAAAATGTAACCGACTTTACGAATAAACCGTTGACTTTGGTATCAATAATAGAAAAAAACAAATAATTATGATCTTGTTTTGATATGAGTTAAAAACTCACTAAAAAGTGACAAATCCGTAAAAATCATCTTTCAGAGATTTCTAGCTGTTTATAAAGCTTAGAAACGTTCTATTTACCCCATAATTAAAAAGATTCTGATTCAGTTTCAGTCTTTTTCGAGTTTTTGACGGTGTTTATAGCCAGGAAAAGGTGGAAACATGAACAGCCATCTCAATATAAGGCGTTAGAACAGTTTAACTTTTGGCTTTGCTTGTTATATCTATTAATACGCTGGACACTTTATTATATTGCTCTGAAAAATTGTTAAGTTTGCTTCGGAGTATGACTGAGTCGCTAGGCATCACATGCGCAGTCGGTTTGCGATTAACACCTTCAACTCGATCCAAAATGGGCAGTTCTGCGCTCAGAAATGAAGCTCCGAAGAAGCTGGAGCTAATTAGATTGAATATTCTTGATCGAAGAAGGCGAATCGACCACATTTATTGTATCCCGAATTTTATTGTTTTTTGTATATTTTTTACTGAGAGAAATCTATCGAAGTCAGGCTGCAGTCGGCGCAGCTCACTTCCTGCACAAGTGCGGACACGCTGTGAGACAAAATTCGTTCAACGTTTGTTACTTCATGAGTAAAATTGTGAAATAGTCTCTAAGAGAAAATTATTGAAGCTGACTCCCAATTAAACAACTTTTTTATGATGCAACGCTTGTTACACAGCCCCTTTGTACTCACGACTTTATCTCTGGGCGAAAAATTATCCCACTTTAAGATTCGGGATTACGAGCCACACCCAGATCCAATTCAAATACTTTTGATATCCAGTTGTTTAATACGAAATTCTAGATCAAGATCTATAAGCAGAGTATTTGGATTCATCACAAGGAATTTCGAACACAAATCCAAGGACATCATCATTCCCTGGTGCATGGCACTAGTGTGCCCACTCTTTGAATTTGCTTTTCAATTCTGATCGCCACATCTGTGCAAAGATATCGACAACATGGAAAGAATCCAACGCAGAGCAACGAATTTCATATCTCAAGAGCGAAACAAGCCATTTGAACTTCGCCTAAAGAACGGGGCTTGATCTCTCTCGGGCAAAGACGACTCAGGGGACAACTAATAGAAACATTCAAGTATTTGACTGGATTCAACGACGTGCCTACAGCGGGATTTTTGAAAGAGACGTTAATCTGCGCAGTAACGGCGAAAAAATTAAGTAAACAGCCCGAAGAACAACCTTTAAGCCAGTAGCTCTTCCCGTATTTCATAGTGAACATTTCGAATAGAGTACCTTCGTACATTGTTGCTGCGGAGACAGTCAATGCGTTTAAAAATTGTCTTGACAAACATTGGGAAAGACATCCTCCACAACTAAGAACACTTTCTCTACGAGTCACGAACTCTAGCTTAAGCTCCGCACACCAGCGGCTATAAATTCCACTTGCGTGCATGCATTATCGACTCATGGCTGAGATCTTATCTTTTTTTTCTTCTTTTTCCTCAGTCATCAATATCAAGCTAATATAATGGCAATAGCTCATAGAAAGTCGGGGCGTAAGTTCTTGTGTCTCTCTAGGAATAGGCCTTTTCGTCCGTCTGCTGCCCCTATATAATCTATTTGGTAAATCTAAACGAAAAACGAACGAACTCCAGGAAAATTCTATAGTGAAGAGTCAAATCCCATGAACGCTGGGAAAATCCCAAGACGCGCATTCAGTTACATAGAGCAAACGTATCTTAAGTGATGAGGTCAGCAAGTCTCACCTCTGAATAGTTCGGTAGCTTCAGTTTCTCTTGCAAGATCATTAACGTTATATTCTTCACTTGCTCGCTAGGCTCAACTTTCTTCTTATCCTTCTCATCAGCTGCGTTGTCATTCCCTATGAACGCTACTGCATGAGAGTTAGCACTTCCTGCTGCCTGTTGTTTTTTGGTTGTGGCGGTTTGAACCAACACGTCTACTAACTTAGATGATGCAGCATGTTCGGCTTGTAGATTATTTTTAATTGGTGCATAAAATAGCTTACTGCTTAATATAGGCAAATTTCCTGTTTTTCTTCTGTTCGATTTATATATTTTGGGATTGGACAGCATTGTTTCGCTAGTATTTGCGTGATGAATACAACCACTAGGGAAAGTCTTTTTCGATGCTGAGGGACGGTATTTTAGCTTTAAAGTACTAAAAAGTTGCTTGTTTTGAGTCCTGATGTCATGGATTGAGCGACTACGCATGCCGGTTGACACCCAGTTTTCAATTTTTAAAATATTTGAAGAAAATTTTACGGACGTTTTATGTCCTGTCGTTCCTAACGTGATGGGGGTTTCACTCGATACATTTCCAGAAATGGTGTGTGTTGTATTTGCATCGTCTATTTTTTCATGCCAATCACTCACTTCGGGCTTCTCATTATTTCTGCCAGTAGCCAGAAGGGGCTCTTGAGCAGGCAGTTCATTTTCTCGGTCATATTTTTTGCTGATCGATGAGTTACTAGTTGAATAAATGCCATCCTCTTCCATGACTGGTGGGATAGCCATCATATCAACGTTTCTCTTACGCCGATAGATATTCTTATCTTGGAGTGTAGAAACGAAATATCCACTTCTCTGTCCAGCAGGCATGGCGGACGCTGCCGTGCCTGGGCCTGCATGTTCTTCCAAGTTCCTCCGTTGGTCGGTTCGGCGATGTTGACCCACCAGGCCGGCAACCGTTCTTCGACTGAACTCATCATGGCGCGAGCTTCTTTCAAGTTCCTCTAAATAGGATTTCTTCAGCTGAGCTACCGATGCCATAGCCGCAACCATACGACGAGTGTTTGATTTGTCTATAGACACTGGGTGGAACACGAACCGTCTTACGTCTGCGGATTTGCCTTTTCTGTGTTCGAAAATATTTCTATAAATCATACGTAAATCTTCAGCGCTTGTCGGTCCGTCCATCCTAGTTAGAGCGAAAGGTCGTATCTCTGCCTGAGGTAAATCCTTTAACTTTGTCGTATTCCTTGGGGATGAAAATCTCTGCGGGTGCTGATAGTAGAGCTGCCGGTAATCGTGGTGTTTACTGTGTTTTTTCTTGTGTCGAAGATAAGAAGACTTCACGTTATTTAGAGGAAACATTTGTGAATCCTCACGTAACATCCTTGGCTGGTGAGAATATAAAGGCGATATCCTTGACTTGTCATGGTATTTTCGTGGTCCGTTTTGGATGTTCATATTTTGATTAACATCAGAGAAGCCATCTACGGTTCTATCGAAGTATTTGCGTCTAAACTGGGTTCCGGTTAAAGCGGGGGGCTGGTCGCCGGAAATTTCTTTCCTCACTTTTTCAGTTCGGTTGTGTCTGTCAAAGATCCACTTCTTTTCCTCATTATGATGTCGCTTGTAGCTCTCTTCCTTAGTGTTACTCAAGTGAGTACTTCTATAGAGTTTTGCAGTATCCTCAGCATGCCGGTGGTGTTCCCTGTACTCGCTGTTCTCACCATGTGGGATTCCCACATCGTATCTGCTGTGATTCCTATGGACCGCACCACGACGATGAAGGTCCCGAGGGACACTTGGGCCGAATTCATCACGACGACGGTTCCGAAATGATGGTTTCTGGTGATGGATTCTGGAGACTTCTTCACCAACTTGGCTCTGGTGGTTGTAATGGTCCCGAAGGGTATCCATAACCTGTCGTCGGTGATGGCTTCCATGGAGCTGCTCTTTAGTTCCACCGTGTTGATGACATCGCACCAGGCTAGGCGCTCCATGATTACCTGCACAGAGTACATAATTCGTTAGAATCGTGACGTAGATTACTGAATTAGAAACAGAGTACCCATAAATATAGGCAGGGTTCAGACGTATTCTACCATCTACAGATAAAAGAACTACCCCTTTTGACTGTTGAGTTCGTTGTCAAAAACTCGACATGACTATGGTTTTGATAGATAATAAAAGACTTCTCCATATTCATTTTCATGGCACCAAGCTTTCGGCGCTATATATAGTCACGTTAGTTTATACAAGCTGATACGTTCAAGAAATGACCGCTGTGTTCTACTGAGGTATCATCTGCCACCTGCTCTAATTTGCACCTCTCGGTTTCTAACAAACTTCCTTGGTTTCCATCACAACTTAGCTAGTATGATAACAACAATTTCTAACCTGGCCTAATTTTTTTCTGCTTCAAACGTCAGAGAGCGGAATAAGCTGATAGAATGATAAAAATGCTTGTACCGAACTTCTTACAAAATCAGAAGGTGTTATTTACCTTTCCTACTGGTTTTTAGGTGTAGCTTATTCTGTGTTCCTTCTCACGGCGGGCGGGAGCCATGATCGGAAATCTGATAATTTGTCAACGAACTAATTATGTGAAAACGTAGTACCTCTGCACCGTAATTGTAGCTACAGATTTACTAGTAAAATACTGAAGCAATGATATTTTCAGTTCGTTTGTCTATGTTTTGAGCGCTTTTACTAAACATAAATTGTGCAACAAGAAAGTGCTGTGTTATATGCCAGAGAAAAATAAAGGACACCACAGGAAAACAAGCAATTACAATATAAACCTAACAGTGACTACAACAACAAAAGCAACAACAAAAACAACAAAAAAGTATCTTGTAAAACCTGATCGAGCGTGCTAAAGATTGTGTTGCATTTATTGTATGAAGTAAAACGGACGAAACATTGATTTCCGTAAAGTTTACAAAGGTCCAAAATGAGTAATTACAAACTGTGAAAAGAGAGGTGAATAAAGAAAAAAAAAGTTATATGGGCCTGAGATAGACAAAATGATGTGCAGAGCATGAGAAGCAGAGAGCGTTAGAAGAGTGCAAATTTGAAAAAAAAATATACGAACAAATTTGAACGAATATGATGCATAAGATACAGAGTTCACACAAACTATAGAAGACTTATAATAACTAGAAAAACCACTCGGAATGGGCAGACCTCTGCCAAATGACGCAATAACAATTTAATGGTTTTAAAAAGGTAATGAATCCCGAATTTCTTCGGTATTATAACTAAGTTTTGACCAACTGTTCCTTGCGACTTTCCGAGAAATTCCTGCAAATTTTGTGAAGATCCCCCAGTGAATTCTCGAGTTGCGATGGACACATAGACAGACAGTCAGACAAAGAAATGGACTAATGGATCATTGCCTGAATTCATCTGCTCCTAGCATCATTCCTAATAGTTCTTGTGAACTTCATTATGAACCGTCCATTACTTTTTGAGTTGCTAAAAAAATTAGCAAGCAAACCAATAACCGGAATGATGGATCATTATCATCATCATCAGATCTGTTCATCTGCTCTTCGTGACAATCCTTACATATCATACAAATTTCGTGAACATCCATCCGTTACTTTTTAAGTTATATTGCCCGCAGAAAGTCAGACAAGAGCCGGCATAACCACACACAGAGACCGGTGAGGTAACATTACCTAAAATTTTTTAGTTGACATGTTTTGTTTAGGCTAACCAAAAATTTTAGTTATTATAGCAAAATCGAAGAAAATGTTTAGTTAATGGTACATTTTTATTTGTTCACTATTACTTGGTAAATTTGGTAATAATAACCTTATATTAGTATCAGTTACCAAATGCTATTTTGTAATTAGTAGGGATAATCGAATCCAGTTAAGTACCAAACTTTTTTAGCAAAGTTTAACATAAATTTTGTTGTATAACCAAATTATTTATCCAAATCAATCGGTAATATTAACTAAAAATTTAATTATCTGATAGCCAAACCAAGAGTTTAGTTATGTTAACTAAATTTTGGTTACTGCAACCAAATCGGTCTCTGTGTTGATAGCCTCCTCGGCGAAGGTAACTATTTGTTTGGCACGCTGTTGGTAGATGTTTATGTTCCTGAGTTAAGCCTTCTGTATTAGATAAGAGGAAATTACCTTATCAGTGATACGTGCTCAGAAACAAGGGTCATTTCAAGCTGCTTCTCACCGGTCATAGACGGACAGTGTGAATTGGAACATAATTGCAAACTTCGCAAGTATGCTACAGGTCCCGAGTGCACAAATGAACAACAACGCATGTCTCTTGTGGAATTTTTACAGATTCCAGCAAGCGGTAAATGAACAAAATTCTCTTTTCAATATTAACGGCATAACTAAGTAATACGATTACACTGAAACCTTAACCCTGTTAGGATCAACTACAATATCGGTTTGTCGTAACAACAGTATTTGAAACATCCTACACAGCTGGCCGTGGTGCTTATAGGGTTAATTAATATAATACATCAAATATAAAAGCATAAGCACGCAGTGCTATGCAAAAATACTGTGCCCTTGTGTTCCGCGGCAGCTTTAGCCTCTATATTGCATGCAGGGATGACCACGCCGCCGGCCGGCCCGGAACGACCAATTTCCCACAAAAGAAGAATTTCCCCCACATGCTGGACATTTTTGCGGACGGAGAAGATGTGTCCCGGAGTACCGAGTGGCTGCTGCTGAAAAGATCGTGTGACTGTTGAGGGCGGTCTGGAGTGTGATGAGAGCAATGTTTAGAGGGCATTGTGAGTGATGAGGGCAGTAGGGAGTAAGTGGTAACTCAGGGGAGCAGGTGATGGTGACTGTGGGGAGCAGATGATGGTGACAGCGGAGAGCAGATGATGCTGACGGTGGGGAGCAGTTGGTGGCAGTGGGGAGCAGATGGTAATGATTGCGAATTCATCTATGCACCAAAGTATGGCGAATGCCCCTCCTTTCTTCATCCTCCACTAATACACAGTAAATAGAATTTCCTTTATGGAAACGGATTTTTATAGCTGCTGAAATACAACGACTGTCTTCATAATAGTTATAATACACAACAGATGCCATTTCTCTGCTTCTCTTTGAACCAAAACATACCAACAGCCACTCCTCTGTTCATCTCTGCCCCAAAAGCCACTCCTCTGTTCATCTGTGCCCCAAAAGCCACTGCTCTATTCATCTCTGGCCCAAAAGCCACTCGATCCTCTGTTCATCCCTGCCCCAAAAGCCACTCCTCTGTTCATCTCTGCCCCAAAAGCCACTGCTCTATTCATCTCTGGCCCAAAAGCCACTCGATCCTCTGTTCATCCCTGCCCCAAAAGCCACTCCTCTGTTCATCTCTGCCCCAAAAGCCACTTCTCTTTTCATCTCTGCCCCAAAAGCCACTTCTCTGTTCATCTCTGCCCCAAAAGCCACTGCTCTGTTCATCTGTGCCCCAAAAGCCACTCCTCTGTTCATCTCTGCCCCAAAAGCCACTGCTCTGTTCATCTGTGCCCCAAAAGTCACTCCTCTGTTCATCTCTGCCCCAAAAGCCACTCCTCTGTTCATCTCTGCCCCAAAAGCCACTGCTCTGTTCATCTCTGCCCCAAAAGCCACTGCTCGGTTCATCTCTGCCCCAAAAGCCACTGCTCTGTTCATCTCTGCCCCAAAAGCCACTGCTCTGTTCATCTGTGCCCCAAAAGCCACTCCTCTGTTCATCTCTGCCCCAAAAGCCACTCCTCTGTTCATCTCTGCCCCAAAAGCCACTGCTCTGTTCATCTCTGCCCCAAAAGCCACTGCTCGGTTCATCTCTGCCCCAAAAGCTACTGCTCTGTTCATCTCTGCCCCAAAAGCCACTGCTCTGTTCATCTGTGCCCCAAAAGTCACTCCTCTGTTCATCTCTGCCCCAAAAGCCACTCCTCTGTTCATCTCTGCCCCAAAAGCCACTTCTCTGCTCATCTCTGCCCCAAAATCCACTGCTCTGTTCATCTGTGCCCCAAAAGTCACTTCTCTGTTCATCTGTGCCCCCAAAAGCCACTGCTCTGTTCATCTGTGCCCCAAAAGCCACTGCTCTGTTCATCTCTGCCCCAAAAGCCACTCCTCACTTCATCCCTACCGCAAAATCAAGCAAATTTTCCCAAGAATATCGAGGCGGCTGAGGGGCGAGACAAATTGAGGCAGCCTGATGAGCGCAATCACGGGGCTCCAAGGTTGTCAGCTTGGAAAGGAGGTGTGGTGAAGTTGTAGTTTTGTCTTGAGCTGTTCCTACTTTTGTGTTACTTTTATTATTGCGGTAGGAGTTCTTCATGACGAAGGCTAATTACTACGTATTTCGGAAAGTTATCGCTACTTAACAGAGCTGGACTGGTTGTCTGATTACCTCCACCACTTAGGTTATGTTTTCGTCGACTTTGTCTTTTTGTCTGTCTCTTTGTTTGTCAGTCACTGAAATAACTCAGAAATTTATAGACGGATCTCTATAAATTTTATATATAGTGATTGTTAGGTATCTTGGAAAGAACAGATGATGAACTGTTGGTGTAGATCTGGTCACCCGTTTGTTTGTCTGTCTCTTTTTTTCTTAATGCTGTAACTCAAAAAGTTATGAACATATTTTATAAAATTTACGTGAGTTGTTAAATATCACGAATGGTGATTGGTCAAATTTTTGTGACGATTTGTATGTTCGTTTGTTTGTCTCTGTGTTTGATTTTATGTTTGTTAGCAAAATAACTCAAAAATTTTTAAACGGATCTATATGAAATTTTATAGGAGTTGTTAGAAATGATAAACGACGACATGAATGTTCAAATTTTGGCGATGATCGGTCCCTTCGTTCGTGTTTGACGAATGATTGTCAAAATGTTTGTCAGATGTGTGACTCAAAAAGTTAGGAACGAATCTTCACGAAATTTGTAAGAATTGTTGGAAATGTTGAAAGACGCAAATGACCACATTTTGGTAATGATCGGTTGATCTGTTTGTGTGTTTGACTCATGTTTGACAAAATGTTTGTCAGAACATAACTCTTCAACTTACGGATGGATCGTCAAGAAAATTACATAACCTTTCATTACTGTCAAATAGCACAAATGACCAGATTTGGGGCTAATAAAGAGGAAATCCTAGCTACACAATCAATGTTTATTTTCGTTAAGTTAATGATGCTTTGCTTGGCAGAAGTATGCGTTCTCAGAGTGCTCTAGATTTTACTGTTCACGGATTCGGATTCTTATTTTCAACGTCTGACAGCTGTTTTTTCCATAGTGCCTGTTCCTGAACCCATTCCTGCTATTTTTTTATTTTTATCTTGAATTGTTTTTTAGATTGCTGTTTACTTCTATTTATGGGAAAGAAAGCCTAAAAAACAGTTATTATTTGTTTTATTCCCTTTACTCATTTCGTCCTACCTTTTCCGTCTCATCCTAAATTAACTTGATTTAGTTGCTTCAAGGATGTTTATGGAAGACAGGTCAAAGTTATTTCATTTTCTTTTATGTCTAATCTGTGGCATATACCTACATCACCTGACCTAATATGAATATATTCAAATTTTGTTTCTCATTAAATTGTTTCTCCACATTCATGTTTCATTTGCTCCCTTGTGATGATTTACTGAACCTAAAGTCTTATTGCGTTGTTGTTATTATAATGTTAGTTATCATGCCATTACTATGCTGTTAGTCGCGTAATTGTCGTCTGCCGCTCCTCTAAGTTTCTGTTTCTGCTTCGCAGGTGCAAGTGGATTTAAGGGAAACAATGGATACCTAATCTCTAATCTGTATTACTCTTTCACTACGAACAGTATCTCCGGATAACTTTTATTTTGCGAGCATATTTTTCTCGATATAACACAATACACACAGAGAAATTTAGCATTTACCTTAAAGGGGGTATGTTTAAACAGGAGTCTCATTAGAGTTACTTTTTGAGAGGTCAATACAAACTTATCGCAATAGAGATTTTTCTGAGGGCATGCGGTGCATGCCACTGGAGCCAGTATAGGCATCTCTCTTCAGTATGTAGATTTTCCGGTTGGGAAGTGAGTTGAAGTTGGATTTCTTATAGCAAGATGTGACTGTGGCACATCCTCTCCTGTTCAGCATACGCACATCCATAATCACCTCAACCTTGTCACTGCAGATGTTATCTCTACGCAGATACCATATCAGTTTCTGATTATCAAAATTATAGAGTGTGTGGATCATGTCACTGCAAAGCTAAGAGAATTTTTTGTTGCGTGTCCACAAGAATCGACGAATTTCCCAGAATTTTTAGCGAACGTAAGCCGAAACGCAAATGAGTTCTATTTAAAGATCGTAATTATTTTGAATGGGAATGGATTAAAAATTTCTGCAAGGTTTTACTTTATTGTTTCTGGTGCACGACCCGTTGTTTCAGTTAACTGAGGGCTTCGATATCTTCTTATTATTATGGCATGGATTAGTCTAGACGCAGTGTCATTCAGCGAATACAGAAAGTAAGAGCATCAGCGAACCCCGGTTCTTTACCTATTGTGTACTCTTCAGAGAACATCTCTGCCTAATGCGTTAAGATTCTGTCTGTAAGCTTGGATCGGCATAGATAAGTTTCTAAATAACCTTTACATTTAGAAACAGTTGGGTCACTAAATCCTATCCATGTATACCATTATCTTCTGCTCGATTCGAGGTACCGTCAGATTTCTTCAGTACCAAAATACAAAGAGACGAATATTTTTCTGAAAGAAAAGTACAGCTGAGTCGTATCCAGTGTATATGTTGTGCGCGATCGATGGATTTGCGCGATCGATCGATCGCGCTGCGCAAACGATCGATCGTTCAAATTTTAAAATGAAAAAAAAACAGTCCTTGCCTTCCCTAACCTACCCGACATTAAACCCGAATATAGTCCAACTTACCCGAAATTACGGCCTAATACCTACAACATCCACCATTTGCGCAGCGCGATCGATCGATTGTCCAAATCCATCGTTCGCGCACGACATATGCAGAGCAATCTCAATGATAAAGTGAAGTACCAAATTGAAACATTGTTATTCTGAAGTCTCCGAGCTGCTTTCACTTTGTTCTTTATGTAGGATAGCGAAGATTGTGTGCACGGTGACAACCAAGCAAGCACGCAAGCAAACAAGATTATCAGAGTTTTATCGATATACTAGACGGCCCGTGACCTATTGGGTCCCTAAAAACTTATCTTAAAATGAAGTTGCTCTGTCGTTATTGCAAAATACAGAGAAACGAAAATTCTTCTGAAATAAAAGTACAGCCGATCGGCATCGAGGAAATAGTGGTTGCAGAGCTATGTTAAATGACGACTTGAAATAATAAACTAAAGTATTATCATTCTGAAATCTCCGAGCTCCTTTCAGTTCATTCCCTATGTAATAAAAGGGGAAGACATAGGGTGATAACCAAACATACACGCGGTGCGTGTTTACGCTACGGAAGCTGACGTATTTATGATACGGCGCTCAGCAATTGGGTGCAACTGGACAAGACAGTCTTAACTAGAGCACTCTGAGTGGGCATACCTTCGCCAAGCAAGGCAACGGTAGCAAAAAATTCAAATTGGCTCTGAAATCAATTTTTTTTGTATAAACTCTAAAATCTAATCATTTGTGCCTTTTGATAGTAATAACAGCTTGTGCAATTTTCTTGAAGATCCGTTCATAACTTTTTGAGTTATACTGCTAACAAACGTTAAGACAAACATGAGTCAAACATACAAACGA
>LQNS02276481.1:6302892-6314690 GCA_001587735.2 Parhyale hawaiensis | reverse complement strand
CTATTCTGGCTTGTATTGAGCACGGGTGGGTAAATCTCTTCACTGTATAGTGCTGAGTATGAATGGAAAGATAATTATTCACCTGTTCTGGCTCGGTATTCAGCAAAAATGGGGAAATAGTTGTCTGTATCTGTTTGGTATGGGGCAAAAATTAAACGATTTTCACATGTTCTAGCTGAGTATTTAGCAAGATCTCAGACAACAAGATTCCCAGATAACAAAATTTTTAGACAGTAAATAATACATTCTTTTCATTTCCAGTCAGTATTCTTTTCAGGAAACACATGTACATATTTTTCCCTTTCGCGAGATTTCTTTGATCAAGAATAATATTGTTAGTTTTATGTCCTTACGTTTTGCTTTTACCTGGGGTCAAAAAATAAAAATGGAGAAGTTAGATAGTACGTGTTTACAAGCAACAGTAAATTTGTCAAATAGACAATTCGCCTTGTATTTTCCCATCAGTTGTGTCTTCAAACAAACTTGAAGTTATATCCATCGAATACCTACTGTTGCTGATAAATAAATAAGCCTTTACAATATGCCTATTATTGTTTTCCAGTGGAGTTTATTGATTTACTAGAGGGCCCAGCCGTCAAAAAAGACGGCAAAAATTTTGTGATTGAGCTTTTTATTGTTCCGGTTCCCAGTATAGGTTTTACTGTATTATAGGTCTCATCCCTGCAGGCCTGATCTTCCATTAGTGAAACGCAAGCTGTACAACCACGAGTTTTGCGATAGTAAAATATATCCTTGCAACATAAGGAGTGAATATCAGCTTGAAATTGGGCAAACGTTGCACTGCACTAAGAAAAATATAGTTCAGTCAAAATAATTCACTGGGTTCACCGTATTGTAGATTCCAACTGATTGTTAAACCTCCAGGGTCGAAATTTGGATGCGATGTAAATCTATACTATAACTAGAGCACTCTGAGAGCGCATACCTCCGCCAAGTGAGGCAACGGTAGCAAAAAATTCAAATTGGATCTGAAACCATAATTTTCTTTGTATAAAGTCCAAAATCTAATCATTTGTGCCTCTCTATATTAATAACAGCTTGTTCAATTTTCTTGAAGATCCGTTCATAATTTTTTGAGTTCTACTGTTAACAAACGTTATGACAAACATGAGTCAAACATACAAACGAACAAACTGATCTGCACCAAAATTTGATCATTTATGTCTTTTAACATTACTAACAACCCCTATCAATTTCATAGAGATTCATTCATTATTTTTTGAGTTATTGTGCTAACAATCATAAAATTAAAAATAGTGACACACGAGCGAACGAACAAACGTATCATTACCAAATTTGATCATTTACTCTTTGTTATATACCTAACAACACATGTCAATTTCATCAAAATCCATCCTTAACTTTTTGAGTTATGGCATCGAGAAAAATGAGGCAGACAAACAAACAAACGGATGGACATATCTTCACCAAAAGTTAATCATCTGTTCCTCCTAACATACCTAACAATCCCTGTAAATTTCACCTAAATCGGCTGTTGTTAGGTATATAACAAAGAGTAGATGACTAAATTTTGGTAATGATCCGTTTGTTCGTTCGTTCGTTTGTCACTGTTTTTAATTTTGTGCTTGTTAGCACAATAACACAAAAAATAATGAATGGATCTTTATGAAATTTATGCGGGATGTTAGTAGCATTAAAAGACATAAACGATTAAATTTTGGTGCAGATCGATTTGTTCGTTTGTATGTTTGACTCGTGTCATAACGTTTGTTAGCAGTATAACCCAAAAAGTTATGAACGGAACTTCAAGAACATTGCACAAGCTCTTATTACTATCAAAAGATACAAATGATTAAATTTTGGAGTTTATACAAAGAAAATGATGGTTTCAGTGCCAATATGAATTTTTTGCTACCCTTGCCTCGCTTGGCGGAGGTATGCGCTCTCAGAGTGCTCTAGTTTCTTCTTATTTTCTCCCCCCGAAGTCTCCATGATTCTGAACAAATGGCAATAGCTCATGGAGGGCCGGGGCGTAAGTCGCGGCGGCTCTCTGGCAATGGGCCTGTTGGTCCGTCTACTGCCAGCTATCTATTCTATTCTTGACCACAAGGCCTCGTAATTGAAAATAAACGAACTGTCTTATGCCTTTTAAAGAAATATATAATGCAGTGTGACTTCTATTAAATCCCATTTGATGGAACAGGATTATTAAATTTGCAAACTACTGATTATCGGCTCTATCTATACGTACACTATTATAACCTCTTCTTTGCTTAGAATAAGGAAACTTGGGATAATAATTAAAGAACCTGATGAACTTACATTTATATTTCATAAAGTTAACGATTCTCCCCACGGTTAGCTGTGCACCTGCAGTGTCACCCACAGCTCGACTCACCAGCGATAATCGCTGATATGGACAGAGGCCTAATCTGATTCATTCCTAGTCACGGCAAAAAAATAGAATAAAATGAAATAAAAAATAAAAACTGGAATCGTCTTTCATATCGCACCAATTTTTTTTCCGTAACATCATATATTTTTCTTGTGTTGGTTCAAGTTTTTCGTGTCATGGTAGCGCAAGCAGGGTGTTGGTTGCAATTAACGCGCCTCTGGGGTCCATTTGTGGGGACCTAAGCCCGCGTGCAAAACATATACTGGAAAGAAAATTTAAAAATAAGTAGGTTTTCTCAAAGTAACACAATTATCAATTTTCGTAATGGGATTTGAAACATCCCATATTTATACCTCGGAGTTATTGCGATTCACAGCTGAATTAGTGTAGATAGCTTGGATTTTATTTTTTTTTACTGGGAGTGCGTAATAAGTTGGGTTGAAGAGTATATCTATATCGGGGCACGCTACCAAAATTAACAGGAATCAAAAGCTTAAAATTTGCCTAGACGCCCAGGTACACTGTACAGGCTAGGTATTAGGTACCTCATCAACCTTGTCATTCCCAAAGTCTACACTCTAGACCAACGCATTCTTGACAATGACGCAATGAATTAAAGAGTCGAAAGTCACAATTTAGTTCAAAGAGTGTTAATGAACTACCTACACAGAGTAGGAATATCTTTTCGGCAGAGTACTCTTTTCTTCTTTCTCATGCCTTTTTCTATTCGTTACGCTTCGCCTCCCGCCAGTTGTAGCGCAGTTAGCCAATCGAGACTTACCGGTAAGAATTCCGAGATAAAATATTCCTATACCGACACGACATAATAAACAGAGTCTCACTGCTCGGATCACGTCGTATGGCATGGTTGCTGTGGTAAAACCTGCAATACTATTATAATTCCCAAGTTAGCGTTGGACACAGCATATATTGAGAAAATATCTGATTTTCTCTCTTTCTTTCTCAAGAGTGCCCTAGTTCAAACTGCAATACGTCCATCTTATTTCATTTTCAAACTTCTGGATGCGTTGCGTGTCATATAACGGATATGAAATGTCACACCTTGGAAAACTCACACCGCATTTCAGACTGTAGCATATCTAGTTTTATTTATAGATTTCCTCTTTTTGTCGTAGATAGACTAAACACGTTTAGCAAAATCGTAATCACTAATTTCAATTAGGCTTGTAACCCCACATACAACGCGCACCTAGGTACCTCCTAGTGTCACAGAGTAATATGCCAATTGTAAGTTTTGTATTTTCTTTTTATCAAACATAGGATCAAATAAAATTAAACGTGAGTGTCTGTCCCAAATAGCTCTACTTCTTTCGTATCTCTACTTTGAAGTTTCAATGATTGTATACTATATGTATTTCAAGCTTTGAATTTTTTTTTCAGAATGTATAAAATGAAAAAGTATTTAAACATGCGGGTCTGTCACAAGTTGTGCTACTTCAAAATTTCAGAGAGTAATAAGACTAGCGTAAATTTTCTTTTTTATCAAATATAAAGTGAAAAGTATTAAGCACGAGAAATAGCTTCTTCTTTAGTTTCTAACTTGTTAACACCGACTGCCTACTTGGGTCAATCCTCAAGTTCAATCCCCAAGTCGACAGTCAATCTTGCCCAATGTATTAGTTTTAAGGATGTTACTTATATGCATCAATACCTCAGAGTGGAGCGTTCTGATTTGTTGGGTACTGCATCCATATGAGAAAATAAAGAGTTTTCTTTCTTTCTTCCAATACACCGAACCAATACACCGAACTCATGAGAGCTGGGAAAATGAAAATAATATTACAGTACCCCATAAAATATATTGTTTTCTATTAGGCTATGCAAAAAAGAAAGTGTTACAAGGGAAACTAGTGTAACTGTACCAGGAGCTTCAGAATTTTCTTATATAATGCGGTAATATAAAAGTGTTTCAAATTCACCATCATATTCATTGCTTTGGTAAGTAATATTTCGGTTTAAAATGCATAATATTTTTGATTACCATACCCACATTACCGTGGAGAATATGCTACCATTTTACATCTAATGATGCACACCTCTGACACCTGTACGTATCTCTCATAGCCTATTTGCATTTGAAATTAATATTTACCAGAGGTGGGCGTGCCGAACAAATGCTCGAGAACCTTTATTCACAAATTTGTTCGGACCGGCCAAATCCCGGATTTGGGTTCGGAGGTTCGGATTCGGACCGATGTCAAAAAAAAAATTGAACTTCCGGGTTTGGAACGTCTTTTTTTTTTAACGAATCTGAACCTCCGAATCCCGAGAAAAATTCTAAAAAAAAAAACAAAGACGACTAAACATTGGTTTTTATCCTTTCCCCGGCATACAGATGTAGTAGCGTCTATGTTTCTGTAGCAAATAGACGCTTATGACCATTAGAATTGTGCTTTACGTTATCACTTCTCTGTACTTCTATTCCAGTATGGGCGTGTAAGGCCGTGTTCACACGTTCCTCATCGTAACGCGTAGAGTGAAACTGATGGACGCGGCGCATTGATTGGATAGAAACAGTTGCAGTAAACGCGGGAGACTGAAAGATGAAACGTGTCCATTTTTTCAACGCGTCGCGTAATTCAAGATTAGTAAAGAGAACCTATAAATACTTAATTTATCATCCTCTACAGCGGTTTCAAATTCTGAACCAGATAACAAAAACTTTTTTACCATCACTTGACTGGGTTGTGAACAATGTAAAAACACTAGAGTGAGATGGCCACCAAAAATGACAGCGTTGAATTTGCCCTCTTCCCCCTCCCTCCACCGCGGGTGATGGTCTTACGCCACGAGGCGTCCTAGTTGCCTCTGGTGTCAGAATGACATGAACTGACGAACATTTCGGCGCTTCCCCTGTTTTTTGCCACACGAATATTCGGTGTTATCTGTTCTATGTGTGGCAGCGTGCTTGGCCCGCTCCTGTTCATAACTTACGATCCGCAGTAAGATCAGTAAATTTTCTGATGCCATTAAACTAGGCCATATTGCCGCGTCAGATGACGATGGGCTCCAACAAAGTCCTGACCGCCTGAAGGAATGGCCGCTACTTGGCGGATGAATTTCAACATTGACAGATGTTCGGTCGGGAAAATTGGACCAAATAACGCCTTAGCCTGACTAGAAATGAATGGGATAGAATTAGTTACCGTCACTCACCAACGTGACCTGGGAGGCTGGGCATAACAATCGCATGCAAATTAAAACACAGTCAGCAAGTTGGTAAGAGTGTTAAAATGGCAAGCAGAGTCCTGGGATTCATTACCAATAATTTGATTGCAAATCTAAAGACATAATCCTTGCTCCTTGTTTTGAACAAAATACTAGATTTTGTATTAAAGTTTGCCGTTCAGTTCTGGTCGCTATAACAGTGCAGTGACATAGACAAACGGAAAAGAATCCCAAACAAAGCAATAAAACTGATACTTCCACTGCGAAACATACCATACGAACGTTGCCTACAGGTAGTAGGACTCATCAGTCTGGAGCAAAGACGGCGCAGGTAGTAAACTTTCAAGTGCTTGAATGGCTTCAACGATGTACCCTCAAGGAGACTTTCCGACAAAGACGTTGATAATCGCCTCCAATACGACGGGCAACAACTCAAACATAAAAGTCACACAACTACACTAAACAAGCAGGCTTTCCCGTACTTCATAGTGAGAATTTGCAATAAACGCTTCTCCAAAGTTGTCGGAACAGAAACAGTCAACGCTTCTAAACCGTCTTGATAAATATTGGGAGCAGCACTCTCCACAGCTACGAAAGCTTCCAGAAGTCACATGCAAACTCTTGACGGCAAAAGCTTCTGAGGCGTCCCTATTCCATTATCTATCATGCCCTAATTAAAGGAACGTCTCCGCCCTCCCGATAGTCTGCTGCAGCTCATCGTGCTTGTGTGATAACCGCTTTGGCTTGTTTAAGATTTTTTATTTTTCATTTTTTCTTTCTCTTCATCCTCAGATATTTACATTATTTGGCAAAACGGTGGGAGCGTTTGTCCTGGCTACTCTTTGGGGATGGGCCTGTTGGTCCGTCTACTGCCAGCTATCAAAAATAAATTAATGTAAATACGTGCTGAGCGGTGGGTTATTAGCTAGTCATTTTGTTTTCATCGTATATAAAACTACCAAGTGACTCGCCGGTGGGTAACATGATCAATTTTGTTGCTTCTCTCGTAGTTGAAACTTCCAGATGACTCAACCGTGATGCGCACTGTGTATTTTGTATTTTTCAGTCACTTCTTTAATGTAAGATTTAATCTTAACACTCCAGAAGGAATAACATGGTTTGGTGTATGCCGTATATGACACCCTGTGCATGTAAGGGTTAATACTGCTAAATAATTCACCGGCACGCTGCATAGCGAAAAAATATATTTCACGTACATATATAGAATTGATGATGCTCTAGACTATCAATAGCGTTAGCCAAACATTTACAGCAACACCTATACCTATACCTAATCATTTATCACCTAGCATGGTTGTCTGATACGTCGGTCGGGAAAATAAGGTACCTGCTTTCTTACTTGTGAGGTTTCAAAATAGTTAAAAAGAATAACTCAACTCGTTTCATATCGGTACAACATTACCATCCTCCTTCTCGCGCTGCTAAACGTATAGGCAAAATACATAAACAGTAGAAGTATTTCCGGGTGGCCAACAAAGACACATAAGGCTACGCTTGTTATATATTTCGTAACCTACTGCGCCCTCTGCCCGTTTGATTGGAAATAATATCATTTTTTTTTCTGGATGAAGTATTGATAGTTTACATTGCTGTTTTTTTTTTCATTTCGAGGTCTAACAGTACAAAAGGAAGAACTCTCAAGATAAACGGGTAATACAACAAACAGAGCAACACAACGCTGCACCATTTTGCCGATACAAATACAAAAACAACCACAAATAAACAAACACAACTAAAGTCATATCGTGGTTTGACTATAAAAGAACAATTCTTTTCGCATCTTCTGCTCATACTACACCTTTCGCCACAAAGATATTCATATACAGTACATGCAACGGCTATTATTATACGCATATAATTACCATTGAGTTTTCTTTTGCACTGTCATTGGTAAAAACGGGTGCAGAATCTTTGATTTTGCGTTTTTGTATTACAAACAAGGAATAAAAAACTATCCACTTTCCTCCGCCTATCGAGACGCACGTCACCTTCTTCATTGTGCCCTCCCCCCCGTATACAATACTCCTCTCCTACAAGCCGACATCCAAGGGAATGAACTTCCATTGCATATTCTCTGCGTCCGACGTAGATTTATGTTCTGTTTTTCACAAGGCCCGATGTGTGTGGGAGTTTTTCCCGCTGTTCTTAGCGTTTGAACTCCCGCTGTCGAAATTGTTTCGACGCACAAAAGCCACTTCAAAGTTAGGAAATAGCTCAATGCAGAGTGTGAGACCTGGGGAGTCCCTTGGGGAGGCTGGAAGTTGTTTAACTATTGCACGGAACTACAGCCCCGCGGTGTAACACTCTTTGTAGGCGTAACAAGGTGTGATGTTCCATATTGTATCCCAGTTGTAGAACTCACGCGAAGGATGCAGAGATTCTTCTTTGGCTTGCGTAGAGAGTGATGCAGCATGATCATCAAAGCTGTAGTATTATGGTTCATCATCACTCTCTTCTCTTGCAATCATTGCTGCAACAAATGTCTTCTACACATTTGTACACTCATTGTATTTAAATGATGGTATACTTGCTTCCGATAATAATGTATCACAAATGTTTGCACAAACATTACAGTCCTTGTAAACGCGGCAACAATAAATAAAAAAATTTCTTAGTTTACGCTGCTCTAAAAATTCCTTCTGTGCGCTGATTACAATTAACACTAAGGAGCGTAAATGCCTGAACATCGCTTGTGTTTTACATTTCTGTTATTGATGAATATGAGAAATGTCTTGACGGCCAAAATGTGTTGGTCTGGTCCAGATTTTCACAGAAACCAAGTCGAGTTGTTATTCTGTATGACGTTATAAACACAGCTTCTTAACCCTTTCACTGTTGACAGAATATCAATATAATATCGCAAATTTCCTATGATTGAAACCACCATGTTATTTTCTTTGTTGAAAAATCCTTAGCCTGATTTCGCTAGTTAACCTAGAAGTTTTACTAGCTATGAAGTTTAGATGTAAATGAGCTATTATAACCAATAAGAATTATTTTCTTTGTTGTGTATAAATTCAGTCTAGGAAGAAAAGCTTACATAACGAAACAACGACTGCATCAAGCTTTATCAAGAATAATTATTGTCTTACAAATGTTAATAAACTTTTAATTCTCGCCAACTGCATTATATTCACCAATTCTGCTCATGGTTTCCTATGTGTCGTATACTGCAGTCGACGGTCCACCATCTCTGCCCAAAAATTTTCTAGCCCATTCATCTACAACAACTTTTAAATCTATTTTAGCATTCTGTAAATTTTAATCTATTCGGTAATGTATCATGCGTATTTTGCACAATTTGCATAATATTACCACTTACGTGGCATCAAGCCCTCTTAAGAATCGCTCTCCCGTTCTCTGATGTACCTCAACTGATAACTGTACTCCAGTGTTATCAAGACTAAACCTATATACATGTGAAGCATCCCATGTATTGTGCAAAATGCTGTTACTGAATTCGTTAACGCCCTCTCCAAAATTACTTTTCCACCAACTCATTTGCTTCAAAGGCGAAATTTACTCCAGTGGTTTGAAAGCGTTTCTTTTCGTAGGAGGAAGACTCACACATTTGTTGCAAAATGCTAACGCTCATCTTGCATCAACCTTTCACAATTACTCTGCTACTCCCCCACCCACTGATCTATCATTGAGACCTGTACTCCCGTATTTGAAGGTGGGACTTTTGTTTAATACTGTAGAGGCGCATGTGCATCTTGCAGATTCCACCGCTTCCGTCGCGTCAACCTTTCACGAGTAATACCTACTCCCCTTGCACCCACTCATTCACCAAGTTGCCCTCCCTCACAGGCAATGTTTGCGCAATGCTCATCATCTCGCAGAATGAGTTTTGCGAACTCCTGTCTTTAAATAATGCTGAGGCAAACAATGAGGACAGGAGAAGAAGAACAGGCGACCTCTGCTCAGTTTGTCTCCCCATTGAGAAGAGACAAACCGGCAGCACAGAAGAGATGTCGCAGAGCGCTTTGTTGGAGCTGCCGCTGGCTCATTTCTGCTGCTGGCATTTTGTTTTGTGGACAAATGATTGTTTGTGTGATGACATCCCTGCCCCTGCACCACCCGAACAGGTTCCTCATTTACGAATCTGCGAAACTATTAAATTGCTTCCGATGCCAGTATTGCCTTTTCACGTATCAGCATACACAGTATTAACTTCCATCCAATGTAATTAAGTAACCATTAACATATGTACCGAATCTAAACTATGCTCCATGATGGCATTACCGATTTAGTTGAATTAACGTATCTGCTTGCTATGAAATTTCCTACACGATTAATTTTCATTATGTACGGCCGCTACTCACAGATTGAAAGCAAAGTTAACTTCTCTCCACACTTCAACTTGGAAAACCATAAAGTAAAGGTAAAGTCAACCTTGACTTCACCCTCCATTGGAAAGTCCACACGCGCTATCCTACATTCACAAGCACTGGTTCGTACTGTAAATTTACCGTATCTCCACTGGTACCAGAGGAGTGCACGGCTGTAGCTGATCACTGCAGAGTATCATAGCCGTAACATCAACAACAGGAGGCTCTCATGGGACAACTGCTAACACCTCGATCCTCCTCCGATCATCTAAATTTCTGGTCAGAGTCAGCATTCCTGCAGTAGCGTCTGAACGCCGAAAGCCGACTCAGCAAGACACGTTGCGCAAGAGATCATCTCTCTGGCAAAAAGGATCGAACAACAAAGAAAATACATTGATTTCTCCCAAGAGGGAGGTTTTCATAAGATTATACTATAACAGTACTGGTTCGGTAAACTAGTTCAGTACAAGTTAATAATGAGTTTTACTAATTTGCACATTCATAACGCTATCACTCTGCGTCTGAGAATCCAACACTCAAACATCGTGCCACTACGAGCCTGAAATATAAATACGCTAAGTGCTAACATTAACTATTTATGCATCATCGTATACCTTTACTTACTTCAGACATCCCAACATATAAATTAGTTCCGAAGTTCCAATTAAGATTCCTCCTAAGCTGCGCTCAACTTCAACCATTACTAAAAAATCTGCTTTTTAAGCAGTAAGTTAAATCTTTCGGAAACAATAGTGATGTGGATGTCATTCACTCACTAGAGAACCGCTCGACTTACGAACAAACGTTCAGCTCGTACGTAGTTCACTCTACCGTATCCGAAGCAACAAGCGATGTGCTACGACAAATTTTTTTGCCTGATAAAACGTAACTTCGGGTGAACAGCAATCTACTACTGTCCCCACCTACGCAACCCAGATCGCAAGGCACACTATCGCTGGGTGCAGTATTTTCCTCGAAAATCGCATTGCAGCGTTTGTTGTGTCAGTGGGGCCCTGTCCTTAGTTGAGCCTGAGATCCTACAGTTTGGCTCCGAGTTTGGAGTATTAGGCAGCAAAACTCAGCAACAGTGTTTCTAATTAAAGACAAAAGTTTGATGTTACAGTATCCACGGTTCCAGGATATCATTAGCTACAAGTTTGGTGTGAATTTGAAGCATGCAAAGTGTCTCTCTTACATGGATGACCTAAGACATGAATTAAATTGAAGGAAGTAAACTCTTAATGGTTTCCTCGAGTTTGCTGATCATCAAGGCGTAACTTAGTGGACCAGGCACAGCTGCATTCAGTTTCTGTCTGCATTTGGTGCTTCTGTTACGTATGTCAGTACCCTAGTGCGTCCTGTATCGTTTGTTTAGACACTTGCCATGTGAAAAATGCATATAAAGAGGTACATAGCCCACTTGTGCTGTCACATGTAGTACCCAAATATTACGCTTTGGATTGAGAGTCCATTTAGGCAATCTAACCCTTTAACTGGGGTTTAAAGCGATAGAGATTTGGTCTGGCGAACTGTTCTTTTAAATTTATTGTTTTAAAGACTATCGCAGATAGCTCAACATATAAGAGATTCAGCTTTCCACTGTAAGGACGACTGTTGTACAAAGGGTAGGTACAAACACTTCACCCGTTATAAGGGAAAACAACAACAGCTAGCAACACGGCACATACAATTAAGGATAACAAGTCCGCGCCGCTCAACATACACACACATGCATTATGAGTATGAAACATAAGTCATTATCTCCACTGGAGATGAGGTAAAAAGAACCGATGTTTGGCTCTGTTTACTTGGAGCAAATCATGGAACACTTGCCTCTGTTAGATTCAAACAGAACTCAATTCTACGAGAAGATCTGTGTT
>LQNS02276481.1:6268390-6283061 GCA_001587735.2 Parhyale hawaiensis | reverse complement strand
TTATTTACCGTTACCGATACCAGGCCTGCAGTTCATCATAAACAGGTAGCACTAGGCAACACTTCAAAGCCCGTAGTGACCAACATTTAGGTGTATCCAGTCGTACCGGTTTACCACT
Organism: Parhyale hawaiensis; assembly: GCA_001587735.2. NCBI lineage: Eukaryota > Metazoa > Arthropoda > Malacostraca > Amphipoda > Hyalidae > Parhyale > Parhyale hawaiensis. Next base: position 6,282,943 of record LQNS02276481.1, on the reverse strand, counting down.
TGCGAAACCCTCACATTCAGCCCCCCGCCAACATGCTGAGCAAAACAACCTTCCCATCAGCAAGAATGATTTCTCCATTATAGACTCTTCCAATCCCATCGAGTTCACAACATTTGAGTCCCTCCACAGTCATAGAACCAAACCTAGCCTCAACATTATGACCTCGGCTGTGCAGCTTTATACCGTCAACACTTAGTCTCAAATCTGCCGTCTGTACAGGAGCTGACACCCAGCTCCTCCACGCAGCTCTGTCCATTTGCACTCCCGCTCCCGATAACATCCATGCTCCCCTCATTCATTAGACAACAAAGAAATTTTCATTTATAGGCTGAAGGATAGTTTTCTTCTTTTTTCTGATGATGGGATTTTTCATCCCGAAACGTTAAATTTTAAATTTAGTCGACTTTCATCTAAGATTTAGTAGGTGTGGGCAGTATGTGCAGCTAAGACAGTTGAAAAATAGCATGAACCATAAGCCTCGCACCTCCTTTCCCTCGCGCTAGAAGCAGAAGCCGTAGCTGTAGGCACGCATGCTCCGGTAGGAATTAATGAACGTACGTCCTTCAGTAGTATACCTACATACTAAAAATTCACAGTTACTACTTGTAAGTTCATTTACGAAGCTCACGCACCCTATGCTGTGCGAGAGCCCAAGTAGAATGCAACGAAGTCTTTGAAAGGCAGTTCGTACATGTGCTTGTGCAACACGTTTTATATTTATCATTACAATTGTGGGGTTCATACGTCGTTCCTATTTTGGAGTATAGAGCGGCTGTAAGTTACGAGACAATAAGTTTTACAACTTGGAAACGTTAACAAATCTGGGCCTTGATCGTTCACTACATCTATACGCCGCTTATCGCACGTCAGGCACAACCGTATATATGGCTAGCAATAAGCGATAAACAAAGAACATTAATCTGTGCTATGCTGGATTGCGTATTACCAACATAATGCATTTAGATTACTTCTGCCGTACGTAATATTGGCTTAATCTCTATGCATTTTAACAGTAATGTTATCAGCGGTTCGTCTCATTCCCAAAGCCATGAGTTGTATATAATTTCTATCCATTGATTATGTTAAATAATACTATAGTAAATTAACGATGTGAAATATACACGTGAGCTTTGGGAATTAGCTAAATTCACTCCGAAAGTAATTGGATCTAAATCGGTATATGTGAGGACTTCTATTAATATCAAGAAGGAATGTGGAATTAGTTTATCAAGGAAAATATTTTGCTGCTTAGTGTCTGTCATTAGAGTTATTTATGTTGAAATGAAGCTTCCTTGGTGCAGGGTAGATTAAGCTATAGTTGCCACCCAAGGATAATGATACTTAACAAGTTAGCGCACGAGGAGAGCCCAATTGCTGTCGTACACTCAGGGTAAAAAGCATGTGACGTCACAAGATGCTCGTACGTTGATGAATAGCTATTTCTATATTCCTCTACATCCTACTAACTTAATGGCAATAGCTCATAGAGGGCCGGGTTGTAAGTCCCGGTGTCTCTTTGGGAATGGGCCTTTTGGTTCGTCTACTGCCGCCTATCTAATCTAATCTATTTTTCCATTGTTTCTCCAGATCCCTACAGTCTACAGTCCCTACAGTCCTACAGTCTGCATGGTTGCTTAGAAATACGTATCAAAGCATCTACGAATTTTTTCAGCGTTTTAAAGGATAAAATTTGAAAGAGCGTTTGCTTAAGGCTTGTAAAAGAGCAGATGAATTCAACACAGCAAATGAGTGCATGTGTCAGAAGCACTTTTGGGGTCAAGTTCACCATCTTTATAATGCAATAAATCAAGTGAGATTTATCGAGAGTATTATGGCTTTCTGAAAATGGAATCGTATGAGTGAATACCTCAATGTTTTCAATTTATTTTCGTTTTCTACCAATGACCTGCTATCTTCTATGATTTTAAACCGCTGTAACAAAAATTGGTTGAGATGCGTGTGATTAAACGCCGAGATGGAAGAACTTCTTGACAAGATTAGTAAGGAAAACATTAAAGCAACACAGAAACAATTTTTTTTCCTTCCGTCAAAGTAACATTCAAGCAAAAGTCTATGCATACTACGCAGAAGCCATACAATCGCTCTGTATAATCAGAACAGAATAGCAGCTACCAGATACGCTGCTCGCGGTGCAGCAATATAACAATAGTGTCGCGTCCGTTAACATCTAAATTGTCTTACGGAACGATATTGTAGAAACTGGCGAATGTTAAATCCATATTTTTTCCAACGATGCTGTAATTTTTACGATTAGGAGAGGAGGACTGGATCTGTTGACGACGGCACAGCTTAGGCTGACATTTTATAAACAAGTGGTCCGACTGGGTGCGTGCCTGTGACAGAAGAACAACCTAAATAAGCATTAAATTTTAATACAATTTTCCACCAGCATCACATTGATCATTGCTATTTCTAAACAGCTATCGTGTTCCTAATTCATATCTGAATTGTGGTAGACAATTCTAGTCTTCGATTGTCCTACGGTCTAATGTTCTCTTGTGACGTCTCCGCTCCGACTGAGTCCACCATACGTCCGCCACGTACGGCAGTGCGTCAACCTGTTCCGTAACACCATCCTCGGTTGCCAAACATATAAAAATCGGAGCAGTATAATAAACACCCATATTGTTAATACTATAACTTAGGCCTACCTCATAGTATGTGTTAGACTAGGTCAGGTTAGTTAAGAATAGGTTAAGTGCAGCTAGAGTAGGTACCTAACATATGAACACATGTGCTATTCCTGAATTTCATTTAGGTCACATTATACTGAATTAAGTACAGGCACTGGGAGCTCTTCATTCTGCTTTCAATGTTCCCACTAATAAGCTGACCCCTAAGGCCCTATAGGTCAGCGCTGGCTGACCAGACTGGAGAGTGTGGACATTTCCCATCTCACGTCGCAGGGATGTTCGATAAATTAGTTAGTGCTGCTGGCTATGGCTTCCGGTCCGTAAACTTTGACGCTAGAGTCCGTGTTTCCATGGGAGGGACACGCCAGGCAATTTTGTTTTTGGTAAAACTGGGATATTTTGCCACAGCATTTTTACAGTCATTTTAACTATCAGGATGTGAATTGTGACCAAAGATGTGATAAAAAGTATCGTATAAATACATGACTTTTATTCATTTTTGAATGGATTTTAAGGCTCTGCCAGTATTTGTACTCTAACTATTTTTCAATATTATTGACATCAATAGAAAACAAAACGTGATGAAGGGTAAAATTCTAGTGTATTACATGAAAATGAAATTGGAAAACTATGTAGTAGCTTTTGGTGCGTGCTTCTACAGCCTAGTCTCCACGTAAGCGCTGCAAGTTAAATCCTCACTGTAGAGATGCGGGGCAGGCTGCAGTACTCTACGTACTGCATGCATGTCTTTTATGCATCTTCAGCGCTGGCCTTGCAGTTGCGCCTCGCTGTGCATGAGGTCCCGGGTTCGTATCCCCCGAACCGCCTACTGCAGTTTTTCAACTCGAAACATTGGTCAGACTCTGAGCTGCCATCTTGGATATTTCCAGGTACGAGTGGGACCATTAATCTGTGAAATACCTATATAGTTAAATATCCCACAAAAAATAATCAATACTTGCATTCGTTCGCGGGTAATAATAAGAGAATTAGCACCCAGGTCAACTACAAAATGAATAGTACAATGGTATCATAGCAGTTTTCTCTGCTATCGTTTTTGACAGCTATGTATAGCTACTATTAAAAATAGAAGAATGCAGCCACACGTTGTATTTTATTCCAGTGCTTTCGTTTAGCGAAAGTAATCACTGAAAACTTATTCAGCTATCGTCTCTTACTCATACAGTGTTATTCACATGCTTAATAAATGCATTCTTCATCAGCTAATTAAAGCAATAAAACAATCTCATTTTTTTGGAAAACAACAGTACGGCTCTCAAGTAAGTACAGCTAAATGGCATTAAATCCGGAAATTTTCCATATGCTAAGGCTCGACACCAGGAAATGGGGCGACATAGACATAAGGATTGCAGCTGTAAAGCAGCCCACCTCCCCCCCACAGACAACAAGGCTAAAAGCAAAACCAACAGCCGGATGGTCTTAGTCAACAAAGACTCTTGTCCTAGAGTAAATAAGAACCAAGACGTGCTAGCCGAGATGCGCGGAACGCAATTCCGCAATTTTTTCCCAGAACACAAACAGGAAAAAAGTTAGAAAAGGATAATTGCATTCTGTCACTGATTGAAAGTTCGTAGAACTCTGAACTGTCATCGATACATATTAAAAGAAAGGAAGTGTAAAAGGGAACAATCGAGAGGGTTTTGAAAGGTTATTGTTCAAATTGGTATAGATAAAAAGGATATAAAATTATAACTAAATGAAGACAATAGGGATGTTTGTAAATAATGTTTAGCACTCTGAATTATTTTCGATGTAAAATAAAACTATATATTTTTGAGAAAAGAAATTTGGGTTGTTTTGAATTTATGTTAGTACACCGAATTATCATTGATCCTGAACAAGAAATAATTATGCCAAGGAGATGAACAAAAAATCGTGGAAGCCCTGTTGCATTTGCATCGCTGGGCAATATTTAGTCGTTTATAAGAATTACAGGGCGGAAATGCCAACGCTTTTTAATACAAGTATAAACTTCATATTTTTATTCATATTGAGTAAACAATAGTAATTGCAGTTAGACAAGTTTGCCACTTTTATAACTGTGCAAAGTACCACCCTGACGTCAATCATGAATACTGTACTAGCTAATTATTACTCGGAGTTAATTACTTTTCATGCAGGGTGCATTTCTATAGAGCTTCACATAACTGTCACTATTTATAAATGAGAAACATAATTACGACAAATAAATTAATTTGGACTTTTTGGCTAGAAGTTTGTTGAGTTCGCTGTGTTATTAACATCGGCTGGTTAAAATTACCATCGTTTTTATTCCCATAGAACAAAAATACTTGGTGTTACAGGATACCTCAGTGCTTAAAAATAAGGAACAATAAAACAATTATAATTAATGTTATTGGTAGATGTTAAGTTGAACTGTGGCGTCACCCCTTTATTTCTTGATTTAATTTTGCCTTTTTGTTTTGGTAATATTGTATGTAGCCCTGCATGCTGGATTCACTATGAGAAAGAGGGCTAATACTTGTAAACCAACGTTGAATAATTATTATTATGGTTACGTATATTAGTGGCCGCAATACTGACCCACTCACTCCAATGGCAGCAATACTGACCTACTTACACCAAAGGTAGCAATGCCGACCTATATATTTATAGCAGTATGATGCACTAGAGGTGATAACCCGGGGATGCTGGAAAGTTCGTGTGTTTATGTATCATGCACAGGAAGCCTTTAATCAGTACAAGTGCCTAACGCTTTGTCTTTGATGCTTTTATCACATATAATAATACTTTACTATTTTACTGGGTCACGCTCTAAAAAGCACAAGTCCTTAGTGCTTCTTTCAGTCAAGATTTAATTTGAATAATCATTGAATATTACATCATTATATTTTATGGTTTAACAAGCGTCAGTTTATAATACTTTCTCTTCTACAGCTCTGACCTATAAGCTTAAAATATATTCTACACAGCTTGTGAACGGTAGTTTTGCTATCTGATAGATAGCTAGAACGCTACGTGGCGTAAGATCATCACCCGCGGTGGGAGAAAATTTCATTGCCGTCATTTTTGTGGCCAGTTAATCCCAGTTTTTAGCATGGGTCACATCGAGGACAGCCCACCAAGCTCCGTGCAAAAAATTATGAACATAGTTCAGCTCTATCTAGGCTATCTATTTTTTGGGGGATAGCAAATTTCAGCGCCGTCAGTTTTTATGGCCAACTAATCAAAGTTTTTTGGCATGATTCACGTCAAGGGTAAGCCACTATGCTCCCAGTAAAAAACTATGAACATTGCTCAACTCCTTCGACCACTTATTGGGAACACACAGTATATTATATACAACTAGAATGCCTCGTGGCGTATGACTATCACCTGCAGTGGGGAGCAAATTCAACGAAGTCATTTTCAATGGCCAGCTTATCCTAGTTTTTCATATGGAAGCTGTGTCCAACAAAGTTACATCTCCACGCCCCTAGTATATTACCTCTAAGGAGGTAACCAGAGGTATGCTCTGACAGACAGAAACTAGAGCACTCTGAAAGAGCATACCTCTGCCAAGTAAGGCAACGGTAGCGAAAATTTCAAATTGGCTCTGAATCCATGATTTTCTTTGTACCAACTCCAAAATCTAATCATTTGTGCCTTTTGATAGCATTAACAGTTTCTGCAATTTTTTTAAGATCAGTTCATAACTTTTTGAGCCAGACTGCAAACAAACATTATGACAAACATAAGTGAAACATACAAAAGAACCAACCGATCTGCACCAAAATTTATTCATTAATGTCTTTTAACATTACAAACAACTTCAGTAAGTTTTATAAAGGTCCGTTCAAAACTTTTTGAGTTATTGCGCTAACAAGAATAAAATCAAACACAACGAGAAACAAACAAACAGATTATGTAAAAAATTTGGTCATTTACTCTTCGTGATATAGCTACCTAACAAGTCATGTAAATTTCAGAAAAATCCGTCCATAACTTTCTGAGTTATGGCATTGAAAACAATGAGGCAGACAAGCAAAAAATCGGATGGACGGATCTTCACCAAAAGTTAATCATATGTTCCTCTTAACATACCAAACAATCCCTGTAAGTTTTGTCAAAATCCGTCCATAACTTTTTGAGTTATCTTGGTGACCGCTGTCATTATTTTATGGTCAGCTAGGCCTAGTTTTTTGGCATGGGTCATATCTAGGTCAACCCACGAAACTCCCTACAAAAAATTATGAACTTTGCTCAACTCATTCTACCTGTTTTGTGTGGACAGACATACATTGAAATTTACAAATATATATATATACACATATATATATATATATATATATATATATATATATATATATATATATATATATATATATATAAAATATATATATATACTAAATCTTCAAGGAAAACATGACCACTTTTCTCACTTTTTTTTGCGTGTGATAAATATAAATACCTAAATCTTCAACGAAAACATTATCCCCTCTCTCACTTCGTTCGCGTATAAAATTATCGACAGCAATAACAATTAGAAGCCTTCGGAAACTGAAAATTTTATTCCCTTAGTCAGAGCTGAAACCTTTTGAAACGTCAGCAGTGTTATTCCTTTGGTCTGGTAACACCAGAATGAAGCTGAAACTAAAGACATGTGTTCATTCTGTAAAAAAAGTAAGTTTTGTCGTTCCTCAAGAATCGTAGAAGTAACAGAAATTTGACCTATTTACAGACTGTTTACTCTGCAACATTACTTATGGTTCAAATGCATCATTTACATTACGAAATTAAATGCATATATTCTGGCGGACCCTTTGCCTGCCACAATATATTTGGGCCTCACATACCGAAGGGTCCCGAGTGCCTTCTCCGCAGGGGATGTTGCAGCTAGCCGCAGTTCCTGCTGAGAAGGTGATTTTGAGAGGAGATAAACAGGCTGGTGCCATAGCTGGGTACTCAATCTTCCGCAGTCTGCTCCTCTCTCTCTTCCGTCAGGTAGTACCACCTGATGCTCTTTTCTTTACCTTTCTCTTCTTCCTTTTTTCGGCCAAAGCTCTTACTGGTGATGGCAGGGTCTGGGGCGCGTGGATAGCTGACCGCTTTCGTAGCTGTCATGACTGTCGATTTGTTTTCGGTGATTTCCTTTGCTTATGATGTATGTTTATTTGTTGTTTTTTGCAGGCCTGATAGTTAGATATCCGGACGTTGAGGAGAACCCCGGTCCTCGTGGTTCTGGGTCTCGCTCCTGCTGCATCTTATGTACTAATGTTCTGGGTCAATATGGTAATATGGCTAAACTCGCCGTAGCCTCTTCCAGTTATGACCTGGTGCTATGTTAGGAGACGCTCGTCTCAAGCCATCGCCATGTTTCTGAACTGATGATCCCGAACTTTGAGAAAGCCAGTGCTGCGGTTGCGAGACTTTTGCCATGGATTTAGGGGTTTGGTTGCTTAAGTTCGATAGCGTGTTGTGTCTAGGCTGAGTGAATATGAGTGTCCATGTTGTGAGGTGATGGTGCTTCGAGTCTGTGGCTTATTCAGGAACTTTTATTTGTTTTCAGTGCATCGCAGCCCGTCTGCTGATGACAGGGTCTTTGATTGTCTCTTAGATGCAATGGCTAGAATTCAGTAGTCGGATGGGCGTTCTGCTTTTGTTTTTATGGTTGATTTTAATTGTCACCATTTGGAATGGTTTGGCTTTCGGAGGACCGCTTGCCATGGGGATGCAGCCTTCGAGTTCGCGAGTGCCTCTGGTTGTGAGCAGTTTCACCCATTTGATGGGAGGTGTTCTTGACCTGCTAATGACTGATGTTCTCGAGTTGGTTGGAGTGTCAGTGGTGTCTCCCATTGGTTCCTCGGACCATGGTGCCCTCTGTGCGGCGCTGCAAGTTCGTCAGCGGGTCCCCAGAGTCACTGTTAGGCGTGAAATATTTTTCAAGTCCAGAGTGAATAGGGATGCCGTCTCTGGTGCCATCCTTGAGCTACCTTAGGGTGTTATGAGAGAGCCTCCTGATACTGGGTCTACTTTGGATCGGCTTTTCTCTGACATGGTGCGCACCTATGTTCCTTCCCGCACCATAATGGCCAAGACAGGCGATGAGCCTTGGTTTGATGATGCCTGTAGGAGAGCGCAGCAGTTGAAGCGGAAGGCATATGCCCGCTGGCGTACTAGCCGGTCTGCTGTTGACTTGCGGCGTTTCAGGGAACAGCAGCGTCGGGCTGGTGCTACTTATGAGGAAGCTGAGAGGAAGCACAATTTGAGATCCAGGGAGTTGTTAGCTTCGTCTGTGAGAACACATAAGTGGTGGTCCACCTTGAAGAGCGCAGTGCTTGGTGTGAGCTCTTCTGTCTCTCCTTTAATTGGTGCTTGTGGTGATCTTGTTGTCGACCCCGCTGCCGAGGCGGACCTTTTAATTGTTGCGCTACTTTGATGGGAAGCAGAGCCGGGACCGGGTGAGCATTCCTTTAGCGTGTGAGTCGGAGCCGAGGTTCTCTGTTTTTTTTTCAGATCTTCTGAAGTGCACCCCCTTCTTTTTGACCTGGACCCCTATGGGGGCATTGACCCATCGGCTATGTTTCCTCTCTTTCTTCTCTTTCTTCGGAGGGTGGCTTGTGTGCTCACAGCCCCGCTTGCTTCCGTGTTTCCTCGAATGTTACGGCTGGGCTCTTTAACGGAGTGCTGGCGTGTCGCCTGTTCCGAAGGGCTCTGTTTCATCCCGAACCTCCGAATATAGACCCATATAGATCACACCTGTTTTGTCAAAATTTATGAAAGGTGTTGCGTCGAGGTTGGGTTGTTTTCTTGAGAAGCAGGGGGTCTTTCCCCAACACAGTATGGTTTTTGTAATTGTTTGGGAACTAGTGATGCTCTTCTTCATCTTTCTCATGTGTTGCAGCTGACTCTTGATGGTGGTCATGAGGCAAAGTTGGTACAGCTTGACTTCAGTGCTGCTTTTGATCGCGTGAATCACCTTGGCTGCTCCATAAGCTGAGATTGATGGGTATTGGTGGTACAGTTTTCGCGGTAATTAGTCAGTTTTTATCTGACAGACGTCAATGTGTAGTTGCTGACGGGATGAGGAGTGAGTTTTTGGACGTGGTTTCTGGTGTCCCGCAGGGTAGTGTTCTAGGTCCTTTGTTATCCATTGTATATACAGCCGACCTGTTTGATCTTGTTAATAATTTACTTGTTAGTTACGCTGATGATGTTACTTTACTGGCTGTTTACGATAAACCTAGTGATAGGTTGGAGGTTTCAGAATTCATTCAGCTTGATTTGAAAGTAATTGATTCCTGGTGTTCTAGGTGGGGGATGAGGCTAAATGCGGGCAAGACTAAGACCATGCTTGTGTCCAGGTCGCGTACAGTGGGACTTCCTTTTCCTGCACTTACTGTATACTGGATGGTATGTCACTTCCTGTGGTTGATAACTTGGTAATCTTGGGTGTCAATTTTGATCCAAACTTCACATTTGAGTCCCACATTCGTACGGTTGTCTCACGTGCATCGCAGAAAATTGATCGAATGAGGTGTGCTTGGAGGCTGTTTTGCTCGATAGAATTGACACGTCGCAGCTTTAATTGCTACTAGACGACCCGTGACCCGTTGGGTCGTCATCACGATCGTCTTCAGTTTCGCAAAGAAAGCAGGTGTTATTTAGCTGGGCATAGACTACCCGCTATTCGGCCGTCCTCTTCTGCCCGTCAAGGAGCGGCCCGTTCGGTTCACTATCGACAGATTCTCTGCTTCTCTAACGAATATTCAACACCCAGGTTGTAGGCAAAGTTAAATTATTATATGTTACGTATATGAGTTGTATTGCCCATGGAACAGCTGAATTGAACATGCCCGTTCTTGAGGCCCAGCTCAGTTTAACTTCCGTATCACAGATACAATAAGATTAAAGAGCTAATCCATGGAAAGAATGCCACTGCCCCCCCCCCAATACCTTGAATTCCTTCCTGTGCAAAAGCGGAGAATCTGTGTCAAACAAGACAAGCATACAACTGCCCCCTCCCCTCAATACCTTGAATTTCTTTTCGTCTAAAAGTGAAGAAGATGATGCGTCAAACAAGACACAAATAAGGCACAAATAAATAAACAAGACATAAACAAGACTGGATCACAGACTTTTAGTATAATATAGATGTCTTCCCTCTTCTGGAATACTGCTCTGTAGTCTGGGGTTCTGCTGCTGATTGTCATCTGTGTTTGCTAGACAAAGTGGTTCGTCGATGTGCGTTCATGCTGGGTGGTGTTGTGCCTTGTGATCTGGCGCATCGTCGCCGAGTTGGTGGGGTCTACTTTTTGTATAAAATTTATAACTGCCCCAATCATCCACTGCCTGATTTTCTTCCGGAGCCATTTGTTCGGGTGAGGTACACTCGGTGTACTCGTGCTCTTCATGAGTTTACCTTGGAACCGTTACGATGCCGCACTGGCCAGTATTCTCGTTCGTTGTTTCCATCGTGTGTATATGTTTAGAATGGTCTTGATGGCTCTGTCTTAGTTGGTGCGGGCAGTGGCAGTTTTTAACGATCTGTACACAGAGCTATTCTGTGATCTCGGATCTTCTTTTTTTTCTTTTTTTCTTCACTCGCTGGGCTGGTTGCATCGGGGCTTATCAACCCAATGGAGTGTCTCCGTTCTCAGGGAGAGTTTGGTGTGATTTAATAATAATAATAATAGCAACGTAACAACAAAACAAATAGTCTAGATAAAATCTATTCAAAATTAAATTTCTACAACAGTGAAGGCAATCGCAATGACACCGTTGTTCCCTTCTACATCTAGATATATACTCTACATTCATTGTATGCACAACTTACCGTAGATATCTAGCAGCAAAGCAAGCACGAGGACAGACAAGTTTAGCTTTATAGCTCTCATGTTTTCCAAATATGTACCCCTTGTTGCAAGGTCAAGTAGTAGAAATCTGAAATGCTCTGTTGAAAAAAACATGATTAATAATATAACAAGAATAATATTCTTTGTTAGATACTCATTGAAATATTACATGGTACACAAAGGAAAGTAGCTTCCTGTAGGTTAGAAACAAACGAAATTTACATAACCCTAACAGTTACTATTCAAGACCAAATCATCTTACCCTAAGTTCTAAAAATTATTATCATCTTACTGTACTTTTTAAATTCAGCTGCTGACAATATTAAGTTATTCTCAAGTATTAAATATGAATCTACCAATTAAAATAAAAGTTGAGTAAATCACCGGGGCTGAATAAAAAGCAGAGCTGGACGTACCGAAGTTTTTAACTTTTTCAAAGCGCTCAAGCGGACATGTATTTAGTAACAAAAATGTTAATTGTTCATAGTTTTTGCTGCAATTGGTAAAAAATGGAGAATTTTTCTTAGCACGATGGAGAAGATTAGAGTAGAGTCTTCACCACAAACGTACATACACTCTTCCAGTTTCTAGTACAGAAGAACTTCAGAGTTTCCCTCATTTTTCTTTAATATCGAACATGGCATGCGGGAAGAGAGAATTCGATCGTTATGTTATAGCAAATAGTTACGCTGTATATTCTGAAGTCTTCCGACGTTCGGGTTTGCAGCGTGAGCGTTCCTGACATTCATTGTTCAAACTCTAAAAGCAGTAGCTGTTGTACTGTGGGGGAGCATATATATATATTTATAACTGAGTTTTTAGGCTCTCGGCGCCATAAATCAGAAAATCTGCAGTCGACAGCAGCAGTGCAATCCTGTCGGTTACGTGAGTGCAGCTCTAACAGAGCAATGCCGGTGGATTAAGCACAATAGTAGGGGTGTGAGGTCCATGTAATTTTACTTTAAGCTTTAATTAATCTTTCACAAAATGCTCTATGTAGAACTACCAGTACATTGAGATAGCTGTGCGGGGGTTGATCTACGTTCAGCCCACTCGATTCGCTGTCAAAATACTAAATTCTTGAGAGTATGTACGTATATGAAGACTACATGCTACATTCAGTTGTATAGGCCTAATGTGCCATAAAAGTTCCATTAATTATAAAATAAGTAAATGGCCTCATATTCCATTTACCCCACTTAATGCGTCACAATAAGCGATAACCCTCAGCGCCCGTTGTATATTAAGTAGATGGAGACTGTGCTACAAATATCACACAAAATGTGACACAAAAGTCTGAACATTCGACATTCGACGAGTCCATTATGAGCTGGACGCGATCTACTTCCGATGTGGCCGGCGACAAAACTGCTCTCTGAATGGCACATCGAAGCCTTCCTTTAATTAAAGCAAGACAGCGGATGCGTTCCGCCAAATGGAATTCTTTTTGTTCAGGTCAGATTGAAGCGGCCTCTTTTGTTGGTCCCACAGACGCCACCCATTGCTGAGGGCTCTAGAAGTCTTCTATGGATTTCATCCATTGTTTCTTTTTTTGCTGGGCCTCCGGGGGACAGAATGAGATGGGGTGCCTATGTCAGGGCGGTGGTCTCCCCCAGTCTATTTTTAGAGATTTAATCCATACAGTTTTTCACTGCAATTTATTTATCTGCGCCTTTGATGTTATTTTTAATTTTTTGAAACGTACACGTCACTTAGTGTGAGTTATTTTAAATTTTGAAAATGGGTTTAACAAGTTGACTATGGCTTTTCATTTGTACAATTTGTTTTACACCTACTGCAACCTTATTCGTATTCAGTATAAGTATTAAACTTGGTACAGCGTACGTTAACTACATGAAATATATCTTTGCAACTGTTTAAAGCGCGCTTTTAGTATAGGAAAATTGTTTTGTGATTTACTAAAGCATACTTTTTGCTAAATCAAATTTACTCCTATCTCATTAACGACTACTCACTAGCCGAAACTGACATTTAGCAGTGCTGAAGTTTATCTACAGAAGTTCGTTTATCGCCAAGGTTTTTATCAGATGCATTCGTTGAAAATGCCTCTTCCTGCTGATTACAATTCCTCCTCGAGATAAATAATGATAAAAGAGACTGGTAAAACGATCAGAACAGTCACTGTAGATAACATCAGTACTTCCACAGTTTACTTGTACAGTCAACGATATATGTATATTATGACAATTAATATCTTAGCTCCAAATACCATGCAGTACGTACGTCTATCGGTTTACGGTTCTGAGGGCGGTAATTTTTTTCTGGAATAAGTTAGTTTTTCTACAATAGCAATTTACTTTTTTTAATAGTGCTTCCGATCCACCGCCGCCTTACCAAAATCCCCGACGATACAATGGGCCCATCGATTTCCCAGCGAAATCGAAATTTTTCGGTTTCACTTGTCCGATACTTGAGTCAGCGGTGTTAGCCTTACGACTTTGAGTCAGCGGTGTTGGCCTTACGACTTTGAGTCAGCGGTGTTGGCCTTAGGACTTCGAGTCAGCGGTGTTGGCCTTACGACTTTGAGTCAGCGGTGTTGGCCTTAGGACTTCGAGTCAGCGGTGTTGGCCTTAAGACTTTGAGTCAGCGGTGTTGGCCTTAGGACTTTGAGTCAGCGGTGTTCGCCTTAGGACTTTGAGTCAGCGGTGTTGGCCTTAGGACTTTGAGTCAGCGGTGTTGGCCTTAGGACTTTGAGTCAGCGGTGTTGGCCTTAGGACTTTGAGTCTGCGGTGTTGGCCTTAGGACTTTGAGTCAGCGGTGTTGGCCTTAGGACTTTGAGTCAGCGGTGTTGGCCTTAGGACTTTGAGTCAGCGGTGTTGGCCTTACGACTCTGAGTCAGCGGTGTTGGCCTTACGACTCTGAGTCAGCGGTGTTGGCCTTATGACTCTGAGTCAGCGGTGTTGGCCTTATGACTCTGAGTCAGCGGTGTTGGCCTTACGACTCTGAGTCAGCGGTGTTGGCCTTACGACTCTGAGTCAGCGGTGTTGGCCTTACGACTCTGAGTCAGCGGTGTTGGCCTTATGACTCTGAGTCAGCGGTGTTGGCCTTACGACTTTGAGTCA
>LQNS02276481.1:6224410-6246173 GCA_001587735.2 Parhyale hawaiensis | reverse complement strand
TCTGTAAATTTCATCCAAATCGGTTCATAACTTTTTGAGTTATCCTGGTGACAGACAAACAGACAGACAGACAGACAGACAAACACGACGAAAACATAACCTCCTTGGCGGAGGTAATTATGGTTTCATTGCCAATATGAATTTTTGCTACCGTTGCTTCGCTTGGCGGAGGTATGCGCTCTCAGAGTGCTCTACTTTCTTCTTCTTTTCTCCCCCCGAAGTCTCCATGATTCTGAACTAATGGCAATAGCTCATAAAGGGCCGGGGTGTAAGTCGCGGCTACTCTCTGGCAATGGGCCTGTTGGTCCGTCTACTGCCAGCTATCTATTCTATTTTTGACCACAAGGCCTCGTAATTGAAAATACACAAACTGTCTTATGCCTTTAAAGAAACATATAATGCAGTGTGACTATTATTAAATCCCATTTTATGGAACTGGATTATTAAATTTGCAAACTAATAATTAACGGCTCTATCTATACGTACATTTTTTAAAACTCTTCTTGGCTTAGAATAAGGAAACTTGGGAGAATAATTAAAGAACCTAATGAGCAAACATTTATGTTTCATAAATTTAATGATTCTCCCCACGGTCAGCTGTGCACCAGCTGGGTCACACACCGCTCGACTGACAAGCGATAATTGCTTATATGGAAAGAGGCCTAATTTAATTCAGTCCTCGTCGCGGTAAAGAAAAAATAGACCAAAATGAAATAAAAAATGAAAACTGGAATCATTTTTCATGTCGTACCAATTTTTTTGCCTAACAGTATATATTTTTCCTGTGTTGGTTCAAGTTTTTCGTGTCATGGTGGGTCAAGCAAGCAGGGTGTTGGTTGCAACGTGGAGGACCAAAGCCACGTGGAAAAAATATACAGGAAAGAAAATATAAAATAAATAGGTTTTCGCAAAGTAACACAATATTAAATTTTCACGATGAGATATGAAACATCCCAAATTTTTACCTCGGAGTTATTGCGATTCACAACTGAATTAGTGTAGACAGCTTGGATATTTTTTTTTGTTACTGGGAGTGCATAATAAATTTCAGCACACATTCATTTTTCTGAATTGGGTTGAGGAGTATATCTATATCGGGGCACGTTACCAAAATTAACAGGAATCAAAAGCTTAAACTTTTCCTAGGCGCCCAGGTACACTCTACAGACTAGGTATTAGGTACCTCATCAACTTTGTCATTCCCAAAGTCTACACTCTAGACCATCGCATCCTTGACAATGGCGCAATGAATTAAAAAGTCGAAAGTCACGATTTAGTTCAAAGAGTGTTAATGAACTACCTACACAGAGTAGGAATATCTATTCAGCAGAGTACTCTTTTCCTCTCTTTCATGCCTTTTTCCATTCGTTACGCTTTGTCTCCCGCCACTTGTAGCACTCTTGACCAATTGAGAGTTACCGGCGGGAATGCCGAGATAAAATATTCCTATACCGACACGATATAATCAACTGAATTTCACTGCTCGGATCACGACGTATGGCATGGTTGCTGTGGTAAAACCTGGAATATAATTATAATTCCTAAGTTAGCGTTGGACGCAGCATATATCGAGAAAATATATAATTTTTCTCTTTTTCTTTCTCAAGAGTGCCCCAGTTCAAACTACAATGCGTCCATCTTATTTCATTTCCAAACTTCTTGATGCGTATCATATAACGGATATGCAATGTCACATCTTGGAAAACGCACACCGTATTTCAAACTGTGGCATATCTAGTCTTAGTTTTAGATTTTCTCTTTTTATCGTAGATACACTAAACACGTTTAGCAAAATCGTAATCACTAATTTCACTTAAACTTGTAACCCCACATACAACGCGCACCTGGGTACCTCCTAGTCTCATAAAGTAATATGTCAATTTTAAATCTTGCATTTTCTTTTTATCGTACATAAGATGAAAGAATTTTAAACGTGAGTGTCTGTCACAAATTGTGCTACTTCGAAATTTCGGAGAGTAATAAGACTAGCTTAAATTTTCTTTTTATCACATATGAGGTGAAAAGTATTAAACACGAGAAAGAGCTTCTTCTTTAGTTTCTAACTGGTTAACACCGACTGCCTACTTGGATCAATCCTCAAGTTCAGTCCTGTGAATCTTGTCCCATGTATTAGTTTTAGGGATGTTACTTGTAAACATGAATACCTCAGGGTGCAGCGTCCTGGTTTGCTGAGCACTGCATTGGAATGAGACAATAAAGAGTTTTCTTCCTTTCTTCCAACATACCGAACTCATGCGAGCTGAGAAAATGAGAATAATATTGCAGTACCCCATAAAAAACATTGTTTTCAATCAGGTTGTGCAAAAAAGAAAATATTACATGGGAAACAAGTGTAACTGTAATAGGAGCTCCAGATTCTTTAAATTCAGAATTTTCTTATTTAATGCGGTAATATAAGAGTTTTCAAATTCACTACCATATTCATTGCTTAAGTAAGTAATATTTCGGTTTAAAATGTGTAATATTTTCGATTATCACACCCACTTACCGTAGATCATATCTAACCATTTTACATCTAATGATGCACACCTCTGACACCTGTATCTCTCATAACCTTTTCGCATTTCAAGTTAATATTTACCAGAGGTGGGCGGTCCGAACAAATGTTCGCGAACCTTTAGTCGCAAATTTGTTCGGACGGGACAATTCCCAGATTTGGGTTCGAAGGTTCGAATTCGGACCGTCCAAATCCCGGATTTGGGTTCGGAGGTTCGGATTCGGACCGATGTAAAGAAAGGACTTCCGGGTTCGGAATGTCCTTTTTTTTGCGAATCTGAACCTCCGAATCCCGAGAAAATAAAAAAAACAAAGTCTACCAAACATTGGCTTTAAACTTTTCCGCAGCATACAGATGCGGTGACGCCTATGCTTCAGGAGCAAATAGAGACGCTTATGAGTTATGACTATTGTGCTTTACTTTATCACTTCTCTCTATTTCTATTCCAGTATGGGCGTGTAAGGCCGTGTTCACACGTTCCTCATCGTAACGCGTTCAGTGAAACTGATGGACGCGGCGCGTTGATTTGATAGAAACAGTTGCAGCAA
Organism: Parhyale hawaiensis; assembly: GCA_001587735.2. Taxonomy (NCBI): domain Eukaryota; kingdom Metazoa; phylum Arthropoda; class Malacostraca; order Amphipoda; family Hyalidae; genus Parhyale; species Parhyale hawaiensis. Next base: position 6,243,107 of record LQNS02276481.1, on the reverse strand, counting down.
ACGCGGGAGACTGAAAGATGAAACATGTCCATTTTTTTTACCGCGTCGCGTAATTCAAGATCAGTAAAGAGAACCTCTAAATGCTTAATTTATCATCCTCTACAGCGGTTTCAGATCCTGAACCAGATAACAAAAACTTTTTTTACCGTCACTTGACTGGGTTGTGAACAATGTAAAAACATTAGAGTGCGCTGGCCATGAAAAGTGACGGCGTTGAATTTGCCCTCTGCCCCCATCCACCGCGGGTGTTGGTCTTACGCCACGAGGCGTCCTAGTTGCCTCTGGTGTCAGAATGACATAAACTGACGAACATTTCGACGCTTCCCCTGTTTCTTGTCGCACGAACATTTGGTGTTATCTGTTCTATGTGTGGCAGCGTGCTTGGCTCGCTCCTGTTCATAACTTACAATCCGCAGTAAAATCATTAAATTTTCTAATGACATTAAACTAGGCTATATTGCCGTGTCAAGTGAAGATGGGCTCCAACAAGGTCTTGACCTCCTGAAGAAATGGCCGCTACGTGGCGGCTGAATATCAATATTGACATATGTTTGGTAGGGAACATTGGACCAAATAGCGCCTTAGCCTGACTAGAAATGAATGGGATAGAATTAGTTACTTTCACTCATCAACGTGACCTGGGAAGCTGGGAATAACTATCACAAACAAATTAAAACACAGTCAGCAAGTTGACATGAGTGTTAAAATGGCAAGCAAAGTCCTGGGATTCATTACCAATAACATGATTGCAGACCTAAAGTCATCCTTGTTTTGTACAAAACACTAGATTTCGTATTTAAAGTTTGCCGTTCAGATCTGGTCGCTATACCAGTGTAGTGACAAAGACAAACAGAAAATTTCAAACAAAGCAATACAATTGATACTTCCACTGCGAAACATACCTTACGAGGGTTAATTGCCTACAGGTAGTAGGACTCATCAGTCTGGAGCAAAGACGGAGCACGGAGTAAACTTTCAAGCGCTTGAATGGCTTCAACGATGTACCCACTATTAACGAGACACTCTGACAAAGACGTTGATAATAGTTTCCAATACGACGGTCAACAACTCAAATATATATACAGTATGTTACCTTTGATTATGCAAATACAATTCTTTTATACTTTATTTTTCAAGATAAGTGTCTAACTTAGAAATATTAATATTAACTAAATGTATGACTGTGTTGCAAATATAAACAGTACTTGTGAAATAAATATTTAGCCATTTGCTAAGTTTATCATATAATTTGCTTACTTGCGAGTTTTTTTTACTGGTACCGCAGATTATGCAACAAGTTAATAAACACGTCATAAAGAGGAAATAAATACAAGTGAACAGGAATATTTTTATTTAAAGTCCAAAACCAAGAAATTATAACCAAAATTTCAAAAAACACTGAAACAAGTGTTCAGTAGTGGTAAACATAACAAATTAATTTTGAACTTGGCAACCTCCAGTTTTCATGATTTTTATAAGGCGATTATCAACAGACTTTGTGAGGCTTGATATTTCAGATGGTGGAATAGAATCTGCTGCTGTTTTTACTGCATTCCACAGGCTTACTTTGCTCGAAAACTGCCGACCACCTTCACAGACCTTCCTTTTGATCATTGCCCAGAGGTTCTCAATGGGGTTAAATTGGGGCTATTCGCTGGCCAGGTCATAATTCTTTTTGATTTGAATCCTCCATCCGCAAGCCAGTTAGCAGTGTACCGTGCTTGGTGTGAGAGAGCGTTATCGTGCTGAAATACCAATTTGGATCTGCTTGCGATAGTCTGCTCATCAAGCCATGGAATCAAGTTGGATTCAAGAAACTGGCAGTACGTTTCTGCATTCAGTTTAACTCCTTCTGCCACTCCAAATGGACCAATAAGGGTGTCACCTACTATCCCGGCCCAAAAAATTACACCTTCACCACCTTGTTGACGCTTAAGCCGTGTCTGTTGAGGTCGGTCATGGAGGACCCATCCAGACGCCCATCCATCTGGACCATCAAGAGTGGCTCTGCATTCGTCAGTAAATATGACATTGGAGAAATTAGTTTTCATGTTCTCTTCATCCCATATGACCCTGTTTTATTTATGAGTTTTTGTTAGAAGTGGTCGTTTAATTGCCTTTTTCACTTTCCCTAGCTTCTGCAGAACCTCACATCTTGCCTTTCTGCTTAGTATTGGGGCTCCAGCGTCTTCAAATATCGCCTTAGTATCGCCTTAGTTGTAGAAAGTTTTTTCTAGCCATAGAAACCTTCAAATGTCGCATATCCCGAGCAGTCAATTTCCTCGTAGAGGCTCTATCCGGAATTTTCCGGTTGGCCTTGCCTTCAATTGTATAAGCTTAAGCCTCAACTGTTCGGTGATCACGCTGTAATTCCTTGGAAACTTCGAGTGTTGTCTTACCAGAAGCCAATAACGAGGTAACTTTCATCTCTTTTTCACTGGTTAGACCGCTTTTCTTGCCCATGTTGACTAGAGAGTGATGTTGCATAATCTGGCGTAACAGCAGAACCCCGTGCGATAAGCAAATGTTGCCAAAACGTGGGAAATAGTTCCGTTTTATTTTTCCATAATTGTTTTTATAGTTGAAACATACCTGTGCAGTAACTTACTATTAACATTTTAAATGTTTGACACTTATCTTGAAAAATAAGTAAAAAATATGTCTGCATAATCAAAGGTAACGTACTGTAAAAGTCGCTTAACTACACTAAACAAGCAGGTTTTCCCGTACTTCATAGTGAGGATTAGCAATAAACGCTTCTCCGAAGTTGTCGGAACAGAAACAGTCAGCGCTTCTAAAAACCGTCTTGATAAACATTGGGAGCAGCACTCTCCACAGCTGCGAACGTCTCTAGGAGTCACATGCAAACTCTTGACGGCAAAAGCTTCTGAGGCCTCCCTATCCCATTATCTATCATGCCCTAATTAAAGGAACGTCTCCGACTTCCCGATAGTATGCTGCAGCTAATCGTGCTTGCGTGATCACCGCTTTGGCTTGCTTAAGATTTTATATTTCGTTTTTTCTTTCTCTTCAGCCTCAGATATTTACATTATTTGGCAAAACGGTGGCAGCGTTAGTCCTGGCTACTCTCTGGGAATGGGCCTCTTGGTCCGTCTATTGCCAGCTATAAAAAATAAATTAATATAAATACGTGCTGAGCGGTGGGTCATTTGTCATTTTGTTTTCATCGTATATAAAACTATCAAGTGACTCGCCGGTGGGTAACATGATGAATTTTGTTGCTTCTATCGGAGTTGAAACTTCCAGAAGACCCAACCGTGATTCGAACTGTGTATTTTGTACTTTTCATTCGCCCTTTTAATGTAAGATTTAATCTTAACACTCCAGAAAGAATAACACGATTTGGTTTATGCCGTATATGACACCCTGTGCATGTAAGGGTTAATACTGCTAAATAATCCACCGGCACGCTGCACAGCGAAAAAATATATTTCACGTACATGTATAGAATTGATGATGCTCTTGACTATCAAAAGCGTTAGCCAAACATTTACAGCAACACCTATACCTATACCTAATCATTTCTCACCTTGCATGGTTGTCTGATACGTCGGCCGGGAAAACAAGGCACCTGCTTTCTTACTTTTGAGGTTTCAAAATAGTTAAAAAGAATAACTCAACTCGTTTCCAATCGGCACAACATTACCATCCTCCTTCTCGCGCTGTTAAACGTATAGACAAAATATATATAGAAGTCTTTCCGGTGGTCAACAAAGACGCACACAGCTACGCTTGTATTATATTTTGTAACCTACTGCGCCCTCTGCCCGTTTGATTGGAAATATGTAATATTATTTTTTTTTCTGGATGAAGTATTGATAGTTTACATTACTCATTTTTTCATTTCTATGGCTATCATTTCGAGGACTTACAGTACATGAAGGAAGAACCCACAAGATAAACGGGTAATTCAACAACAGAGCAACACAACGCTGCACCATTTTGCCGATACAAACACAAAAAAAAAAACACAAATAAGCAAACAAAACTAACGTCATATCGCGGTTTGACTATTACTGAACAATTCTTTTCACATCTCCTGCTCATGCTGTACCATTCGTCACAAAGATATTCATATACAGTAGATGCAACGGCTATTATTATACGCATATAATTACCATTGAGTTTTTTTTTGCACTGTCATTGGCAAAAACAGATTCATAATCTTTGATTTTGCGTTTTTGTATTACAAACAAGGAATAAAAAACTATCCACTCTCCTCCGCCTCCGAGACGCACGCCACTTTCTTCATTGTGCCCCCCCCCCGTATACAATACTCTCCTACAAGCCGACATCCAAAGGAATGAACTTCTATTGCATATTCTCTGCGCCCGACGTAGATTTATGTTGTGTTTTTCACAAGGCCCGATGTGTGTGGGTGTTTTTCCCGCTGTTCTTAGCGTTTGAAGTCCCTCCGTCGAAATTGTTTCGACGCACAAAAGCCGCTTCAAAGTTAGGAAATAGCTCAATGCAGAGTGTGAGACCTGGGGAGTCCCTCGGGGAGGCTGGAAGTTGTTTACTATTGCACGGAACTCCAGCCCCGCGGTGTAACACTCTTTGTAGGCGTAACAAGGTGTGATGTTCCATATTGTATCCCAGTTGTAGTACTCACGCGAAGGATGCACAGATTTTTCTTCGGCTTGCGTAGAGAGTGATGCAGTATGATCATCAAAGCTGTAGTATTATGGTTCATCCTCACTCTCTTCTCTTGCAATCATTGCTGCAACAAATGTCTTCTATATGTTCACTCGTTGTACTTGAATGATGTTACCTGCTTCCGATAATAATGTATCACAAATGTTTCCACAAACATTACAGTCTTTGTGTACGCCGAGAAAAATCAACATTGACTTTTTGCATTAAAAAGAAAAAAATACTTATTTTACGCTGCTCTAAAAAAGTTCCTTCTGTGCGCTAAATACAATTAACACTAAGAAGCGTAAATGCCTGAACATCGCTTGTGTTTTACATTTCTGTTATTGATGAATATGCGAAATGTCTTGATGGCCAAATAAATGTGTTGGTCTGGCCCAGATTTTCACGGAAACCAAGTCGAGTTGTTATTCTGTGTATCGTTATAAGTACAGCTTCTTAACCCTTTCACTGTTGACAGAATATCAATATAATATCGTAAATTTCCTATGGGTGAAACCACTATGTTATTTTCTTTGTTGAAAAATCCTTAGCCTGATTTCACTAGTTAACCTAGAAGTTTTACTAGCTATGAAGTTTAGATGTAAATGAGTTATTATAACCAATAAGAATTATTTTCTTTGTTGTGTACAAATTCAGTCTAGGAAGAAAAGCTTACATAACGAAACAACAACTGCATCAAGCTTATCAAGAATAATTATTGTCTTACAAACGTTAATAAACTTTTAATTCTCGTCAACTACATTATATTCACCAATTCTGCTCATGGTTTCCTATGTGTCGTATACTGCAGTCGACGGTCCACCATCTCTGCCCAAAAACTTTCTAACCCATTCATCTACAACAACTTTTAAATCTATTTTAGCATTCTGTAAATTTTAATCTATTCGGTAATGTATCATGCGTATTTTGCACAATTTGCATAATATTACCGCTTAAGTGGCACCAAGCCTTCTTAAGAATCGCTCTCCCGTTCTTTGATGTACCTCAACTGATAACTGTACTCTAGTGTTGTCAAGACTAAACCTATATACATGTAAAGCATCCCATGTATTGGGGAAAAATGCTGTAACTGAAGTCATTAATGCACTCTCCAAATTACTTTTCCACCAACTCATGTACTTCAACGGCAAAATTTACTCCAGTGGTTTGAAAGCGTTACTTTTCGTAGGAGGAAGACTCACATTTGTTGTAAAATGCTAACGCTCATCTAGCATCAACCTCTCACGATTACTCTGCTACTCCCCCACCCACTGATCTATCATTGAGACCTGTACTCCCGTATTTTAAGGTGGGACTTTTGTTTAATACTGTAGAGGCGCATGTGCATCTTGCAGTATACCACCTCTTCCGTCGCGTAAACCTTTCACAAGTAATACCTACTCCCCTTGCACCCACTCATTCACCAAGTTGCCCACCCTCACAGGCAATGTTTGCGCAATGCTCATCATCTCACAGAATGAGTTTTGCGAACTCCTGTCTTTAAATAATGCTGAGGCAAACAATGAGGGCAGGAGAAGAAGAACAGGCGACCTCTGCTCAGTTTGTCCCCCATTGAGAAGAGACAAACCGGCAGCACAGAAGAGATGTCGCAGAGCGCTTTGTTGGAGCTGCCGCTGGCTCATTTCTGCTGCTGGCACTTTGTTTTGTGGACAAATGATTGTTTGTGTGATGACATCCCTGCCCCTGCACCACCCGAACAGGTTCCTCATTTACGAATCTGCCAAACTATTGAATTACTTCGGATGTCACATTGCCTTTTTACGTATCAACATATAGCTACACTATAGTAAGTTACATCCTATGTAATTCATCATCAACCAGCAACATACTTACCCAATTTAAATTATGACCAATGATGGAATTAATAATTTAATTGACTTATCGGTTCTTCTGCAAAGAAATTACTTGCATTGTTAATTTTCATCATATAAGAATACCATATTCACATATTAAAAGCAAATTAACTTCGCTGCCCGCCTCAACTCAGAAATTCACATGCACTGGTTCGTGCTGTAAATATTTTCCCTCGGGTACTAGAGGGGTGCACGGCTGCAATCGATCACAGTTTCAGAGCTATAACGTCAGCGACAGGAGGCTCTCATGCGACAGCTGTGAACCTTCCCTCCTCCGACCATCTCCATTTTTTGGTTAGGTTCAGTACGCTAGCAGTAGCGTCTGAACGCCGATAGCCGACTCAGCAAGACACGCAGCACAAGAAATCATCTCTCTGGCAAAGAGGCGCGAACTACAAACCGAATACATTTATTTCCCTCCGTATGGAGGTTTTCATAACATAATGCTATTATAATAATGTTGCAGTAAACTAGTTCAATACAGGAAAATAATAAGGCATACAGACTAATTTGTAGATTCATTGCTCTGGTGTCTGAGAGTCCAACACTCCAACATCCTGCCACTACGAGCATGAAATATACAGTAAATACGTCCAATGCTGGCATTAACCATTTATGCATTATTCTCCACCTTTACCTACTGCAGAAATTATTTATTGCATTAACCGAAGAGATAAATAGTTCCGGAGTTCCTGCTAAGATAAACCTAAACTGCACTCAGCCTCAACCCGTGCCAACATCTTACATTTTTTTAAGCTGTAAATGAAATCTGTTTGAAATAATAGTAATGTAGACGTCACTAACTCGCTGGATGGCCACTCAACTTACGAACGAACTTTCAGCTCGCACGTCATTCATTCTAGCGTAGCCTAAAGACCTACTTGGCCAGTGCCCCATCGACGCAACACGGGACGCGCGACTCAACAAATTTACTGTATGAAAAAACGTAACATCGGGTACCGCAATCTACTGCACACGGTCGCTTACAGGCGCCATGTTTCTCGCAAAAATCATGCTGCAGCGTTTGTTGTGTCAGTGGGGCACCCACCGGTCCTTAGTTGAGCGTGCGATCCTACAGTGTGGCTTCGAGTTTGGAGTATTAGGCAGCAAAACTTTGCAACAGTTTTGCTAATTAAAGACAAAAGTTTGATGTTACAGTATCCACGGTTCCAGGATATGATTAGCTACGCGTTTGGTGTGAATTTGAAGCATGCAAAGTGTCTCTCTTACATGGATGACCTAATACATGAATTAAATCGAAGGGAGTAAACTCTTAATGGTTTCCTCGAGTTTGCTGACCATCAAGGCGTAACTTAGTGGACCAGGCACAGCTGCATTCAGTTTCTGTCTGCATTTGGTGCTTCTGCTTTGTATGTCAGTATCCTAGTGTGTCCTGTATCATTTGTTTAGACACTTGCCAGGTGAAAAATGTATATAAAGAGGTACACAGCCCACTTGTGCTGTCACAGTAGTCCCCAAATATTACGCTTTGGATTGAGAGTCCATTTAGGCAATCTAACCCTTTAACTGGGGTTTAAAGCGATAGAGATTTTGGTCTGGCGAACTGTTCTTTTAAATTTATTGTTTTAAAGACTATCGCAGATAGCTCAACATAAGAGATTCGGCTTTCCACTGTTAGGATGACTGTTGTACAAATGGTAGGTACAAACACTTCACCCGTTATAGGGGAAAGCAACTACAGCTAGCAACACGGCACATACAATTAAGGATAACAAGTCCGCGTCGCTCAACATACACATACATGAATTATGCGTATGAAACATAAGTCATTATCTCCACTGGAGATGAGGTAAAAAGAACCGATGTTTGGCTCTGTTTACTTGGAGCAAATCATGGAACACTTGCCTCTGTTAGATTCAAACAGAACTCAATTCTACGAGAAGATCTGTGTTTGCCCAAGCTGCTTTGTAGTTGAAACGAGAGTGTTTGTTTGGTTTTGAATGGCATCCCTTGAAGCCAGGAGTTCACGAGCCTTTTCTCTGATTGTTGACTCAGATCAAAGAAAACGGGTTACGGCCCGAGACACTCGAGTCCGGGCCTCCCATTAACTGGATTACAGATCATCCTTAAGCTTCTCTTACTTAATTACCAACTATGTACTTTTTCATTAACTTTAACTTTGACTTAGAGCAATTGCTTGCATGCAACTCTAGCTAGAGTATCGGCGGGGGCCGCCGAAGGGGCGAAGGGTTTTTGGAGTTTGATCCGCAACTCTGCGTTGTTGCACAGGATAGCGAGAGAGCGGACGTAGGGGAGACCGACACAAGTTGATTGGGACCCGGAACAGATGACACAAGTCGATTACAAAAGGCACAAAACGACCTATGTTTATTGGGACACGGCACAGACCGACCTATGTTTGAATGGGATTCGGCACACACCAACGCAAGTCGATTGGGACACGGAACCGACCGACACATGTTGATTAGGAATTTTATATTTTACTCAGTGCAACTTTACTTAGTAGCTACTTACCATTAGTAAGTTTTTGCTTCGTGTATACGAACACTACTATCTGCACCATCCAGTTAGTTCCGTGCATTACTCACTTAATATGAGTATGTTTCGGAGGTAGGTGAACCCATCAATACATAAATTATACACTTAGAATATGTATTCTGTACAATAACAATACTAATAGTTATGCAACTTATCATGTTTACCTGCGTAGCCAAAAACAAATTTCAGCACAAAGAAGCTAATTCATGCGTCAGCTATTTTTCTCTCAAATTCATGATAACGTTTATTAGATCCAGTATAGTTCTTTCGTGTATTTTGTACAGGATCCTCGACCGCAACATCGTACCCGCGATCTAATAGGCATATAGTTATAATCGCAACACATCTGAAACTCTTCTTTTCTCTTTATCAGGGCCAAAACCTGGTCATTTGTGCCTATTATATCAGTAGTTTTGCATGAAAAATGTTTTCAGTCGCTTGAGTTCTAAATTGAAGGAAGATAATTCAGAGCAAATCCTGAAAGCTCGAAGAATCATGCAACTTATTAAATTCGTCTTAAAATGGAAAGGTACAAAAGAGTTATAATTCAACCGGAAACCTGTGAACGTTGTTTTCTTGAAGACGGAAGTTGTTATAAATCAGCTATTTCTGTCGACTGCTACATACATCTAGGAAATTTAGGCAACCATTAGCTTCCGGTGCATTAGTGGATTGAATAGATGGATGTTTGGAATTCAAATAGTCAAGAAAATTTGCAAGCTTGTTCGGGGTTTCAGGATTTGCTCTGAATTATCTTACTTCAATTTAAAACGTGAACGACTGAAAATATTTTTCATGCAAAACTACTTTCCAACCACACTAATCCACAATGTATTTCGCAAGACTCTCAACAAAATTAACAGTAATAAGAGCTAATATAATTTTCTTGGAGATCTGTTGGCAACTTTTGGAGTTATGACTGACAAAATTATGTAGTCAAACACGCAAACAAAGGGGCCGATCATCACCAAAATTTGATCATTCATATCTTTTCGCATAATTCACGTGAATTTTATGAAGAAAAGTTCATAGCTTTTTGAGTTATTTTACTAACAACCATAAAATCAAGCATACAAAGAAACACCAACAAACACACGAACAAATCGTCACAAAGATTTGAGTTTGAGTTATACCTTTCAACTCATTTAAATATACTTAGAATCCGTTCATAACTTTTGAGTTATGGCAGTGAAGAAAGAGACAGACAAATAAATAAACGGTTAAATAAATCTTCACCAAAAGTTAACATCCGCTCCACCTAACATACTTGACAGTCCATGTAAATTTAGTGAAGATCCGTCCATAACTTTTGAGTCTAGGTGAACCACAGACAATGATATGCAGTCAGGCAGCCAGACAAGCTCGACGAAAATATAACCTTCTTGGCGGAAGTAACTAACAAGCACTTTTCCATTCCCGCACATGCGAAAATTTTACACAATTATGCGATATTATTAACTGCCGCTCCTGCATACTCGTAGACATCGGATAAATGCTTATGTTTTTTGATAGTGAATGTAAGAAATGGCTTTATTACTACTTCGATTGGGCGGCCCTAACCTTCAAGAAATGAAAAAAAATATGAGTTCTATTACACGTGGGTAAAACAATCTATATTTACAATGCTATAGTCAAACCAGCGTAAGTAGTCCTTTAGGGGCGGGGCTGATATGAACGCAGCAGTGCCAAATCTGATCTATTGACCAATGCACTTTGAGTGTTCTGATATAAATATAATTTCATCGATTGAGACAAGTTATACCACGCGCTTAAGTGACTTTTGGCCAAGTTGCTTTGCGTTCTTAGCCCCGCCCATCGGACTCCTTACGCTGGTTTGACTATAGTGCTGTACATGCACAAATGGGCTGCAGAATTTATACATTTTAATACCTCATAACCAGCTTCTTCTAAAACTAGTACGACTACCTTTCCATTGAAGGAAATTGGCCATCTAGGCGTGTTAGTGTGGCAAGGAACCTGCTCTTACTTTCATTAGAGCACGGAAAGGCGTGCTGTGTTTATGACGCCCTTTCCTCAGTGAGGTTAGAAGAATGCCGGGGTCATCCGACGTGACAGTTCTCGTTCTCTCCGGGTGTCTCGGCGTCGGTGGAAAATGGGGTCATTATTTTTCGTAGGCGGAAATGGTGCCAGGAAAGGCCTTTGTTAGCTTTATATGCGAGCCACAATGAGCTAGATGGCGGGCCAATGGTGCGCCAAATTTTACGTCTTCGTCTCCGGAAATTTGGGACATTTTCCTACAACTGAACATCGGAAACGTTCTAGAGAATTAGAGAGAATGACGGCCAATGTCGCTTGTCCCTGAAGCGCTTTGTAGGACATGGAAGCGACGAAGTTGAGCCAGTTAAGGATAAAAACCAAGAAATAAATAGCGAGAGGGAGGAGGGAATATTTCAAGAAGTTTTGTAGCTGTTAATGAGCACCATTATTACCTCCGCTAAGCAGGATATGTTTTTGTCCTGTTGTCGGTTTGTTTGTTTCTGTTTGTCTGTCACCAAGATAAATAAAAATTTTGTGAACGGATCTTTGCGAAATATACAGCTAGGTATTGTTAGGCATGTTAACAGAAACAGATGATTACTTTGGTGAAAATGTGTTCATTGGTTTGTTTTTTCGTCTGCCTATTTTTTCTAGGTGCCGAAATGCAAAAAGTTATGGAGCGGTTTTCATGAAATTTATATGAGTTGTTAGGATTACTACGACGAGTAAGTGACCGAATTTTTCTAATAATTTGTTCGTTTGTCACTCTGTTTGGTTTTAAGCTTATTAGCACAATAACTCATAAAGTTCTGAATGGATCTTTATGAAATTTACAAGAGTTGTTACCAATGGTAAAAGATATCCATGATGAAATCTTTTTGTAGATCGGTTGGTTCGCTAGTGTGCTTGACTTACGTTTATCATAACGCTTTTTTAGCACCATAGCTCCTAAATTTATAAATAATATCAAAAGGCACCAGTGATTATATTTTTCTTGTTGATACAGAAAAACTCATGATTTCAGAGCTCATCTTAGTTTTTCGTTACCGTTTCGTTGCTTGGCGGAGGTATGCGCTCTCAGCGTGCTCTAGTTTAACAACAATATAACATGTTTTTTCAACATATCTTAAGTTCACGTCAGTGAAACCCGCGTTTCTACATTTCGAACCCTCTTTCGTAGATGACCTTGGTTTTCATGATGTTTGGGAAAAAGGGGCATTTACCTCGTTTTTCGAAACAAATTGAGTGCTTGTCAAGTGCTTAATTTTCGAGAGCAAAAATTTTTGAAGGAACAATTTCCGGACTGTAGGGAGGTTGAGGCATTATTTCTCAACGAAATTCTCGCATAACAGTAACATAGAAGAATAGGCGGCGCATTGTTGTGATACAAAAGAACTCCGCGGTAGAATTTTCCAGTCAATTACCACTAATGACGTCTTCAACATTCTTGGAACATCTTCCTAATTGTTCGTTGGTTCTTCAAGAAATTTTTCAAAATTAAACTTCTTGAATCCGAGAAAACGGTGGCCATCGCCATAGGAGCCCTCTTCCCTGCCTCAAATTTCAGTAATTCAGCACAAGCTCCGGGGAAAACCATTGTTTCGACCGGATATTACTGTTGGGATTATAATCCAGATTTAGTCTTTGGTAACGAGTCGTCTTAAAAATTCATTAGCAATCCTAACTTGGCTAAAAACCTCATTGACAAGTAAGCTCGTTGTGTTCTCTGATCAGCATTTTGGGCGCTAAGAGAGCAAGGAGCTTACTGAGAACAAGATTTTGACGCAGCTTGGAAATACTATATCATGTGAAATCATCATTGTTTTTGTTACCCCTTAAATTGATATCCGAAGGTTTGCTTCCCAAATAGTCTGAACCTGGTCATGGTATTTTTTTCATATATTTATTTCATTTTAAGCTCTTTCAGCTGCCAATGCGCTTAATACTAGTGTTAGGTATTATGGATTAATAAGCCTTATTGTTACCACTGATGGCCTCCTCGTCTTCGGGCCATATTTGAGACCCTTTTTCAAATCGCTCTATCATTCTGAAAATAATTGTTTTGTGAAGGCAGCATGTCCATAAGTTTTCTGCAGCCCACAGAAAATCTGAAGTGGGCTCCAATCAAATGATATTATTGGTCGTTAGTTGTTTCCGGCGTTAGAGTCTCATCGAAGGGGCTCGAAATTAAACCTTCGAGATTTAACTTGTTCAGCACTAGTGCGCTGGTTCGGGCTCATTAATTGGGGTTTCAGGTGTTAACTCTATTTGATTGCTCATGATACCTTCCGAAAATTAGATCTTACGTCGTAAAACGAGGCTTCCAGTGGTCACAAGCTTACTTAACTTGATACAAACATTTGCACCACAATGAAAAAAGTTATGGAGCTACCATCTCATCCGCCAAGGATTGTGAGACTAACATGTTAACTCACGGGGCGGAGCCAAGCTGCAGTGCATCATGGGAAATGGACTTGTTACTTCACAAAAACCTAGTACGTTTATCAGTAGCTATTTTGCATTGTTTCTTCATCATTTCATTTGGGCCTCCAGAGTGTCATACATATGCTACAATCTTTATAGTTGCACAAAAATATATATGAAAGCATCTACGAACTTTTTTTTAGCTCTCTGAGAGATAAAATTTTTAAAGATCGTTGTTTAAAAGGCTTGTAAAAGAAAGGAATTCAACTGGCATATGCCCGTATCTGTCAGAAGCATTCTTAGAGCCAAGTTTATTGGGTGCACAATGCGATAAATCAAGTGAGTTTTATCGAGAGTAACATGGCATTCTAAAGATGTATTTATATGAGAGAATATTGCAATATTTTCGATTTATTTTCGTCTCGTACCGATGATCTGCTATCCTCTATAATTTCAAACCGCTGCAACAAAAAATGGCTCATATGCGAGCGATTGAACGCCGAAATAGAAAAGCTTAAAAAAACAAGATTTGTAAGAAAAATATTAAAGGACCAAAGAAACAATTTACTTTCCTTCCGGCGAAGTAATATTAAAGCAAAGTCTGCAAAATAAGCAGAAACCCATACATTAGCAAATATATATATATATATATATATATATATATATATATATATATATATATCAGCTGCTGTACGCTGCGCGCGTTACAGCAGTATAACAGTAGGGTGGCGTCCGACTCGCGTTAACTAACTTGCAAAAAAATTACCTAACCTTATTCCTCATACCTAAACTGTGTAACGGAATGGTGTTGTTGAAAGTGGCGAATGTTAAATAAATAGTTTTTCCCATGATGCTGTTGTTTCTACGATTAGGAGAGGCGAATATGTTAACGACGCGTACTCGACGGTACAGCTTAGGGCAACATTTTACAGAAATTGTCCAACCGGGTGCGTGCCTGCTACGAAAAAAAAAAACAAAATAATAATAAAATTTTATCCATCAGGGAGCTAAAAAAAGTTCGTAAATGCTTTGATACATATTTTTGTGCAACTATGAAGATTGTAGGACATATGTAGAACACTCTGGAAGCCCCAATGAAATTGTGAAGAAACAATACAAAGTAGCTACTGATGAACATACTAGGTTTTTGTGACGTCACAAGCCCATTTCCCATGATGCTCCGCCCTTGGGTTAACCTGTTACTCTCATAATCCTTTGTCATCCGCTATATACAGCCACCGTTGAGTTTGGCCACAGTGGGCAGTAATTGCCTATATAGGTAAACTTATTTCTTTGAAAATGTTGTATTTGACGGCAATCAAATTATTACCACTACAGGAAACATCACTCCTTGCAAATAAAGTAAAAGATTCCAGCCCGACTATATGTAAACTTTTTATGAGTTATTCAACCATTAGGACTGTTATCAACATTTTTAAGCAAATCCCAGAATTGCAATGACAAACCGAATTCCCCCGTACCATTTAATGTTATATATTAGGAAAAATGAAGATAGAACTACGGTTTTTTTAGAGTTAACCAAGCCAAACCAAAATCTAAAACAGCTTGCGAAAACTCTTTACGTGAAATCAACACTTCAACATGTAGAGTTTCTATTCATCTATAAATCAAGCATGCCAGTCACCTAATAACGTAGATTTTAGCGCCTAATTTTATGATACAACTTGATGGACAATAATATAGTTATGAACAATGCATCGTCAGCACTGAAGCCAAGACACCAAGCATAACATCGATCTAATTGTACGAAACTGTAACGGTTTAATTTTTGCAGATAGTTCTCGGTATAAGCTCCCTTTTCATTTAGTTTTGGTTTTTTGGTTCAAAATTTTTACTTTCAGGTGCCAGACATATGAACATGTACGTTTGAATCATAAGTTTAGGTACCGAATGCCTGGAAGAAAAATTTTTAAAGATAATCTAGAGCACTCTGAGAGCGTATACCTCAGCCAAGCAAGGCAACGTTCCCGAAAAATTCGCATTGGTTTTGAAACTATAATCTGCTTTTTATTAGCAATAAAATCCGATCATTTGTGCCATTTGACAGTACTAACAGCTTGTGTGATTTTTTGAAGATCAGTTTGTAAACTTTTGAGTTATGTTGCTGACAAACATTCTGACTAACATTAGTCAATCAC
This sequence comes from Parhyale hawaiensis, assembly GCA_001587735.2. Taxonomy (NCBI): domain Eukaryota; kingdom Metazoa; phylum Arthropoda; class Malacostraca; order Amphipoda; family Hyalidae; genus Parhyale; species Parhyale hawaiensis. Next base: position 6,227,476 of record LQNS02276481.1, on the reverse strand, counting down.
ACAAACAGACCATCCGATCATCACAAAACTTTAATCATTTATGTCTCTTAACATTACTAACAATTCCCGCAAATTTCATAAAGATCCATTGACGATTTTTTGAGTTATTTTCTAACAAACGTAAAATCAAACATAGATACAAACAAATGAACGAACAAACAGATCATCACAAAAATTTAGTCATCAGAGTAATCGCCCAATACCAGATGACAGCTCCCTGCCCATTATCTACCTACAAGATGAGAGCTCCCTGCCCATTATCTACCTACCAGATGAGAGCTCCCTGCCCATTATCTTCTTACCAGATGAGAGCTCCCTGCCCATTATCTACCTACCAGATGAGAGCTCCCTGCCCATTATCTACCTACCAGATGAGAGCTCCCTGCCCATTATCTTCTTACCAGATGAGAGCTCCCTGCCCATTATCTACCTACCAGATGAGAGTTCCCTGCCCATTGTCTACCTACCAGATGAGAGCTCCCTGCCCATTATCTACCTACCAGATGAGAGCTCCCTGCCCATTATCTATCAACCAGATGAGCGTTGCTTGCCCATTTTCTACCTACAAGATGAGAATTCCCTGCTCGTTATATACCTAAGGAGAGATGATTCTCAGTAAAGCTATTAGACAATGGAATATGAGCCCAATCGAATAGCGGAGAGAAATTCAAATTGACAGGACTTAACAAATTATTAAATTCTCGGCCCGATTTCCTTCAGAGCAGCTCCCCTTTCCCCGCCCCGCTTTCTAAACAATGCTCATATATTTGTGACGTGATGAGGCGGATAGCCATAAGTTATTAATTAAATTCGTGCTCTAACTTCCTTGTATATGAATAAACAAAGAAGAAAAAACTATGGTAACGACACCGGCACTTATAGATCCAACCTATATTTAGTATTACTTTTTTCATTAGAAAGATGATCAATTTACAACGCCAGTAGGTAACAAAAACAGAAAATAAGAGCTGCAGTAAGTTTATTATCTCCGGTATAACTTACTTTTAATAATACTTATAAAGAGAGTCGCAGGTTCTATCTATAGTAGGCCTTTCTTTCTTTATTCTCGATTTCTAAAAAAAAAGACAAAGCAAGCACTAACATCAGAAAAAAGAGCTGCAGCAAGTTTGTTTGGCGCTAATGGACTTCCCAAAATATTTTTGGTTTTGTCAGGTTCTGGTGTAAGATGCCTTGGCAAGCCATCAAACCATTGTAGAGAGCCGGTCACTCGCTCCTGAGTGGACGTAACCCTCTGGACGACAGGCCGCTCCTTTTTGTTGCCTGTTGTCGACTTTATTGTACGAGTCCATAAGGCGTACTTTCCTCTGGCCCCACCATTGACTTAGTTCAGCAGCGAAGCGCCTTACGCTGAAGAAGTCCACGGCCGCGCTGTGCCAAAGTTCGCAGTTACGACGGTATTGCACTGGGCCCCGTGTTCTCTATTGACCTAATGCCTCGTGGGGGAAAGAATGCATTTCCTTTCGACTCTCATATTGAGAGTTGAGAATTAGATTTATGTACATTGTTGACTTACAAAAGAGCCACTCTCTCGGACGGACATTCTCCAATCAATTATTTATAGAGCGCTGCGATACTGCCGACCAGTCAGATACCGTCGCTGGAGCGCCAAGCAAAAACCCAAACTTTGCTCCGTAAAGCAATAATGTTGAGCCTGAAAGAAAAATGAACCCGGACAGCTTATTCAAGACTTCGCTAGCAACTGCACGACTGTTTTAGCATTGAGAAAGGATCTTTGGAAAGAAGGAACGATTGGAACTGAGGGGCAGGAGAGGTAGTTGGAACGAGGGAGAGGGTGTCGAGATCGCTAATGTAGCGGATGTGGTGCATGTTACTTGCTTCTTCACAAACGTTTGTGAGAAATGGAACGGAAGATGTTATTGTGTACGTGATAAAAAGAAATGGGAAAGAACACTTCAGGGTATTTTTCTGCTATTTCGTTAAAAGGAGATACGATAAATAATTTTTCATACAAGGAGTTACAATGAAATTGGTGGAAGGAATAATTATTAATGTTAAGTTTTGAAAGTAATGAATTGAGAGTGAATAAGATATTAAGAATGGGGAAAGTTCGTATCCCACCTAAGCAATTAAGTAGAAAATTAAATTATTCATCGTTAAATCCTGCACTTTGTAATGAACTATAGCCACAAGAATTTATTTTTATGGCTCTTCAAACACTAGGCCTGAGGCAGAGGGATATGTTTGTTTCGTTTTTTCATCACTTTAGCAAAGTTTTCCCAGCTAAGCAATTTGTACTCTCGCTGCAGCGTCACCTTCGTTAGTTACTAACTACTGTATATTTTCTTTCGAGTTCTATTCTCATAAGAAAATTTTTACCCAATTTGATTTTTTCAAGTTTTAGTAAATTATTCTTTTTTTTAAACGAAATAAAGAAGAAAGTTAAGAAGAAAGAAAGGAGGAAGAAAAAAGTGTTCTTTGGGCAGAACTGGTCGGTCGTGTATTCATTATATACAAATCTCTATGCTGTAATTTAATGAGATTTCTAACTAGGCAAAGATTTCACTGTTTTGAACTTCAATCTCGTATGTGCAATTTGTCTTACATTTCTATGAAAAATCACTACCACAAACATGCAAGTACAATGAATGGAAAAACTTCGCAAGTCTTTCCTGACACATTTAAGCCTTAAAGATACACTAGTTTTTTTTCTATTACGTTAGGTTTGGAACAGTACTCCGGCATGCACCAATCACCGTATACATGCCAGAATGAATACGCTGCATTGCGCCGGAACGGCCTGCATTATCGTCTCGAGCTCAAGAGGTTCCCAAGTTTCAAGAGGTCGCCAGCGAAGTGAGCTTGAGAGCCGCACTCTCACCCCACAATAATTCACGGAACTTTTGCAAGTCGAATTGAGAACCCGAGCAGGCTTTCGTACACACAGCCTTCTCTATTCACCCGCCGTAATTATACTCCAGCCTATTTATAAGAAAACTTGGTGCATTGCTTAAGGCTGCAGCCAGCGAGGCGGCCCTCGAATTTATTCTCATTTGGGTGCAGTTGTTTGGGGATTCCAAAATTTTG
>LQNS02276481.1:6195402-6224362 GCA_001587735.2 Parhyale hawaiensis | reverse complement strand
AGCCTTCTCTATTCACCCGCCGTAATTATACTCCAGCCTATTTATAAGAAAACTTGGTGCATTGCTTAAGGCTGCAGCCAGCGAGGCGGCCCTCGAATTTATTCTCATTTGGGTGCAGTTGTTTGGGGATTCCAAAATTTTGCTCAGTTTTGAGTCGCACTTGCAATGTAAGGAGCATTGGTGGCCTTACAAAAAGGCTATCCATCATCGGGCTCTGCGGAGCCTTGGCGATGAATTCAACGAGAGTGAATGCAGGCCCAGGCCTTCGTTAGGTGAGCAGTCGAATGTCGACAGTCTATGCATAATAAGGCAACACGTGTGTGGTTGTTCCTATATGAGTTTTTTTTTATATATTTGCGTATCATTATGCTCATAAAAATAGCTAACGAATATCAGTACACAATAGACGATAAAAAACACGCAACTTCCATTTCATTGTAGATTCCAGTTTTTATTTGTGACTGATTAGCTGTACTTGTTATGTGCTAAACCAGTAATCAGTACTAGAAGTATGCAGAATGTAACGTGTGACTGTCCATATATCAAATTTGACGCATTTTATGGAGTTATTCATACTAGCTTTGTAAGTAACATAATGTCATTGCTCTAATTATGCTAAAAAAACATGGTGCTAGTGTATAATTATTTATGATAAATTGATCATCAGGTGAAAAATGTAGAGTGACTGTCGCTGTATACAGTAAAGTCACGTGTTAAAGTTTTCAATACATTGAATTTTTTTAAATCTTGAAATAAGACATTTTACTTCGGCTTATCTGTTTAAATATTCCATTTAATATTACGTGCCTGAACATCCTGGAAAAAATTGCGAAACGTTCTCTGCAAGGCAGAAGTAATGAAAAATTCAAATTCGTTCTGTAACTTTGATTTCCTCTATGCCAACACTAAAATCTAATCAATTGTTCTTTTTAACGGAAATAACAGCATCTGTAATTTTTCTGAAGATCCTCTCATAACTTATCGAGTTATGCTGCTAACAAACATTCTGCCAAACATTACGCAACTCAATTTCAGACCAACCGATCATCACCAAATTCAATTATTCATGTGCATCAATATTATTAATAATTCATGTAAATTTTGTAAAGATCTGTCAGTAACTTTTTCAGTTATTTTTATAACAAGCATAAAATCAAACACAGAGACAAACAAACAAACAAACAAACAAACGAATAGACAGATCGGTGAGAAAATATTTTCATTTGTTCGTAATCTACCGAACAACTCGTGCAAATTTCCTAGAATGCCGTTCCAAACTTTTTGTGTTATGACATTAAGAAAAGTTTGGGCGACAAACATAGCTACTAAAGTATATCATCCTGCCACGAAAAGAGCTGAACCCCAACAAGACCTTGACCACCTCATGGAATGGAGTACAACGTGGCTAATGAGCTTTAATGTCGACAAATGCTCAGTAATGCACATAGGGCTGGTGAACCCTTCAACCCCATTGAAAATGAACGAGAAGGAATTGACTGCTGTTACCCAACAACATGACTTGGGAATCACTATTACAAAAAAAAAAGCTACAGCACAGTCAGCAAGTTGACAAGAGTGTGAAAATGGCAAGCAGAGTACTGGGATTCATCACCAAAAATTTTGAATACAAGTCCAAGGATATCATGATAGCCTTATACAAGGCGTTAGTGCTTCCACGCTTAGAATTTGCTGCTCAATTCTGGTCGCCACATCTGTGTAATGATATCGATAACATGGAAAGAGTCTAACATTACGCAGATACCTTCCGACGTTGTTAGTGCGGAATCAGTCAACGCGTTTAAAAATCGTCTTGACTTACATTGGGAGAGACATCCCCCACAGCTAAGGATTCCTCCTCCAGGAGTCGCATACTCTTAACGGCTAAAGCCTCAGGGGCTTCCTAAATCCGTTTTCTTCTCTCTTCCGCTCCAACTACACTGTCTGACATCTTTAACTTCGCATATCGGTGGCTATTGATCATAATTTCATATATTCGCGATCGTCTCTTTTGCTGAGACTCTTCTCCCAGTTTTTTTTTTCTTCTCTTCTTCTCTTTCCCCCAGTCGTTTATATCCTACTCACCTAATGGCAAGAGCTCTTAGAAGGCCGGGGCGCAAGTTTCAGTGTCTCTTTGAGAATGGGCCTGTTGGTTCGTCTACTGCCGCCTATTTAATCTAATCTAATCCTCTATATCCTACTAACATAACGGCAATAGCTCGTAGCGGGCCGGGGCGTAAGTTCCGGTGTCTCTTTAGGAATGGGCCTGTTGGTTCGTCTACTGCCGCCTATCTAATCTAATCTAATCTCTGAGAATTTGACTGTTCCTCGACGTAGCACACTAAATTATGCCTTAAGTTTTAAGGTTACTCGGTGTAAGGAATACTACAAACTTTAATGAATTCAAAATTTACTCTTTGCTCTGTGTTCAAATTAAGGGAAAACCTTAATTAAAAATAATTAATTTACTACGACGCAAAGTACAAACTTAGCGCCTATTATTTTTAATTGAAACTCCAGTTTTTGAGAACCTCTGCGATTATACGCACACAAAATTTCTTCAAATTTTGACTATTTGCAATAGCCAAAATTCTTTAAATTCTTTTACATATTTTGGATTTATTGTCAAAACATATTATCCAAAAGTTGTTCAAAATTTTCTGTTGGATTCATATCCGTTTTTTGAGCTGGCCAGATCAAATCCTCTAATATTTTGCTCGTTGAGATAGTGAATCACGAGCTTCGCCTTGCGACAAGGAGCAATGTACTGCATAAATACAGGCATAGACCACACCATACATTGACTGGACACTGAAATCGGATCTCTCGCAGTTGGGCCTGGAGGCCGATTTCCGTAAGTGTTAATAAAATGAGTTCAAATAATCACAGAGACCTCAAATAAAGATTAATTTCTTCGTCGTACCATAAAGAATGCATTGCAGGACAGGGAATGTAAATTCACACTCATATCTTCAGTAGGCGATTTATATCATACCTTCGTACACCAAGAATAATTGAAAATCTATCATAATTTCTAGGAATATTAAAATATAATAGAAAAACTGGTTCATAGATACTACACGTTATGTACTTTATTATCACATACAATTGATTTATTTTCCAAAGACGGATTTGAAGGAATAAGCACCTCAGAAATTGATGTGAGGTAGAGAGAGCTTTCGGCAGACCTCATCCCAATATAGCCGCAACAAAAAGGAGGTTAAGAAAAGCCATTAATGTTGAAAAATGAATTAAAACCACAGCAATGAACTGAAAAGACATATTTAAAGATGAGATGAACATACCAAACAGCCGGTAAATGATATTAGAACATAACAAGTTAGAGCTGATACAATCCTTTATTAGATGAACCAGCTAAAGCTGCACATCGTGATAGTCAATATCATTTCAGATAACTGCCTAGGTATATTACACCACTTCGTGGTCGCCACCACTTCACAGTATTCTATGTTGATCACTTTTTGGTTGTCTGAGTTAAATCCCTTATGAGTGCCTATGTTACACTACTTCATGTGTGCTCACGCTTAGCCACATCGCTTCATGAGTGCCTACGTTATATCACTTCATGGTTGCTGGAGTTAAATCACTTCACAGTGGCCTACATTACATCACTTCAGGGCTACCAAAGATATATCACTCAACAGCTGTCAAAGCTACATCACTTCACGGCTGCTAATGAAATATCACATCACAGCTGCCAATGCTAGATCACTTTCAAAATGTCAATCCTACATCATTTCATGGTCGCCAATGCTAGCTATTTCATGTCTGCCATTGCTATATCACTCCACTAGCTGTCGTCAATGCTACATCAATTCATGGCGGTCAGTGCTTTATCATTCATGTCACTTCATGGCCGCCAAATATACTTTATCACTTCTACGCTGTCAGTGCTATATCACTCCACTGCTTCCAATGCTAGATCACTTCATGGCGGCCAGTGTTTCAACACTTCACTGCTGTCAAGGCTTCATCACTTCGTGGCTTCAGGCTGTTCCAACTCACACTTCAGCTCTGCTGTCTGTTCTAATTTTCTCGCATAGCCCGTATACGAAATAAATTCCATTAACATTTCCATCAGTGTTTACTTGACATATCACTATTAATTGAGCATACCACGTATAGTTGAGAGGCTTTTGTTTTACAGCATGCGACTTTATTCTATTAACTATTGCGAAGTAATTCTACTCTACTGCAAATATCAAAGGATGTCATATGCAGTTGCTTTATGTAATTACATTTCAAGCCTTAACATTTTTGTAAATTTTCTAAACATAGAAATTTTACAGGTATGTAAAGGTTTGCCAGCCATTACTGAATGCAAAAGAACTAATTTCAATAACCTAAAAAAACTATGAAAAAGTAATGGGAGAACATATAAAAATGCGTCGGTGGCACCGTGAAGTCAAGGCCCATTGCGGGACCGAAATCTGCCTGAGGAGCCAGTGTCCAGTCAATGTATTGGATGGGCTATCATACAGGAATTTCAATTCTAAAATTTTGCAGCACTGGCACATCATGACTTTCTAACAAGGTTTTGTAGGTTTCAGCATTAAATCTTGAGCTTCAACTTAGAAGCCGTGAAGTGCCTTGCGCAGACATCTTAAAAAAATACACTGCCTTGCTACTCCTAGAATTGAATGATTCACCACTCAAAGAATTGAAAGATTCTTTCATCTCCATTCTTGGGTAAGCCATTGCCCTCTTTAGTGAGGACAAAGAAAAAACTACTAAGGCACTGTCACTGCATGACGGAGCAATTAGAATTCCTCCACTGCCTGGGAAGAGAACATCCGACCTCGTAACAACCAACGAGCAAGGCAGCACTCCTCGGCGGTCGACCAGTGGGGAGGGGGGATGAGGGGGGGGGATATAAGAGCAATTAGACGAAGTTATTGTTGTACCATGCACTATACCGAGGCCACGCATGCAGCCACACGCTCAACTAGTAGCCAGGATGCAGAACTCTCAGGTCGTTTAGAAACAGATTTAAAATCGGCAGCATAGATACGGTAGCAGAAATGACGTGTGAGTTTCACATCCTTCCTGTGCGAATGTACAATGTAGCTTCGGCGTTGAGTGTTGTCGGGACACGTGCCGCAGTGCATATCTCTGAAACACGGAGCTCTAGTCAAAGCTAATAAAAACTAATGAAAATATCACACATATGATAACATTAAATAATTCTGAATATCAATAGCTTGCGCCTTTCTATTTCTTATTAGATATGCTTCGATCAAATGTTGTGAATCGCAACAATGATTTACTGAGAGTGTAAGACAAACTAACGGGATGCTTCACGTCGTAAATATCAATAACGTCATAAATTAAGAATTGGTCGAAATTCATAGAACTGTCATGACTTCCAATAATGGCTTGCAAACAACAGGTATATATGCAAATGTCGCAAATCATAGCTATTTCATAAAGTAGTGCAACGCGTGTATTACATTATTCGAAGTTACAGTGTTACCTTAGGAACAATTATTGCAAGGCTAGCACTGTAAATTGCAGTACAGGCGTCAATTACAATAACTTTCGAATAATTGGAAGGTGTATGTTGCATATTACAACAATGTCCTCAATATAAATAATGATTTTCGAACACGTTTACCACTAAATCATGTTACAAACTCGATACTCATATTACAAGGGTTCTAGCACTTGTGCAGCTTGTTTCTTACTTCCCTTGAAGGTTCCAAGCCGCTAATTTACCATTTGCAACTTTTTTTTAGCAGCTCTAGCAATAGTAAAGCAACTAATGTGACAATCAAAGGTGACACTGTGCTTCATGGGTATATAGCTCTTTTGAGATTCTCGATGTCCTCGTTGATTAGAAACTTACGTCTTAGAAGCATATTAGCCTTCTTGTGCCTCACACTTCTAGTAGGATTGGTCTTCTGCGGAAGGTACATACGTACAAAGATGTGTGCATTTCATTGATGCTTCTATGCATTCTTGCTGCTTCTGTTGGAGTATAGCTCACCGGTCTGGTCTTATGCCGCAACAAGTCGCTTGCGTCTGCTGGACCGATTTTTGTACTCAGTCAGTAGGCTGAGTGCTGAGAGGGGTCTGGTAAATCTGTCCCATAGACGATCGTTTCCCTGTCTCTGCATGCTTTATAACGTATATAGCAACGTAAGACATTGGTTGTATGCTTCTGTCCCTGCCCTCTAGGTTTTTGGGAAAAAATACACATCCAGCAGCCTATGCCCTCCGCTTTACATTAGAGACTATTCGGTGTTGAACTCATCAGTTCACAAGGTCATTTTTAACGTGGTCCGTGTTAATCTGAGATTCGTTGCCAGGATTCGCTTTAGGCCGTGTGGATCTGCAACAATTTAAGGCAGCTGTCAATAGCTGTTTGGTGGATCTGTTATAGTAGCGTCTCAGGCGTACTTGGGTTACATAAAGCTTCATTTAAGTTTCATTACCTGTCTGGGAAGGCTCGGGCTTGTACCTTTTATAATAATAATAATAGTAATAATGATCACAATGTAGCCTGAAACCCACGGTAGTAGCGGATGGTGCGTGCTGTAGAGTTGTGCTGGAGGTCTCGAGAACGATCCTCAGGCCAGGCGCGGTCTTTCGCATGGTTCTCGGTGCTGAATCAGCTAATTTGCTAGGTGTGCATAGCTATTGTCGGAGTACTTACCTAAGGGTAGGGGGTGGCAGGTCGTTGAACCTTCTGCTAAATGCATCGTGGGCTGGAGCTGCATTTACTCCTCTGAGGCCAGTTGGCCTATGTCTGCCGCACGAACCTGTACGTGTGGAATTCCCCGTGGAGGGTACAGTCAAAGTTGACTCTACCTTTAGAGTCTAGATGTAAGTGCTATTTACATGCAGGTAGTCTTCTGCGTCATCTTCTCTCTTCGAGGCGCTGGCAGTGTTTTACAAGGTTACTTTAGTAGCAGCAGCTAACTGGCATTCAAGGTACGTGCACATACTTGAAAATGAGTTTTCTAGTCCAATATAACACTATTTTTTCTATTTTTGAGCCGTATTGTGTATACCACTAGCAAGTCTGGGGACCGCAGTCGCCATCTTACCTTATTAACCTTAGTTGATCTTCGGACGAGATGCAGGCGGTGTTTCTCACACCACCAGCAGTCTGAAGAGCTGTTGGGAAGAGAAGCAACGTTGCTTGATGTGTTTTTTTTACTTATAGGTCTCAAAAGTTTCCGGGACAATCTTTTATGCTTCATTTTAAATATATCAATTACATATTTTGGGGGGTGTTATTCTACGCATTATTTGTCTTTCTAGGTGAGTAATAGAAAGAGTATTCATGACAGATGCAGCAAAAAGATTCAATTGTCCCACACAAGCCTGTTTCCTGAATCTTTATCCTATTTCCGTTCGTCCCAAATCTACTGTCCTTATCAAGACTGTCCCCAGTACTTTGTTCCATTGCTATCCAAGGTGTCTCAATTCTATTGTCCCATCAATACTGTCCCAATCATGCTTTATATTCCTGTTCAGTCTCTTGTTGCATTATTACTGTCCTCCGTCCTTGCTCCATTCCTGTTCACGCTGTCCCACGTCTCTTTTGCTATCAAAATTGTCCCCAGTCCTTTGTACCATTGCTATTCAATCCGTCCCTCGGCAGGTCTCTTGTCCCATCAAGCCTGTCCCCATTCACTTGTCTCACCAAGATGGCGCATTCAGTCCCAATTTTCTCAGCTTATAAAACTTGGCGACGTCTTTGCCAGGATATCAAAGGCCTTTTCTTGTCGAGAAAGAAAGACCGCCTCACAAAGGAACCCAGCAGACTATGGCAGTAAAGCTGTACCGCTCAATGGCCGCCTGCTTCCTTACTGCTTCTCTCAACACTTCTCATTCTTTTATCTGATTTCTCCCATTTCTTGAAAAGATTGCTAATTACTCGCGTCTTGACTCATTCACCCCTCGCGTATATTTTGCTTTGGCCTCCCTTTGTTTATTTGCATATGCTTGGGTTTGTTGCTTTGAAGTGGCAGAATTCGTGATTGTAGTTAATATAGAACTGCATGATAATGTGTAGACGTCGATATTTTGTTCATAGCAGGGAAAGGTTTGTACAAGAAAGGTTTGACAGGAAACTCTATATCTACTTGTACACTTGAAGGGCTTTAATTATGGGAACTGTAAGCTAAGGCATATACCAGAGAGGCGCTTATGGGATCCTGCTGCTAATTTGGGTGGTTGGAAGGGTTAGTTTTAGGAACTACAGCGTGAAGGCTCGCGCGTAGAATGCCTGAATGACACTGCAGGCTAAGGTGAGTGCTTGAACGTTTGCAGTATGTGAAGAAACCTTAGAAAGACTTCTAAACAAGAGAACGAAGAAAGATTTTCGAATTCTAGAGCTTACAAAAAACAATAGAGCATTTTTACAAAGTAATATTTACTAGTCAGAGAAGGATTTGAGATTTCAGAGGGTGCGATTGTGGAAGAGTGACTCCCCGACTTACTGGAAACAAGTTATAAAGCTTCATTTTTATCATACTGGAAGCGCGATGTTTTTAAGAACTTTGGATGTCAGAGTGTGTAAAAATGCTGGGGTAATTCTCTAAATATTAAAAGAAAATAGTCGCTAACCGTTTCAGATAGTGGAGAGTGTAAAAATGCTACACTGATACTCTGAGATACTGGAAACAAGCTTTTGGAAAGACTGTTAGACTCCATGGTGTGCAAAACTCTCGAATAAATATATCCAGTGTACTGGAAAGAAGCATCTTGTTTCCATAATGTGCAGAAACTCTCGAGTGGTTCTCCAAGCCGGTGGACGCAAGAGATTGTAATAGAAGATAAGATTCTATAGAGCAAAGAATCGCTGAAATAGGTCTTTAAAATACTGAAAACAATCCACAGACATGCCAGCGAGGGTGTAGAGGGACCATCCTGGAGGCCACAGCATTATGGCGAACAGGCTGCTGAAAGAAACGTCCAAGACGCTGCTCAAGTAGGGAGCCTTTGGAAGGAGCATGGCACTCCGCATCAATAACCCTATTACTGCTGGCCTTATTGTGATTCGAGTGTTGGACTTGGAATAACAAAGCCAATCAGAATCTTGCTGCATCACAGGCACAATGCTCGAGTGACTTGACTGCACTCCAGCTGTTCACTTGATGGTGAGTTAGTTGCCAGGGCCATTATCCGAGAGGGTGCTGGAAAGTTGATAGACTTGGGATACAGGAAGCTGAGGTAACCCTCTAATGTCCATGTAGAAGAAAATATTAGAAGTATATGTAACACTTTATTGCTCATGAAGCAGAAAATACAATCAGTTCAAGTAACTATTGATCGCCTGCTTATCAGAAATACAAGGTATATCAGCTACTTATCCAATGTAGACCAATATGTGTTATGTAATAATGCTAAATTTCAAGTCTTACCAACCAAAATTGGAGTCCCTCAAGGAAGTGTGCTCGGACCATTGCTCTTCATTATTTTTATTATTGATATAACCACTCTTGATATGAAGTGTGATCTGTTTGCAGACGATGCAGTGTTCTATACTAATAGATGCAATATCCTCTCAGCCGGAGCCGATATTCAGCATCTTAAGTAAATTTTCGGATTTGTTAACTCAAAATAGATTGATTTCCCATGAGGATAAAACCAAGCTTATGTTATTCACTCGATGTTCTCGTCCTGAGCTGCCGACGGTACATTTCAATGGTAAAGAATTGGAATGGGTGTCTCAGTTTCGATATCTTGGTTTAAATACGATAAACCGAGCTTCAAAACCCACATTGAAGAGTTAGGTCGAAAACTCAGTAGAGTTTATGATATAATCCATGCCGTGTCTAATTATGTCAATCGTGATTCGCACCTACCTTGAGTACCTTGAGGGTCTTCGGAAGAAGTCCAGGTGACGTTGTTCACGTCACCCCAAGTGTGCAGCCACTCTTCTAGGTGTCTTCTCTGGTGCCGCAGTTAGCAACCAAAAAGAGAGCCAGTAGCAAATTCTATCCACAGTGCACGTAACCGCTGACCGCTGGTCTACCTGGTATTCTTCTTAAATGAGAATCCAGCAAATTTTCTACTCTGCAGTTTTGATATCAGTGGCATTTTAAATATGCCGAGGCATTTTGTTAAACAATCTTGTTCCCCGTACAGCGAAGCTATTAGAAATATTTTGTGGCTACAGCTTTTCCACCATCTCTGCTTGGGATGCGTATATCACAAGTCCTTCCAGTTCTTTCTGAGTGTCTGGCCACAATCCGCTCATTCACATTCACATTGATACGTTCCAGAATTTTCCAAACATATATGATTGTGAATTGCTCGAATCTTCGTTGTACTGAATACAAGTAGAGACAGCTAAGTCGTTTGTGGTAATCGTACTCCTGCATGCCTCAAATTCTGGCAGTGAACGATCGATTGATAGCTTCAAGTTGTTCTAGCTTTTTTCTTCTACTCGGCATCCAAAGTGAAGAACAGTATTCTATTCTCGGAAGAATAATTGCTTCCATAGTGTGAGTATTACATCCACTTCGCGTGACGAGAAAGTTCGTAAAACCCATCCACTGCATCTTTTTCCAACAGCGATAACTCCAGCAATATGTTCTTCGATTATACCGTCGTCTTGCATTCTCACTCCGAGGTCTCTTAGAACTTTCACTCAACTTCGTACCCATCGCTGGTGGTATATTGCGTGGATTCAGTTCATATTATTTTTTACTGACCATTGGCAGATTCTTTCCAAATCTCGCTGAACAGACATCACGTCCTCCACAGATTGCACAGCAGCTAGTATTCGTGTATCGTCAGCAAATGACGAGGATACCGTATAGTTACATCCGTCCCCATGTCATTGATCATGATGAGAAAGAGAACAGGCCCAAGCACGGTGCCTGGTGGCACTCCACTGACTACCGCCTGTCTTGATCACACTTTGTTGTTGACAATTACATTTTGGGTTCTATTTGACAGGAATTCTTGCAGCCACCGAAAACCTTATCCAGGGATACCAATGTCGGAAAGTTTCAACATTAGGATTTCGTGGTCTACCTTGTCTAAAGCAAATCTAAGTAGATTACCTCCACATTCTCCTTGGCACAATGTCTCTACGATGGAGTCATAATGTTCCAACAATTGTGAAGTAGTGGAACGTTTATGTCGAAAACCGTGTTGTTTTGATGTGAGTGGGTCATTACTCTGTAGATGGTGCGGTAGGTGTTTACGGAACACCCTTTCAAACGTTTTCACTACGTGGCTCGTTAATGGAACAGGTCTATAGTTTGCTGGATCTGTACTATTTCCGGCTGTGGGGATTGGAATTATGATTGCGTGTTTATAGGTGCTTGGTATAACACCCTCGTCCAATGATTTACGCCACAGGATGTAGAGTGGGTAAGAAATGCTTAGCTTGCACATTTTGAGGATTTTTGCCGGAACATCATCCGGTCCTGAAGCACTGTTCCCGCTAATTTCATCGATGGCTAACTCAGTGCTTAGTTGTGTGAATTCAAAATCCATTATGTAGTTATCAGTTACTTCTAATACTTGAACATCAGGGTTACTGGTCTTTTTGCCATAAACTTTCTGGTATTGATGGCTCAGTATTTCTCTCATCTCCAGATCGTTATCAGTCATTGATCCATTTCCGTCCAATAATGGTCCTATTTTTGTTTTCACAGACGCGTAATTTGCTGCATAGGAGAAGTGCTTACTTTTTTCTTTCATCGTCTTGATGGCTTGCAGTTCTTTGTCCTGTTTCTCTTCATCGTGAGATTTTGCAAGTTTATGTTTAATCTCTTCCAGTTTTCACCGGCATTCAATTTGTCGCCGTAAGACACACGAGGACTTTTGGCATTTGATCAATCTGGCTCTTTTCTTTAGTAAGCTTTTGCCGAATTTATGCCATGGTGGCGATTTTTAAGACATTTCCTCCTATCTGGTGGTAGGTATTTTAAGCACTTTTCCAATAGAATGTTTTCGAAGATTTCATTCATTGTTTCACCTTGGGTAGAGTCATTTATAAGAGCGTCCCAGTTCACCGACCGCAGCTAGTCGTTCAAACCTTCCCAATATATTTGATTATTGAAAGCATTTAAATCTCGAAGACTATTTATGCTGTTTTACCCATTATTCTTTGAGTCACTCGCTTCATAACTACTGAACTGGGTTGTGATATCAATGAGTTTCTGATCAGACAAAGCTGTATCTTGGGTGCTAATATTCGTTACACATTCGATATTCCGTACAAAGAGGAGGTCTAGGATGTTGTCTTTCCTTGTTGGCGAAGTAATCATCTACACTAACGAAAGTTGTTCTTATCGTTGAAACAAAGTTATTATACCCTAGTTTATTCCATGGTAATTCAAAATATCATTATCTGTGATATTCGTAAACTAGAAATTATGCAAAATAATTTACTGAGGCGAATACTTCGTATTAAACTAGACAGACATAACATACCGTTGATGCATCGTAGTGATATGTACCGCTATTTACAAATGCTGCCATTTCCCGATGTGTATAACTATTCGTTGCTTGCAATTTTCCATTCACTCATACATGACCATCCTCTTCTCTTTCAACAATATTACGGCTCACTCATTCCCAACAAAACTATGAGATGAGACGCTCCATTCTCAAAGTTCCAAATGTGCCTGTTGACTTAGAGAAACGGTCAACTATTTTTTAAACGGCGTCTTTTGTTAATATGTAGAATACCAACGCACTTATTAGATCCACTATCTAAAAACGCTCTCAAAAATCGGTATAAGGATTACGTCATGCAATTATTGTACTAGTATTGTTACTTCTTGTTGCCCAAAAATTTCACAACTTTTTTATGGGTTATGCAGATATATTACTGTACGTGTATTGTAATTTGAAAGTCTTCAGTATTGTAAGGTATATCTGTGTCTATTAAACCTATCAAACCTATTAACACATTAGCGCGCCTGCTGGGTCCATTCGAAGTCGTTACAAAGTGTGCTAGTCCTATTGAAAATTGGAATGTGAGCTGTAAAAGGTTAACACATCGTCTACCCATCTTTTCCAGTCTGGTATTATCTTGGTTTCTAGCGAGTTTGCAGCATTCTCTCTCGCCGTACATTCATGCGTATGCATATCAATTTTACCCATTAATTTTCGTCCCACTACATAGTGAATACGCAATTTCTTTCTTTCTTGTTTACTTTGTCATAAAGTCTCGCCTTCTCTTATCTCAGACGTAGATAGGAGATAAAGAACTATTCTTGTATCGCTGCTCCCTGACCATTCCAAAATTAGTCATGAAATCTAACGAGAGTGTTTGAAGAATAGTGGAAGAAAAAAAAGCATTTTGCAGGGAAGAAACTCGGTGGAAAAGACATCTGCATTACACATAACCAAGAATGTTGGGAGCACCTTCTCATGGTTCACCTAGCCCATTTACCACACTCTTATGAGTCTCTAACAACTCTCTTCTCGCTCCCTCTAACCCTCCTATGTATGGCTCTCCAGCTACCCTCTTATGACTCCTCTACCACCCACTATAATAATTATACCACCACCATGGCGACGATAACACCATCATTGCCCACCCCTAAGTGAGCCTAACAGACTGCAGCTTCAGACACGAGCAGCCTCTTTTAATAATTCATAGATTAATTTGACAAATGCCGTGAACCAATAAACTTCATTGAGGAAACATGGTTCTACTTATGAAATTAGTGCATTTTTGTTAATACAGCCTCAATGGTTCTCCTGAATGGTCTATATCTTAGTTTGAGTGAAGTGATGCTGCCTAGCCAGCCCAGTCATGTTATAGTTTTTGTATATACATAGATCTTATTCGATGAGTTATGATGGCCAGTAAGATATTCTATGTACTGCATATTATATTTATATATGAAGAGAAGTTACAGGCGTTTCAGGCCATGTTGATATTTGATCAATTCTTGAACCTTGACGATGATTCTTAAATATTTCTTCTTATCTGAAAAATTATAACCATCTGAGTTTTAAAAATTTAGTGTACTTTTATGCAAGGAACATAAGCCTGAAGAACCTTTCAAATACAGTTTATATAGTCATAAAGTTTTGAGTCACGCATTTAAATTTTTAATTTCAAAATAAAACCTTGGAGAATCTTACAGATCATGTTAACTCGGCAATAAACCTTTGTGGTTTTAAATAAACAATCATTATTAAGAGTGCTGGCTCTTCAAAAACAGCTGCTTCAAGTTTTTGCACAAATCAGACCATGGACTTCTGCATAGGGGACTAAGGAAGGTGCAAAAACTGCCGTTAGAAGTGCATTGCCTTCGATGGAAGACATTGTGAGAAAATTTCCTTATCAGCTTGCTGAATGGGTTCATAACAAAATTGTAAAATTTTTCATCAATCTTTGTGCACCCAACGACACACTTGTGCAGTCGCAGATGCACAAACGACACACACACACACACACACACAGGTATACCTAAAGACACGTACAAGCGCAAGCACACGCTCTCACCCACCGCTAAGAAATAAATAATTTTGCGCTCTACGATAAGCAACAACGGCCGACTGTCAAGGCAGTGAAATGGCGTTTTTTACTCGACTGTTGTGACGCGTGAGACATGCGCCATGGTGGCATTTTGCGCCACGGTGGCATTTTGCGCCACGGTGGTATCTTGCGCCACGGTGGTATCTTGCGCCACAGTGGCATTTTGCGCCACGGGGGCATATTGTGCTGCGTGCGGCGCCCTCACCACACATGCAAAGCCCAAAGATTCATATACTGTAAGCTAAATTTTTTATAAAACTCACATATTAATAGACTATATAACTAGTATACTATAAGCTATGTATATATACTGCATATACTATAAAAAGTGTTGTTCCTTCCCATTCACCAATGGGAGGTGCCTGCCTGAGCGTGTTCGTATGTATTTGCTATTGCGGGTTTTGCGGTCGACGCGAGCTAGTCTAGGAATAGCAATTTTCTCAGTGAATTCATATCGTACCGAGGCTGAAAAACTAGAGCCCTTGCGGACCTATGCAGCCTGCAGTATAGCACCACCTATGCGGCTAGAATCTTGGAAGCACTGAACCCAAAAAAGACATTACTCCCAGAGGCTGGACACGCATGCGCATCCCCACGTTGTCTTCACTAGAGCACAGCTTTCGCAGCGCTCCAAAGGGCTAATAAAAGAAAAAAATCCTCATTGGCAGAGACACGGCTCTTAAGAGGGCCTACGAAAATTCTAATTGAAAGGTTACTTTCAAACGATCGCCTGGTCATATTTGTATCCCGTGTGAGCTCATTTGAAGCGTAATTGATAAAAATATCCAGAGTTCGGCCCCCAGTAAAAGGCTTGGTTTTGGTAGGAGGATATGCAAAACACCAGGAGTGTTGACGGCCTGCTGGTCTCTTCGAGAGGCCTGGGTATTTTTGCGGAACCCTTTGCTGCTTTCATGTGCAACACCAACTGATGATCTTATTTGCAACTTATCTGAAATCGGTTTTCTTTTTTTTTTTGTGTACGCGTGTGATACTGAGCCAGTATTGGCCAGCTAGGAATTTTTCTCCGAGGGGCAATGTTGAACCAGTATTGGCCAACTGGGAACTCTCCTTTGCTTTGCAATATTGAGCCAGTATTGGCCAGCTGGAAACTCTCTTCCGTATTGCAACATTGGTGAGTGAGCCAGTTCACCCACCACCAAAGTGGGTGTTTCCACTTTCTACTCCTTCGGACCCTTCCTTTACGAATGATAGGATAGTTAGGCAAAAAAGGGACGAATGTNAGCTGGAAACTCTCTTCCGTATTGCAACATTGGTGAGTGAGCCAGTTCACCCACCACCAAAGTGGGTGTTTCCACTTTCTACTCCTTCGGACCCTTCCTTTACGAATGATAGGATAGTTAGGCAAAAAAGGGACGAATGTACAAATGGACTGGAGTACGACGGGGCAGCATTAAGAGTAGTTTATTAAGGTTAAGTAGAGTACAGAAGCATCTATAAGAATATTCTTAAGTGGAATTTTTCTTATGTATGAATAAACACGGATTTAACTGCGCATATATTGTTCACACATTAATTAAATTTAAAATGATTTTTTCTGCTTTGTTGATACCAAAATAAGAAAAGAAGGTGTGTGAACAAGCTTTTTCCCATAATTGCAGAACATCTACACGCGTGCGCAATATTGTGGTAGGAGTAGACCACTTCCCTCTAATGCAGAACGAACAGGACTTCGATCGTCACCGCTCTCCACTCTACCACCTCTCCATCACCGAAGCAGAGTAGATTCACCACTCACATCAACGAGGATTTCCTCCTTCACTGTAATATGAAGCCAATTTTGAGTAGCTTTGATGATATCAAAGAAATCTCGCGGTTGTCTGCGCACCAAAGCCGCATTGGCTGTATTGGGCAAATATTGAGCGTGTTGGGCCGTCTTTGTGGTGAGACAGAAAGGATTGAGAGACTGTGATGAGACAGCTCATCTGCAGGCACGTGTCCTGTTGGGGACAGTCGTGTGTGACCAGGCCTCTCGGGGACTTAACTCTATCTCATCTCCAAGTCTCTAAGGACGTAAAAGTTCTGCGTAGAAGAACTGGCCGTCGGTATCTTTTTGGCTGCGCAAGTGGCGGAATATGGAGGTGTGGTAGGACACATCTCATTCCTTCGTGGAACTCCCTTAGAACCACTCTGTGCATGGTCGTCGGTACCTACCTTTTGGGCTGTCCAAGTGGCGGAATATGAAGCTGTGGTAGGGTATATCTTATTCCGCCCTGGAAATTACTGAGAGCTAAGTGGCCGTCAGTTCTGTTTGGGATGTGCAGGTTTCGGTATATGGTAGTGCGCTAGAATGCATGGTACTCCTTTGTGGAACTTAGCTCTACATCTCCGTCGGTATCTTTTAGGATGTAGGTATAGGGACAAATTTTTTTCCCTCGAATTTAACTGTACATACATCATCGTTAGTATTTATTAAGATGTATGAGTCATAACAAACTGTAGTGTTGTAGGGCGTATATTACTACTTCTTGGAACTTAACTCTCTATATGGGGTTGTGTAAATGGTGGAAAATTTAACTCTGTCTCATCTCGGGGCCTCTTTGCGAAGTGCCAAATGGAAGTGTTCTCTGACCTCAGCTACTGAATATCTTTTAAGTATATCCCTGTTAGCACAATTCTTTACGTCATAAATAATTCGGTAACAGAGGCAGTCGTCACGTTAGTTGGCTTAATACGGGACTCTTGTAGAGTTTCAGTTATCGTTTCAGTGTCACGTGACTTAACCAACAAAATTCTGGACTTTTCAACTAGCTAAAGAAAGTTATCAGCTGCCGGGGCGGCTGAAAATTTTGCTAGAGTTATGACTCCGAAAACGTATTCGGACGCTAAAGAAAGAAACGGCGTTCCTTTGCCTGTCGTGCGAACTTGCCAAAGTTGTTGAAAATGGCAGGGTGTTGGGACTCATCACGAAGGGAGAAGTGTGTGCTGAAGCCACTGCACAAGCACAGTCACCACAGCACTGCACCGCAGCTTCACACGGTAGCAGTACACTGCATCATGTACCACAGCAGCGCACCAAAGCAATGCGCCTCAGCCATGCACCACAGCACTGCAAACCAGCACTGCGCCAGTGCACTGCTCCACATCACTGCATTAACCACTGCACCAGTACACTGCACCACAGCACTGCACCTCAGCATTGCACCACTGCACCCTACCCCAGCACTACATCACAGCACTGTGCTACAGCACCGCACCGCAGCACTGCATTAATCCACTGCACCGCAGCACTGCACCGTCCCCTGCACCAACCATCTCAGATACGCCAGACAAACAGCTCCAGCAAACACGTCTACGAGATTTTTCTGCAGCCTCAGTTTGAAGTTTCGACTCCATTTACTCCACGGGATTAGCTCCATTTTTCTCGTGGGTTTTTATTTAATCGTTTGCCTTCATATAACAGTGACTTCTGGGACTGGCGATGGAGCTGGGCGGAAGCGGTCTGGTTCATTATTTAACCGTATATAATAGGGCAGCTTTGTATACCTTTCATTGTTCACAATGAGAGAAAACAGTAGATGCGCTTGACATATTGGGACACCTTACCGCCCGCTGAAGGATGTATTTTTATCGCTGTTTGTCTGTCTGTCACCAACATATCTCAAAACTTTCATGAAATTACAGGGACGGTTAGGTATGTCCATGGAGCTTCTATGGAGGAAGAGGGAGCCCTGCGCGGCCCATGCTCAGATTCGACAACCAGCTCTGAGACCAGCTCTGAGACGCGTTCATAAATCTCATTGGTGGAAGTGATTGAGGAGCTGTGAGTTTCACGGGGGAGCAGCACACAAACCGAGTTACTGATATGCGATTGGTGCATAAGCGACTGGATGACAGTCATAAGAGGCTCTTGAGATTCACGGGCGAGGCTCCTGGCTCCCTCGTCTCTATAGAAGCTCCCTGGGTATGTCGGAAAGACGCAGCGCTCAACCGTTTGTTTATCTGGATTTTCCTGGCAGTATAACCCAAAAAGTTTTGGTCGGATCTTCATGAAGTTCGCAGGAACCGTTAGGACTGCTGCGAGGAACAAATAACCTAATTTAGGTGATAATCTGTCAGTCCGTTTCTCTTTCTGATGAAATTTATAGAAATGGTTAGGAATTTCACAAGGAACTGATGATTAAGTTTTGATGATAATCTAAACGAAATCATGGATTTAGGACCAATTTTAATTTTTCTTTAGCATTTTTTTTTAGCGGAGGTTTACACTCTCGGATTGCTTCTTTAGTTTCGTTTCCTTTCTTCGTCACGGAAAAGAAACAGCCGATCTGTGTCAATGATGAAGTAACACTCAGTATCAATATCATACTCTGACACGCCACTATGTACATACCAATTCATTCAGACAAGCGAACTACAGCAGTGCATCACCCATTACACTAAGTATCCATGTTATGGTGAGCTACACTATAACATAAGCGTAACTCCAGACCCTGCCGCTCCATTATTACCGCCCCAAGGCAGCACAGACCATCTATTATTTGCAGACCCAGGCAATGTGTCTTCATTAGGTTATTTAAGCCTTGCTCCGCCGCGACAGCTCCTACAACTTGGGCGTGCGAGGTGTCCACTTCCGCGTGGGAAAATTAGCACGACCAAATGACAGTCGGAGAGTGATTGGCTCTGAGTGGGAGTGGCTGAGGAGTGGTTCTTAGTGGTGCTACTGGCAGGAGGATGGTATGTAAGTGGAAACTTTGTATTGAGCTAAGTTGTAGTTTTGAGTAAAATCGTGGCTCTAAGCTAAATGGAAACTTCAAACCAAGTGGCGGTTTTGAGTTAAATACATAACATATTGCTTCCGTTTCTGTGAATACATTTTAATAAACTATTACTGCATTCACGATCGCAGAAAATTGCTCAGATATCCTAACCATATCTGTCTCGCACCAAAAAATTACATTTTGGGGGTTTTTAAATATAAGAACAAAAAAACCAGGCCTAGCTTACATAACCTGAACCGACATTATGAACCTTTTGGTAAATATCCAACTTTTCGGATCGAAGCAGTTTCGGTCCGATGTTTCTAACCAAACTGAACCCGAAATTATGGGGGGGGGGTGCACCCGAATTGTGATTTTTTGGTTCGAAACAGCTATCCTTATCAAAGAATGTCGGTTCTGACAGGCCTTGTTATAAAGAGACGGAGGAGGCACAGCGATTCCAAATGATGATTTCATTTATTAGTGCTTCATCTTTTGAAGGTCATCTTTCTCAACCCTCCACTTGACCCATCGGTAATTACAATTACAGTTCCAATAAGTGCATGTAAGCAATCTGCTGAGGCAATTTCTTGCCAGTTTGCTTGTCTAGTGAGGCAACGCATAGCCTGACATTAATTAGGGTAACCATTTATTCCGATCCCTTTTGATAGGAATAGCACCCTTCATAACGCCCATATCGCTGTGCAACAGACAGTAAATGTGTAAATTGACTGTTTCTGGTCTTGGCTACGCACCCTGCTGTCTTCTTCTCCTCAGTCCGGAATTATCGTAGCAGAGGTACCATCTCCGTTGTGCGGGTATAGCGGCGACGGCCTGTGCTTAGTTTGGGGCTTGCGATTCTTTGTATGTAACTACAACTTATTTTTTCTTCCGCTCTTAGAAGTTCTAGCAGCTCGGTGGGGCAGGCTCAGCCACACAACTGCTTGCACTGTAATTGCTAGAACGCTAGTGTCTTCTGGATAACTCTGCAATATGCCTAGTATAGACACATTTTCTGTTACAAAATATTACATAAACTTTTCAGTAATTAAGAATTTAAGAAAAAATGATGTGTGGTTAAAACTAATGGTTGTGTCCACCCAAAAAGAGGGAGAAAGAGTTGAGAATGTTCATAAGTTTTTGCAGGGAGTCTGATGTGTTGAGTTAGATGTGAAAAATGCCAAATATTTAGAGTAAGCTTAGCCAGAAAAAATGACGGCGTTGAAATTTGTCCTTCACCGCGGGTGATGGTCTTACGCCACGAAGCGTGCTAGTTTAGCCCCTAATTTCAGTTCTGAAGTTGTAAAATTATTTACAACCTTGTGATTCTCGCTAATAAATCAATTTCTGACATTAGAATGAACAGTAAGAGATTTGTTCGTGCTTGAGGTTTCTATGTTCATTAGCGACATTCTCTTGCAATGTCACCAGTCAGTGGGAGGACCTACTTAATTGTCGTAACGTATGGCCGTCAACTTGCGTTTGTATCATTAAAGTTATTGCATAGGCTTTAGCAGCGACAAAAAATGGAAAATATACACCGACAGTATAAACGGACAAAAAGCAGTAATAGACAAGGGTTAGATAGACGAGAAATTAATCCAAATATGAGCAAACAGCAGTGAAAGAAAAGTGACTTATATACAAACAAATTATTCAACATATAAACAAACAAATAAGAGTGGCAGAAAATAGATGATGAAAAAAAACCCTCAACAGTATATGAATGAACAAACAACTACACAACTGTGTTTATTTCTGTCTCTGTTGCTATCATCTTTCAAACCGCACCAATGACGATTTCTCCTTATTTTTAGGCACAAATCTTTGCCGTTTACCCTAGAGACAAAAATAAGTATGCAAGTGCGAAGAATGACATGCGACCAAAGAGAAGTGTGTCTTACGATGCTTCTTAGCAAATGTATAGCACTGGCGCCGTAGCCGGCCCTTCTGTATTGATGAAACTCTTCTGTAAACACATTAGCGATCTCTTTAGTAGCGCTTTGAGGTTATAAATGACAGTGTATGTGAGCCAAGAATAGGGTTTCTCGCTTCCGGATGTAAAGTGCTGCTTGTGGTTAGTTGGCAGAATAATTAAGTTACTGTGGAAATATTTTTTTTGGCAGTGAGGACACATTTTTTAGGTCCTTAACTCTACACGGCACGAACTGCTTAACTTGGAACAACAGTAAGAATTCAAAAGGAGGAAATTTTAAAAAAATCCAATTTATTACTTTGAGGTTGACAGGAGACTCGCTTGCATAACTGTTAAGTACTGGAATTTATTCAAGAAAATATTCTAGTCTGCATTTTTTCTATGTTTGCAAGAGTGAACTTGCCCCGTGTTGAACGGGGTTAAGCTGAAGACGACACGCCCAGCAACCACGATGCACTCATATATAGGTATATATATATATATATCATAGAACTAATGCGTAGTTATAAGTACCACTGCGGCGAACTGCAGGTGATGCTATATAGGCGACAGGACTGTGTGCGTCCGCAGTGTCTGTTCCGGGATGACGGCTCAGTGCATGTCAGATTGTTGTCGTCTGACGTTGTGTTATGTCACTGGCTGTGGGTAGGAGTGAAACTCTATCCTATTGGTAAACCGAAGGAGTACTGTCCATGCTCCCGACAAATCACAAAGCTAAGCGGATTAGGTTATCTCTATCACATAATGCGAACGGAGAAGGCCTTGTGTCTCGTTTACCATCCTTCGGCGAGCTGAAAGCTACGAGCAGCTTACTAATCTTTCTTACGTTTCTGCCACAATTTACGAGTACGTTATATATTTATTATTTACTAGCAGAGATTTGCGGAAATTGCGCACTTCGAACGTGCCTTTCTTTTTCTGTGTTCGTTCCTGCATCGTAGCTATGATGTATTAAGCTATATTCCACTTCAGAGAGCTGTTCTCGAGATCGTTTCTTTTTTTTTCCCTAACGTATAATAAAAAAGTAACGTTCAACGAATGGGGGAGGGGGATGGAGCTCCAAATAGAATAATATAATAGATAGATGGAGTATAGAACTAAAAACATATTATAGAATGAAACCAGAGGATGGTATAGAAATATTTACTCGAAAAGTAAAGTACTTATTTATAGCTACTTTATCTGATTGGTGCAATGACATTAAAGAAAGCATTTGTTTCTGGTAAGTCACTGGGGAATAAACGAGTACAGCCTTAAATTTTACTGCATGCTGACCAAGATGAATGTGATATTCTCGCCATCAATTAAAACACACATAGAATAGCACACAGTTTGCTGATTGCTTAGTTGGCGGTTGGTTGAACTCTCTGCTTCCATCTGAAGCATTAGACAGGGAAAATCCATCTGCTGAACAACAAAANTGAATGTGATATTCTCGCCATCAATTAAAACACACATAGAATAGCACACAGTTTGCTGATTGCTTAGTTGGCGGTTGGTTGAACTCTCTGCTTCCATCTGAAGCATTAGACAGGGAAAATTCATCTGCTGAACAACAAAAAGGTCGCTGCTTTGCCACGTTTTTGAAAAAAAAAACTCAATTAAGTGTCCTATATTCCTTAGGGAGACATTTCTGATTCTCACACAAGAGAAGACCCAGTTTTACGCACTGTATTCCGTACTAAGAGCTATCTCTTTTCATAGTCACAACTAAATTAAGGTAACAATTCTTTATATTCCTACGTGCCAGTGGTCAAGTTTTCATAGTCACAATTAAATTAAGAATTCTCTATATACCCACGTGCGAGGGGCCTACTACGAACACCCATCCTACCCAAGCAGCGTCCCACACCGGCGCAGTGGCGGTCCCTCACCCTCACTTCCGACACTCGAGAAGCTGAGCAAAACCGCTGCAAAAAGTGCCGTGCTGTGCCTCACGTCATCACCCCTGCTGCACCCGTCCTGTTATTAGTGTAACGATCGGGCTACTGTTGATCTTGTGCTTATATAAAAACGCACAGATGTCTTTAATGGTCGATGTTGTTCTGTATCTTAGAGTTGCCACAATGGGGGAAAGTTAGTGCATTGCCGACCGGCTTGTAGGTAGTACGTATGCATACCTTCAATTTGTATGGACGTAGCGTTTCGCCGAGGAGCTTAAAACATGCAAGGTCAAGAGCGGATCAGATATTGGGCCTGTGAACTTAGTATGTAGAACTGACATTGATGTTCCGGCCAAGATGTAATTGAGAGTATAAATTATCTCGATAGCAGGGTGCTAATTTAAATGTCCTAATTTAATTCTTTGCATTGTTTAACATTGTTTAAGGTGCTTAATCAAGCAGAAGTTTGAGTTTCAATAAGAAGGCTAACTCTACTGGTGGACTTACTATGGAAATTTCACTGGAAAATTGTTGTTCATACTATGATGGCTACTGCATGTTTGCAATGAACTATTGACTAGATCTCACTGCGTAAGTTTTCTACTGAAACTTCTGCCTTTTAGGCAGAAACACCGCCGGACACAAGACTGATTTGGGTTCAAATGCGCGTGGGATGCCCATCAGGGCTGGCAGGTGGGCATTCTTCTGCTGTCGCAAAACATCGTTCGTTCCCATTATTATGGCAAGCGACTGAGTGAGTGAGTTGTGCCGTGAAAAGATGTTCACAGTCGGCTTTACTGAACGTATACCAGTAAATTTATATAAAAAATGTAAACTACTGAATAAATTTAGTACACTTTATTCATACTAATCATCAACATCATGTTTTATGACATTCATATTTTGTCTCAGAAGTAAAGTATAATTACTACTGAGTTGCATTTAGGATAGGCATTGTCTACCCTACACGTACACTACGTTACACATAATGTGTGTCTTTAACGGGGTAGACGGCTGAGCTCCCTTTTATACACAAACGGCCCTAACTTTATATAGTCCAAACTTGAGCACTCTGAGAACGCATACTTACACCAAGCAAGGCAGCGGTTACGAAAAAGTTAAATTGGCACTGAGACCTGATTTACTTTGTATCAACACCAAAATTTAATTATTGGTGCCCTTCAACAGTTTTAACAGCTTCAGTAATTTCTTTGAAGATCCGTTCATAACTTTTTCAGTTTTGCTGCTAAAAACCATTATAACAAACATTAGTCAAGCATACAAACGAACAAGCCGATCTGCACCAAAATTTGATCATTTATGCCTTTTAACATTACGAACAACTCCTGTAAATTTCTTATTAAAGATCTATTCATTATTTTTTGAGTTATTGTGCTAACAAGCATAAAGTTAAAGGCAGTGACAAATGA
Organism: Parhyale hawaiensis; assembly: GCA_001587735.2. Classification (NCBI taxonomy): domain Eukaryota; kingdom Metazoa; phylum Arthropoda; class Malacostraca; order Amphipoda; family Hyalidae; genus Parhyale; species Parhyale hawaiensis. The sequence goes on along the minus strand of LQNS02276481.1, from coordinate 6,199,907 downwards.
ACAAACTGATCGTTACAAAAATTTGATCATTTACTCTTTGTAATATACCTAATGACTCAGGTAAATTTCATAAAAATCCGTCCATAACTTTTTGAGTTACTTTGATGACAAATAGACAGACAAATACTACGAAAACATAACCTCCTTGGCGAAGATAGTTACTTTGTAATAGTGTGGTCTGGCAGAGCAGGCCATGCGTGTGCTTCCATTACTTTCCAAATCAGTCATTGCTTGGGGTTAGAGTATTGGTGGGGTAAGATGAAGTCTTGGCTTGATCATTACTAAATATATTATGTATACACATACACAAGTTACAATGCAAGTTTGTTCGACCTTTATATCCGTTTACCCTAAACCAAAATCTGTCTTCGGCAAACCCTCAAAGGTGCTGCTGAACACCACTTAAGTCAACAGAGCTACAGGCACCTCAGGTGCTGCAAAACGTTTTTAGTTCTAATACTCCGCTCCCATAGTCCCTTCAGCCCCCCTCCCCCCCCGGTATACAGCGATGTTTACATCTCAATCATCACTAGCTGTTTTGAGCAAGACTGAACAGAGTAAAATGTGCGTAACTTACCCCAAAGTTTGCCTGGCACATACCACTACCATCTACTCTCCTAAGACCGCGATGTTTACATCTCAATGATCAGTTATGAACAAGCGTTGCCCATTGAGACGCGTGTTTCCCTAAAAACATCGCCGTTCGCCCCGGTGTTGCTAACAAAAAAATTAGTCTAGCAGGCGACACTTGCGCCGGTTTGTTGCAAGAAGCATTAAAAAAAGCGCCTTCTCTCCCAATTACTTTGGTCTCATATCATAACAGTGAGACGCTTGCACTGATGAAGGGAAACAAGCTTATTTATTCCTTGGTTAGTTCTTAGGAATTTGTTTGGTTAGCGATAATGAAATGGGCTACAGGGCTGTGACGGGAGTGTTTGGCTTAGGCTGATAGTGTATTGCGGACAGGCTGGTAGGTAGTACGGATGAATACATTCAGTTTGTAGAGACGTAGCGTTTCGCTTGGGGCTTATGACGTGTACTTATACTAACAAATGCCTTTAAAGTTTTATCGTAGAGTTTATAATATGCACCTATTGTAGCGGAACCGAAGTGTATCGTATTGAAGAGCTAATCATATGTATTTATTCTGAGACTTGCATAGTGTTTGGTTGCAGTTAATATTTCAGATAATCTAATAAGTTATTGCATTCTTATTTTAGACATTTCACTATAAAAACACGCGTGCACTTAGTTAAGTTTAAATGCTACATTATATATATTGATTCTTCCAAGTAGAAGCCTCAGAAGGGTTGTAGTATTCATTCATCTAGAGCTGGGAGAATAAGAAAGAAAGGGTAATTATTGAAATTTATGTATTGGGGTTCTTGCACGCAAAACGTTGTTTAAAGAAACTTATAATAACGCATGTGTGCGCGCTTGATTACTTCACCCTGAAACCTATATAAGTCGTTGCGTAGCTAGAGCTGGTGTTAGATCATATTCAAAAACACCTCCACCTCACCGTTACCAGCTATTCTGTGTAGCACACTTGCACACATTGATCTCTGCTTCGATTGATATACTAAGATTGGTATTTACCGCAAGATTATAGACTCCTGGACTTATTGTGTGTTCTTCTTTATTGAATATCAACTACATGAGTATTCCTGGTGTTTATATCATTCCATTCTTACCAATTATCACGTTGATTCTGACGGTAGAACACCGAACCCATCCTCGAGTATACCGTATCTATATTACTAAGTTACCTACGACAACCTACCGGTGCCGTCATAGAGGCGATGGTACCATCTACTTTGATTCTACGAGTTTAGAAGCATCGAACTGTGAATAAACTTATTATAAATACATTGTCCAAGAGACATTACTTCAAATATTCTCCGGTTCGGTTAAAATCCCCAGTCCGAACCTCACACATGGTTGCCTCGAAATATTTGTAGCTATTCTAATGCAGGTGTTACGTAGGTTAAATGTTCCTGCTTTTTTATTTTCAACTTTTAAATTAAGCACGAATTTTTAAATATTCTAATACCTATGGGAAAGTTTGATGTTTAAAGGTAAATAGCACATACAAATACTCCCTCTTCTGGAGTACTGCTCTGTAGTCTGGGGTTCTGCTGCCGATTGCCATCTGTGTTTGCTTGACAAAGTGGTTCGTCGCTGGTCGTTCATACTGGGTTGTGTTGTGCCTTGTGATCTGGCGCATCGTCGCAGTGTTGGTGGGGTCTGTTTTTTGTATAAAATCTATAATTGCCCCAGTCATCCACTGTCTGAGTTTCTTCCGGATCCATTTGTTCGGGTGAGGTATACTCAGCGTACTAGTGCTCTTCATGAGTTTACTTTGGAACCGTTGCGATCCGTACGGGCCAGTGTTCCCGTTCGTTTTTCCCATCGTGTGTGGATGTTTGGAATGGTCTTGATGGCTCTGTCTTGCTGGTGCGGGCATTGGCAGCTATAAACGATCTGTACACAGAGCTATTCTGTGATCTTGAATCCTTTTTTTCTTCTTTTTTCATTCTTTTGTTTTCTTCACCCCCTGGGCTGGTTGCGTGGAGGTTTGTTAACCTCATGGAGTTTCTCTGTTCCCACGTCGCCAGTCTGGTGTGATTTATCAATAATAGTAAGAATAATAATAATAAACATGAGTTTGTATATAAACTATGAATTTGCACAGAGTCATCTTCATGCTTCAATGAAAAACTGATGCAATTCTGAAATTTGAAATAAAAATTTGGTATTTAAGTTCAATGAAGGAACGATTATTGTAGCACAAACCTGTGGTAATATTTTTCAATACAAAATTGTACCTTTTGTCTCTTAGCATCTATTCAGCATTATATTAAAATGAAAAAGGAATATTTTATATATTGGAGTGAATCTCTAAATTCAGCCCTGTTTTCAATGAAAGAAACATAGCCTATGCTTGGGAGTATCATACTTACTATTATGTGCATTTCATTGTAAGGTTAAGCTATATATCAGAGTAAATCTCTATATTCAGTCCTACACTGCAATGTGAGAAACATAGCCTATGCCTGGGAGTCGCTTTATAACTAGACAATCATTTAATTAAACAATCATTTAGACGATGCTCACGTATGCCTGCAGGTGCTCAAAATCTAATACTAAGAATCACCGTGGTGTGTTTATATATTTATTTGTTTTTATATGTTTATTTAGATGTTTCGGGTCACGCTCTTAACTTAATAGATAGGAATAAATAAGCGCTGGCGCTTTCGATTTTTATCGGTGTATTTATCTGTTTTTTATTGTCCACTAGAGCGCCCAGCCGTCAAAAAAGACGGCAAAAATTTTGTGATTGAGCTTTTTATTGGTCCGGTTCCCAGTATAGGTTTTGCTGTATTGTAGGTCTCATCCCTGCAGGCCTGATCTTCCATTAGTGAAACGCAAGCTGTACAACCATGCGTTTTGCGACAGCAAAATATCCCCCTGCAAGATAAGGCGTAAATATCAGCTTGGAATTGGTCAAGCGTTAAGTGGCACTAAGAAAAATATAGTTCAGTCAAAAGAATTCACTGGAAATGCCCAGGGCTCACCGTATTGTGGATACCAACTGATTGTTGAACCTCTAGCGTCGAAATTTGGCTGCGATGTAAATTCAATCTAATAGGCTTCTGCTCAGCGTGAGGATTCAACTACTACGATATCATTCAGCAATGAAAGCAGGGATCCAGAGGCTGGGGATCCAGAGCCCGGGATCCAAAGGCCGGAGATCCAGAGCTATATTTGTCACCTGTACCCCAAGCGCTGAAATTGTTTGGTATCTCAACTTGACGGACCAACAGTGGAGCAAACGACCAACAACTGTGTTTTATTATATAAGTGGGTTTTCCGTCACGCATTAAGATAACAGATTAATGAAACTTAGGCCAGGTTGGAGATGGGCCATACTGTCAAGCTTTATTGAAAGCCAGTCGGTAAAATAGATCAGGTTGCAGTTGATGGCCAACGTATCTTAATCAGGGACAGTTGAAATTCATGCAATGAAGAAATCGAAAGCTTGTCATAGCGATGCTATGGCGCCTGATTTGTAGCAGTATAACCTTCTCCATACATCGAATCTGTGCCAAAGTATAAGGCCACTTTATATTTGAATGCACTTCTTGCATTGACCAATTTACATTAAAGCACTGAAGATATCTGAAGCTTCCATTTGCACTCTTATGCATCTTCATTCTTAGTTTCTTCCCCCAGATAATTTTGTTGCATCATTTATTCTTTTAAACTAGTGGACCCGTGCGTGAAAAAATTCACGCAACAATAGATACGTAAATTTGCTTATTATAGGCCGGTGCGGAATCTTCTCGTTTTTTACTGGCTTCTTCTTCATCATCACAAGAAATTTGTGGTTACATTTCTTCATTGAATGTACTTTCCTTACTAAAATACATATAGAGGAAAACGCTACGACGGCCAACTCAAATTAGCGTAAGAGATACGTGCTTTCTACTGAGCAGTACACT
>LQNS02276481.1:6171998-6184799 GCA_001587735.2 Parhyale hawaiensis | reverse complement strand
ATAGAACTGGCTGCATTACCCAGGCTACAATGCTGCCATGTGGCATAGAACTGGCTGCCCTTCCAAGGGCACGATGCTGCCATGTGGCATAGAACTGGCTGCATTACCCAGGCTACAATGTTGCCATGTGGCATAGAACTGGCTGCCCTTCCAAGGGCACGATGCTGCCATGTGGCATAGAACTGGCTGCCCTTCCAAGGGCACGATGCTGCCATGTAGCATAGAACTGGCTGCCCTTCCCAGGCCACTATATATGCTGGCACGTGGCATGGAACTGGTTGCCTCACCCAGGCTATAATGCTGCCATGCGGCATAGAACTGGCTGCCTTACCCAGGCTATAATGCTTCCATGTGGCATAGAACTGGCTGCCTTACCCAGGCTATAATGCTGTCATGCGGCATAGAACTGGCTGCCTTACCCAGGCTATAATGCTGTCATGCGGCATAGAACTGGCTGCCTTATTCAGGCTATAATGCTGTTATGCGGCATAGAACTGGCTGCCTTACCCAGGCTATAATGCTGTCATGCGGCATAGAACTAGCTGCCTTACCCAGGCTATAATGCTCTAATGCAGCATAGAAATGGCTGCCTTACCCAGGCTATAATGCTGTCATGTGGTATAGAACTGGCTGCCTTACCCAGGCTATAATGCTGTCATGCAGCATAGAATTGGTTGCCTTACCCAGGCTATAATGTTGTTATGCCGTATAGAACTGGCTGCCTTACCCAGGCTATAATGCTGTCATGCAGCATAGAACTGGCTGCCTTACCCAGGCTATAATGCTGTCATGCAGCATAGAACTGGCTGCCTTACCCAGGCTATAATGCTGTCATGCAGCATAGAACTGGCTGCCTTACCCAGGCTATAATGTTGTCATGCAGCATAGAACTGGCTGCCTTACCCAGGCTATAATGCTGTCATGGAGCATAGAATTGGTTTCCCTCTCCAGGCCACTATGTTGGCACGACATAGAACTGTCTGCCTTACTCAGGCTATAATGCTGTCATGCAGCATAGAATTGGTTGCCTTACCCAGGCTATAATGTTGTCATGCAGCATAGAACTGGCTGCCTTACCCAGGCTATGATGCTGTCATGCGGTACCCAGGCTATGATGTTGTCATGCAGCATAGAACTGGCTGCCTTACCCAGGCTATAATGCTGTCATGCGGTACCCAGGCTATAATGTTGTCATGCAGCATAGAACTGGCTGCCTTACCCAGGCTATAATGCTGTCATGAGGTACTCAGGCTATAATGTTGTCATGCAGCATAGAACTGGCTGCCTTACCCAGGCTATAATGCTGTCATGCGGTACTCAGGCTATAATGTTGTCATGCAGCATAGAATTGGTTGCCTTACCCAGGCTATAATGCTGTCATGCGGTACCCAGGCTATAATGTTGTCATGCAGCATAAGAATTGGTTGCCCTCTCCAGGCCACTATGTTGGCACGACATAGAACTGTCTGCCTCTCCCAGGCCCAGGGCCACGGTTTGCAACTGATTGTTATGCTCAGAACAGAAACTGAGGTTCAGTAGCAGTTATTATTCTCCCAGTGCCACGGTGCTGGGGTACAGCGAGTATGACTGTCCTTTCCGAAGATCGATAGTAATGGGCAACAGTATGACTGTCTCTCCCATGCAGTATATGGAAGACATGCATGATTCAGTAGGAACATGGCATCAAGGTAGGAAAGATAAGCAGGGCATATCCTGTTTGAAACATAATAGTAGTTACATTTATATTCTACGACAAAACATACTTGTAATGCAGTAAACTCTTTTTCGATAGTGTGATCATACTGCAGTAACCTTGTTTAGCATTCACAAAATTTGACACAAATCAAGCTTTTTTTCCCAAAAAATTCTAATAAGAAATAAAAAGCAAGGGTAGAAAACTAGCAGAGAGATAATTTTCGATAAAACCTTAAAATGAAATGAACCTTTCGATTTATAAAGCGTTGTCTCTAGAATCGACTTATGAAATGGTCTCTCGACAAGAAGAGCCACTAGTGCTAGCGCGAAAGTTAGACTCAATAAGACACAAGTAGAGCATCTGGAACCAAGCGTAGCTGCTTATTTCACTCAATAAGACACAAGTACTGCGTCTGGAACCAAGCGTAACTGCTTATTTCACTCAATAAGAAACAAGTACTACGTCTGGAACCAAGCGCAACTGTTTGTCTCACCCAATAAGACACAAGTACTGCGTCTGGAACAAAGTGCAACTGCTTATCTCACTCAATAAGACACAAGTAGAGCGTCTGGAACCAAGCGCAACTGCTTGTTTCACCCAATAACACGCAAGTACTGCGTCTGGAACCAAGCGCAACTGTATGTCTCACCCATAAGGACACAAGTATTGCGTCTGGAACTAAGCCAAACTGTTTGTCTCACCCAATAAGACATAAGTACTGCGTCTGTAACCAAACGTAACTGCTTGTCTCACTCAATATGACAAAATTAAGTAGAGTTACTGGAACAAAGCGCAACAACCTGCTTGTCTGTAGCATTTTTGCATTGGTTCGCACGCTGCCTAACGTAGGAAGCGTTGGCAACACACATACTCCTGGCCATTACTCTCTCTTGCTCCTGCAGTGGAGGTAAATAATAAAACATGTCGTTTGCAGGAGGCCCAGGTAAGCCACATGGTTTGAGCTGCAGGTCATTTACGGAGATATTTGTTTGTTTTTGCCAGAAAATGTCCAGCTGGTATGAAATATTGCTACGTTTCAGGCATAGACGGAGATATATGGCTGTCTGTGAACAGTTCCTGAATATTGAGAGCGCCGTACGAACAGCGTGACAGGAGGTAAAGCATTGGCCATTATATTTGAAAGACTTTCATTTTTGCTACAAAAGAGTAGTTGCATAAGAGGCGCTCTGCTGGAGAAACTTAAATCATCAGTTTGCTATTTGTCAATGTTCAAATTGTTTGTCCCTGTATAATGCAGTAACATGATGACGTAAACAAATGGTTTTGTCGTCAAACATTTCAGTGGTTTTCGCAGTGTTACCTACACTACGTATGGCTGTGTAGTTTGAAATTATTTGAGATGTGTGGAAATAGCGGTGGATAGACTTGAAATTAAATATGGTTTGGCAGCAGTGGTGGCGGAGGCGGTCCATGTAAGTGGCCATCGAAGTCGCCATTGGAAGAGCAAGGCTGAAGCCATAAAATATTTAGGAACTTACCAAGAGTTGGAATATGGACGTTTTAAATAGGGTATTAGAATATTTGGGGTTTTTTCGGAGTTAGACAACCTAATAATATCGTTGATAAAAAAATATTGAGTAAGATTTTCTGTTCAGGAGTTGGAAAACAGAGGTTACTCTTTACTACGGAAGTAAATTATTGGATATTGTCAAGGGGAAGGGATATTAAGTTTTTAAGGTAAAATAGTAAAATTCTTATCAAGTACTAGACGATTAAGGTGTTTATGAAGGAGGTGTAATATTGCAGTTATTGTCAAGAAGGTAAAATATTGAAATACTTGTCTGTGAAATAGAATGCTTTAGAATATAGAAGAAGGAGATACTTACAAAGGTGTTAGAATATTGAGGTTCTCGTCAAGAAGTTCAAATTGACTGCTTTTTGTATATTAGTAAAATTATTGAAGTTTATTTTACGAAATGTGGTGAAAAACTGAATCTACTATTACTTTTTACGAAATGGCAGAGACTTAAGGATTGTCCCAAAACTGGGTCATATTTATATGGTTGCCAGGACGTAAAATGCATAGGTTTGCCTAACAGGCGCTATATTTCGCTATAGCACAATTGTGCGTTAAAAATACTCTCTTAGCAACATACTGGAGGGTCTCACTCTGTCGAGGGCCTCTTCAGGAGAGTCCACATACTGGCCACGGCCGTCCTGCTGCATCCGTCGCAGCTCTGCCATCTCGGGGTCGTTCTATGAGTTAGAAGGAGGTGTACATAAATAAATTTATTCTAATAAATAACAGAGTAAAAAAGAAGTAAGGTAAGGACGAGAAAATGAGGGAGAAAGAAAAAGAACGAATACGAAATGAGGAAGAAAAGTACAGAAATGATTAGAGGTGGGTGCTTACAATCCTGCCTGTAGCTACGGCATGGCTCCTGGTCTTCCAGTTCAACAGTTTTTTATTTTTACCTCCGCCAAGGAGGTTTTGTTTTCGTCGTGTTTGTCTCTCTGTCTGTCTGTCACCAAGATAACTCAAAAAGTTATGAACCAATTTGGATGAAATTTCCAGGGATTGTTAGGTATGTTAGGAGGAACTTATGATTAACTTTTGGTGAATATATGTCCTTCCGTTTGTTTGTTTGTTTGCCTCATTTTTCTCAATGTCATAACTCAAAAAGTTATGAATAGATTTTGATGGAATTAACATGAGTTGTTAGGTATATAACAAAGAGTAAATGACCAAATTTTGGATGATCGGTTTGTTTGTTCGTTCGTTTGTCACTGTTTTTTATTTTATGCTTGTTAGCACAATAACTCAAAAAATAATGAATGGATCTTTATGAAATTTATAGGAGTTGTCAGTAATGTTGAAAGACATAAATGATCAAATTTTGGTGCAGATCAGTTTGTTTGTTTGTATGTTTGACTCATGTTTGTCATTACGTTTGTTAACAGTATAACTCAAAAAGTTATGAACGGATCTTCAAAAAAATTGCACAAGCTCTTATTACTATCAAAGGGTACAAATGATTAGATTTTGGAGTTAATACAAAAAAATTATGGTTTCAGAGTCAACTTGAATTTTTTGCTACCGTTGCCTCACTTGGCGGAGGTATGCGCTCTCAGAGTGCTCTAGTTATTCAATTTTTGGTCTGCTGTTAAGCTGTGAGTTTCTACCGCTAAAACTTTAATAATAAATGGATGGCAGAAATAAGCTAAGATACATACAAACAGAAAATGATGAAAGACTGAAAATCGAAGATAAAAAAGGAAACATAATGCAGGAAAAAAAATATCTGTAACTGAGAAAAAATATATGGAACAAATGAAATACAGACGAGCCACGATAAAATGTTCACATGTAGCTGCATGAGAGTATTACAGTTAGCGTGCTACACTGTGCACGCGCCCCAGAGTCCTACAATACTTTTATATTAAGATTATGAGCGATGCAGTTATCATACAAACTGGTTTATAATACTAAGTTTATGCTAAGTATAATGACTGAACTTATGTTTCACTAATAATTAATCATAAACTAGTATTATAAAAACATCAGTATGAGGACAGTTTTAGTCACAGTTTTCATATTTTCCTTTTGTTGCATCAATAGGGATGAAGAGCTAAAGTTTTTAATGATTGGTAAGCTGGGTTTGAGTAATTGTTTTCAGTTTTAACTGAATATTGCTTCATATGAATATTTTTATTAAAGATCAGTACCTAGATATTGTGAGTACCTGTTTTAGTATTCGCTTATTCATGGTGATAGCTAATTTTTTACTTTTGAATAGTACGAATGCCCGCGGTAGCTGCGGACATTGCAGAGTTGTGTCGAGGTACCCGGGATCGATCCCCACACCAGGCGCAGTCTTTGTCAAGGCACTTGGCGCACTGAATCAGCGCATTTGCTTGTGCGTATAGCTATCGTGGGGTGCATGCGCGAGGGTAGGGGGTTGGCTGGTCGTTGAACCTTCCGTTTCGGCGCCAAAGTTCTTTGTGACCAGTCGTCGGCTGCAGCTGCACTTACTTCTCTGGGCCAGTTGGTCTATATCTGCCTCATGACCCAGTGCGAGTGGATTTCCCAGTGGAGGGTGCAGTCAAAGTTGACTTTACCTTTGCGATGCTAGTTTCAGTCACATTTTTACTATTTCTTGGTACGACGGTGACTGACAATTTTTTTTAGATGGCTAGTCTCAGCAACCGCTGGCATTTTTTTGGCACGACAGTAACGGCTAGTTGATATTTCTAAGCGGTCAATGCTATACATAGTAGCTTAGTTATGTCAGTGACGAAGAAAAAAAAATTTTCTTGAAAATTACCACTCACCGCAATGTAGTTAGCCAAGGCTCCGTCCCTGATGGCCAGCCAAGATACTCCAGGGTAGTCAGCCAAGTCCGACACAGACTTGATGGGTAACGTTAGGCCATTGAAAGTCATAAAGGCCGTTAAATTTGCAGTATAGAAGGAGGTGAGGATAACGATGTAGATCCACCAAGTAGCAAAGAGGATTCTTGAAGAATCTGGACGATGAGGAGGAAACTGTTTTAGTAATATCGCAGCGAAATATCCAAGACAAATATAGCAGTAGAATAATTATAAAGGAGCATAGTAACACAGAAAATACAAATTAATATAAGAATATCAAATAACTATATCTTAATGAGCTAATGTGTTTGCTTTATCTTCCATTATGCTATGACCTTATAATAAATAATAATATTACTAGCTAACCGCGGGCCACACATGGCTGATACATAGTTTGAATAACTTAAAATTAGTGTGAATAACGCTCAAAGGAAGAGTAGAATTAATAGTAGATTCATTACTTACCAAAGGAGCCTCAAACATGGGATATACAGAATACGTCTACTATGCGTACTTGAAAAACTGAAAAACGAACTATCCAGAATCAGTAAAGAGAATTGAAAATAAGACACTAATTCAAAAGTGTTGAGATAGAACTGGATGTAGTATAGGGACAGAGGAGGTGGGGGAAAAATTTACAATTTTGCAGAAAAGCTGCACATTTTTGTTCCGTTTTCAAGAGCGAAGTTCAAAATCATTGCATTGTAATGCAAATGCATACATATATATATATTTACTCAAAGCAAATTCAAAGTAATACACATACAATAATAAATAATTACTTGTAATATATATTAGCATTTGATAGCTAGACAAAGCGATATTTTTGCCGTTTATTCCAACGAAATGTTATAATTTCTGAAAGTATTCTTACTGATATCGGGATAAAACTGAATTTGATACTTAAAGAGTTCTCAATTGGTAACCTAAATTAACTTAAGGGGCAAATTCGTCGGATAAATTTTTTTTTCAAGTTGACTTGGCTACACGGTAAGGAGTAAAATAATAATGAAATTGCTGAATTTTATTTGCTTCTTTACGATGCAAAGAAATTTTTCATAACCAGTTACTTTTGTTAATGAGCATTGTGATACATATATTACTTCTTAGATGAATTTCCACTTATGGACTTTTATGTGAAATCTCATGTTCTCTAATAGTTTTTCATTCATGTAGTTGCTATAAATTGTTGACTTTTAATTTGGAAAAAACTCCGTTATTATACTCCGTTGTATTGACGTACAAAAGAGGATGTATTGGTGACAGTACGGCGGTGCGTGTTCGCACCGCAGGCGCAGCGACTGCTTGCGACCGAAGATTCGGGGCATGTCAGAGCATTGCAGCGGGCTGTGGGTATCGGCGAGATCTCTGGTAGTTTTATTTTACGTTCAGTGGGCGTGCCAGGAAATTTACATTATAGACTGAATGCGGAGGTACTTCTCAATACAAATATACATGTATGTTGGCTACATGGTATCAATATTAGGGAGCTGTGGGGGTATGAGTCATTATTGGGACTAAAGCCCCCCTTCGCACCGCCACTGCTTAGATTACAAGTTAACTTCGAAATGAGCCATTGTGTTTTCTGCATTTTTATAGTTATTTCAGTTCAAAAATTCTTACTCGCAGGTACGCGGTACAATTATCGAGTTCCTGACAGTAAAACTTTTGAATTTAAATTAATAAAACTGCATAAAACAAGGAGGGCTACCTGTATTAAACTGCAAAATAATATCTTGGGCAAAATTCGCGAAGTTTCTGTGATTATAATTCGCCTATTTTCTATAATACTAGTAGCATTTTGTCAAATATAAATTGGTGGGAGCCAGTGTGTGTGTCGTGTATCGATATTGACTCTTTTCTTTTTGGGTTCACGTCATGTAACTAATAGGCTAATAAAAGCGATATAGGGTCCATCAGAAGGGCTACTCAGTGAACCTCAACAGATAATGGTTTGAAACGAAACTAAATGGAGTTACAGGATGGTAAATGGTTAACAATTAGCTGGGGTATCCAAAGGCCTCACTCTGTCTGAATTTCATATGCACTATGGTTGATAAGCAGCGATCCCGAGGACCTTCACTGGTGTGAAACTGACCCATCACTAAAATAATCAAATTTATATCCTAGCAGATAGCAAGATTAATAGTTGGAAGGGATCTCCTGAGAACGTCCTTTGATTTATTAGGTAAAAATAAATACCCTAGTAGGCATCATGTTAATAACTAAAAGGGATCTCGAAAGAACCTCATCTGATGCTCTAGATCTAAAAATTGATAAAGTGCACTAGTAGGCCAAATGGTTATCATTATTGAGATACCAAACCTGATATTGGCTTGAGCGTGGATCCTTGCTTCATCAGAGCACCGTACACGAACCACACACACTGCCAGAGGGGGAACACTATTGTAAGGCTGGGATCCCCCTTGCACAGCCACACCCGGAGGAGGATCACCAGGTAGATAAAGGGGCCCATCAGCACCAGACTGGCCACTATGACCAGCCACACCTGGTGCATGATGGAGAGTCATAAATGCCCTTAGCATAAAACTTGCTGATAGTATGCCTTGCTCTAAAACTGAATAATGGAGATCAGTGCATAATTCTTTAATAAAAGAAACGGTTAATATTTGAAATCAGTAGGAAGTGCTCGTCCACAGCAAAACTTGAATATAAGAAATGAACTCATGCTACTCGAATAAAGCAAAAATTTGAAAACTGGAAATCAAACCACGATAATAAAGGCCCATGCTTATTTATTTATGTTTACTTACTTATCTATGGTTCTACCGTATGCATATGTTTCCTTATTTTGTGTCCTGCTAAAGCAAACTGATACAATACAACTTAATGAAACTCTTGTCGAATTCACTTTACAAGAGCTGCATTCTATTGGTCAAAAGTTCAAATCTGACTAACAGAAAATTCATTATCCTGGGCTGTACTCATAATGTATAGCGTCGTATGTTAGCTGCGCCTACAACATGGAGGTATTTATTGCATAGAGTTTCTATACACCGGTTTTGTTGAATTGGTTGTAGCCAGCTTGGCCAACTGATAATTCTTTGCTCTCATAATGACAGCGCGATGATGCATCAGCCAGCACACCATGATTGTAAAACGTGAATATATAAAATAATTACCAACAGTCATTCAAACAAACACTAAATATCGAAAATAAATCAGTCTAATACTCTATAATATACGACTAATATTTAATAATCAAGCATAGCACTGATATGACGCTAACTTGATTAATGGAAAATGATACTCGTCAAAGCAGAAACTTAATTTCAAATACTCAGTAAAAATGAAGAAGAACGAGCCAAAATTGAGTTTGAGAAGGAATTACGGTTAGGTGTAGTTCAATGAACAGTGCATATGACGATATTACGTATCCTGCCTGGATTTCTATATTCAGTGCTTTTAGACCTTTTAGGCACTGGATTCATGCATTGACTTTGAGTTATACTTCCTTTACGCAATTTTTCTACTGAAATACGAAGACTGTTGGTGCTGCTACCTTAACAGATTCCAAGGCCACCCTATATAGAAGAAAAAATTACGAATGAGCTTCAGGGGCGGCCCTTATTGGTAAGGTTAAAAGCACTGATCCAAATACATTTCCGGTTCTTGACGCACTATGAATATATTGGCCGAAATTTTTTGTCAATTCTAAAGATTGAGTTTTATTCTCGTTGTAATCCCTTAGCTGCACGAGAAGGAGGACGGTAATTCTTCTCTGAAATTAATGTGAGAGTCAGAAGATCAATCAGGCAGTTTGGAATCATGCCACAAGCACGGACGATGAAGGGACGTGAGCAAGCAAAATTGTCTTCATCATAGCAGAGATCATTGCCATGTTTCTCAATGCTGGCCAGGGCATTTATTTTGTGTTCTTCGATGGCGGCTCCCTTTCCACCGATCACAGGCTCCCACGTACAGTCCCAACCATTCGTATAACCAATTAGAGAGTCAGCTAGGTTTCAGTCTACGGGAATGCTCAGCTTGTAATTTCCGTACCAGTTGCTACTTATTTCAATTAATCTTGCTTGCGGTGGGGCACACTAGCATAAAAATAGGTGCACACTCTCCTTTTATTTTCTTTATCAAATTCCAAGCTTCTTGGAGTTCCTTGAGAATGGTACGAATAATAAAAGTTATGCATCCCACAGACCTACGATGCCTAAAACTCAGCTTAGAAGAATCTCGAAGCCCTCCGATGACTTGAAAACTTGCAATCCCTTACGGCCGGAACCAGATCTCGTTAGAGGACTCCCTACCAACACAGTTCTGGGTAGAAAACCTCGACTGAACCTAAAAGTTCGGCACCCAACAGCCACCAGTGTCAAGGGATAGGCATAAACTGCACCTCCTGACTCTCACCTGCGTATCAAAAGGCTTGAGCAAAGCGTCCGGTTTGGGGGAGAAATTAGGTCGCTTCACCAGCACACCGAATTTCGCTGTACCCATCGGTATGCTGATATCTACCGCTGTCAGCCTCGCTTCCGTCAGCACTATTGGTAGCACCGAAAATTCTGCTTCCTGTAGCAGACAAACAAATTATTATTACTAGAACTTTTCGTAGTATAAGACCATCAGGAGCGGTGGGAGCAAATTCAACAAAGTCATTTTTTATGGTCAGCTAGGTCGTTATTTTGGCATGGGTCACATCTAGGTCAACCCACCAAGCTCCCTACAAAAGATTTTGAAGATCGCTCAACTTCTTCGACCACTTATTGGGTCAACAGACAAATATACAAGTTTATTTTTATTTATATATATACTTAAATCTTCAACGAAATCATTATCACCTCTCTCACTTCGTTCGTAGGTGATAAAAATGACTTCATGTACGTTTTGCAATGAATTGTTTAACAGAGAAATGCCAGAACTTTCTGGGTTACATGATCTTTAGCATTAAAATATTGTGTATTTTTATTTGTAATCTACTATATAATAATTCACGTCGTGTTTTTATTTATTTATTTATATATTTATATCTTTCCTGTCACGCTCTATGGGAATAAGATAGGAGAAAATTCAGATTTCAAAATGTAAAAAANATACAACTAATAAGATAGGAGAAAATTCAGATTTCAAAAGGCGAAAAAAAAGTTGAGTTCCTTGGAATCTTTTTCTTCAGTATTAGATAGGGGAAAAATGAGGAAGCCAGCGGGGGCTTTCCTGAAGGGCTAACTTACTGCAGTCATTTATCGCACACGTGCACCAGTCATTAATAATCTAATATGCCGTCATTTGCAATGACGGCTCGGGACACTAGTGTATTTTTATTTGTAATAAGCCATATATTTCCCTATGTTTTTAATTTGTGAAGTAGCATTTATGGGCATATTTTCTCGCAGTAACTTTCGTCAAGGCGGCTCATACCGTCACACGTGTCGTGATGTAATATCTCGAACTCATTAAAGCTCCAAGGTCCGATGGACGCTCTTACTGCAGTGATCGAAGAGACGACGAACTAACCGTACAACTTGGAACGATGTTGATGTCCTCATAGTTTCCACCTTTGTGATTGGTTTAAACTGAAAGCGACGGTGACGTCATTGTTTTCCCCATTTTTGTGACTGGTTTAAACTTGAAGCAAGAGGTACAACACAACCTTCTCTCTCCTCCCATTTGACAGTCCACAAATTAAGGATATAACTTTTATCAATAGTAATCCATAAAATATTTCTCAGAAGGGCTTTTGCTTTCATTATCGGCTGTAAAAGAACATGATTTCTTGGGGTAATTCTTACAAGTGTCCCGAAAAAGGGTTAATGAGAAGACAAGGTAATAGAAGTAATTGGGGCCAGTTGAAGGAGTAATTCCTGTCGTACAACAACAGTAATAAGAAACACTGGTATTGATTTCCCGATTGGGAAGGGGTTTCCGTACTTATTATAGTAGCCGCCAATTATTGTGCCATTCTGCCTGCTGGAATTACCTTTTTGTGGGTGATTTTGATTAATTATCATGAGAAAAATACACGAATACTCTCGTTACATAAAATCTTGTACTATGCACACCTGCATTTACACTGTTTCAAACGATGGCACAGTACCAATTTTTCTCAGATTCTATGCGCAGCTGTTGGGTTAAAATACGTTACTCCTAATAGAGCTTCATTCATTTCGGCAAAAATTGAACTGAACAGTAAGTGAACAGTAATATATGTCACTTAACTATTTAAGTAGCACTGAACACAGACTTGGTGTAAGGTGCTTTGTGATGCTCCGCCTCTCCGGCGATTCTACACGAATAAAATATTTGGATTAAGTTATTCTATCACTTATGCTACAGAAAAAATTTTAGCAGGTATTTGGCTAAAAAAATTTCCAATAATTGTATCTTCTCTAACTACACTGCATATGTTCTTGGTTTTGAGAACTTGATGAACATCGTCTTCCGTTTCCTGTGAATCAACAGGTACTGCATCTTTTACATCAATTATATTTTTTAGAAAACTAAAAAAATACTGTAATTGCAAGAAACTAATCGGTGAAAAGCACTGTTCTGTTTCATTATTAACAGCACTGCATGCTTACTTCGTTCCGAAGTACTTCAATAACACCGTCCCATTTCTCCTGTAGGGGTTCCACTCTCTGTCCAATAAGGTCGGGTTCCGTGCGTATGGGCACTGCCGTGAAGTTGAAGTGCTGGGTCAGGGCTGCGAGGATGTCCCAAGCCTGGCCGTGACCAAGAGTGCCGGAGATGTTTAGTCCGCTGTATCCTGGGTTAAGGTCCAGAAACGGTGGATACTGTAGGTT
>LQNS02276481.1:6046478-6072862 GCA_001587735.2 Parhyale hawaiensis | reverse complement strand
GGACATTACCTTTATGTTAGCACTGCACGCCACTGAAGTCCGCCGTACTTGACACCAACAAATGAAGGCCGCAGTCGATTCTCGACTTCATTGTTCTCGCCTCAAGAAGGAAATTAGTTTGCAGTCTCGAGCATTAACGGCACAGCAAACAGAACAAGCGCGAGACGTCTTTAGGGAGGTAAACTCCTTCGAGACATAAGACTTGGCACAGCATTATGAGGCGCCTAGCAGAATTATCAGACTCATTAAGGACTGCCTGAGGTGCTTCGGCAGAGCATTGTTCAGTGTTTGGCAGAATTAGGCTCTTATGTCGCGTTGCTGAAGTTGACTACTAGTCCATTAGCTGTGTTAATATTGTATAACGTCTCGGTGAGTTTAGGTCAAGGAGATAAGCAGAAAATCGGCTTTGGCTAGCTTAGCTTGCAGAAGGTCTCATTAAGTGCAGGCCAAGGAGATTAGCAGTCAATCGGCTTTGGCTAGCTTGCAGAAGGTCTCATTAAGTACAGGCTAAGGAAATTAGCAGTCAATCGGCTTTGGCTACCTTGCAGAAAGACTCATTAAGTACAGGCCAAGGAAATTAGCAGACAATCGGCTTTGGCTAGCTTGCAGAAGGTCTCATTAAGTGCAGGCCAAGGAAATTAGCAGTCAATCTTCTTTGGCTAGCTTGCAGAAGGTCTTATTAAGTGCAGGCCAAGGAAATTAGCAGTCAATCAGCTTTGGCTAGCTAGCAGAAGGTCTCATTAAGTACAGGCCAAGGTAAATAGCAGTCAATCGGCTTTGGCTAGCTTGCAGAAGGTCTTATTAAGTGCAGGCCAAGGAAATTAGCAGTCGAAAGGCTTTTCCGGCTTTCATTTACGAGTCAATACAAGCCATTGTAACTTAACGGAGAATCATCCATTGTGTCACAGAATTAAGCTTAAAATAAACAGCGAGATACTTGGAATTATTCGTAGTGTGGGAACGTACTGTACTACATGCTATTCTCCATTTCCACTACAGAAGTTGTTTAAAAACTTAGCACAGCAGACCCTGTTGTTTGTGCCTTTTGATACTCTAGCTACACCAGAGTGGGCTACATGCAGTGAAGTGCTCTGCCTGCCGCCTTGTTTAATATTTAAGGTCTGGTTTAGCAGCCTATGGAGGCCTTCGGAGGCCTTCGGTCACATCTGACCACAACTGCATTCTTCTTTCCACCAACAACGGCATCCTGCAACTACCTTCTGCTTTCACGGAAGCGTCTAATCACAACTACTTTCAACTTTTACTTTGTTTTGATTTACTAGAAAAGGGTTCAAGTAACCTAACCCACAATCGTTAAACCTAACCCGTTTCACAATCTAATCTGATCTAAATTTATCTAATTTAGTGTCAGACGCCGCCATCAAACAAGAAAAATTAACATTTTTTTCTCCTAAGCAATTAAACTTTCTCTTAAGCTCATGCAAGGTGATTAGCAATATGCAGTCTTGGGCAATTCCTATTCACAGCCGTTTCTTCTGATAAATTTGTATTTCACTAAAAACCTAATACGGAGAACGAACAAAAGGGCCCATCCGGTTACAATCAATGTCAAGAAACAATTTTTGCATTACTAGCAATTAACATTTCATCATTACTATTCATGCCAGAAAAATTTCTTGATGTGTATTATTACACATTGTGCAGTCGCTTCTGTTCTTTTTTCATGCCATGCACAGCTGCACGAAAATTAACAATAGTGATACACAGTGCAGTACACAATTCTTTGCAAACAAGGCAGTCTTTAAAGTTACAATGACATATTAATTATTCAGAGTGTAAGACGAAGTTTTTAGCAAACAAGGCCTTCGTGTATCTTAATCAGCACTATATTATAATTCACATCGTGCTTTTTTTATTCATTTATAAATATATTCATATCTTTCCTGTCACGCTCTATGGGAATAAATTAGGAAGATATTGAGTTCATCCAACGGGACACTTCCTATCACGCTGTCTTATATAGGAATAAGATAGGAAGAAATTAAAGTGCTGAAGACGGTATTGTATGAATAAACTCCTCCGGGGCTCGCATTCGGGAGGAACCCGAACCCGCTTGCATGACAGTGATTGGACATGATCAAACTTCAAAGGTGCTACGGGAGATACCTTTGACTGCACGATATAACATACTGTATATCCAATTTTTCAAGCAGAATGCTGAATTTTCATTCGAGAAGCCTTTAGAAGAGTAAAAAGTACATGAGACAACGGAGGTTTTTCTGAACTACTAATTTTCTACCGTGATTTATAATGACGGCTCGGGCCACTAGTGGTACTAATAATTGACTGTGCAGTACAAAGTTCTTTAAAAAAATCTCCGACTGAGGTACCAATGAGGTACCAATAATACGCAACGCAGTACGTAGTTTTCGGTATAGCTACAAAAATCTCGAGTTGTCAAAGTGTCATCTGCTGCGAATGGCAGTGAATGGGAAATATCTAAGTAGCACTGATACTAAAGGACTGTCATTACAAATGAGATTTACGGGAACAAACTGCAAAGTTTCCCGCCCCTCAGTTCCCAGCACAGCAAGTCCAGTAAGCGCTAATCATTTTTAGATTATCCATGTCACTTCCCAATACCTGTGTCTGAAAGTTTCACACTTCGATTCTGAAGAGGATCCTGCAGTCAAATATCTACTCCGTGCTTAAGTCGGTTCGTGGTAGTAAATAGCCGCAAAGGCAGCAAAAAGTAAGATAAGTAAGTAAAGGCAGCAATGTAAGATCAAGTAGATCGGATTGAAGTAGAGTAGTCACAGATGGTGAAGTCGACTCCAAAACAGCCTTTATCCGGACCCTAAAACAGTTTACTTGCAGTTGAAACGGCCACCAATATCGGAAGCCACCAATGTCGGAATATATCACATAAGTGACAGTAGAGACGTGGATTAATCATAATATCAATCAATCAATAAAATGATTTCATTTTCTCGTAGGTAGTGCTAAATAGGTGAAACTTCATCAATGGAAAAACGCACACTGTTTGATACAAAGCTCCTTGTAAATGCTCTAAGTAGCCAACCTGGGGTACGCTCGATTAGGCAGCAAAATTTAGCCTTCCAAGTTTAACTTGTCCAAATTTTCAGACAAGTGCCCTGGATTCGACTTGTTGATTCAAATTTCAGGCGTTGACTCTCAATCAGTTACCTGTAAGACTTAAGTGAACTTAGTCTTACTCCGTAAAAGGGAGACTTCAGTCGGTTCAACGCAATCGGGCCGCTTCTAGCACCTACAACACGGTTCAAATTTACGAAGCCAGAGTTTGTCTCGGCATCTCCGGTCAAGTCACTTTAGTGAGCTTAGCTTAAATCAAGTATGATAACCCGATCAAACGCGTCCCTAGATAGCCTCAAGTGTAACAGATTTAGTCTTTTATGATAACCTTTCAGTATCTATGATACTCTTGCTATACATACAGTGAGTACTTCCCTGGCAGTAGGAAGAGCAGGATGGAGAGGTACGAAGGGCTGATAGGGGTAGGTCACTAGGTAAGGCAGGCTGGTGTCAGAATATGGCAGGATCTGCTGAGTCTCTGGTAAAATCTGTTGAGGCTCTATTACGATATCAGAAAATGATTCAGGTTCTGATAGATTCTATTCAGGCTCTAACAGGAACTGTTCAGGATCTTGTAGGATCTGTTCAAGATCTTGTAGGATCTATTCAGGCTCTGTTAGGATCCAGTTAGCCAACGGAAGGATCTATTTAAGCTCAGGTAGGACATTCTCTGGTTCTGACAGGATCTGTTCAGATTTTTGCATGGTGTGTTCAGGATGGTGTAGAATCTGTAGTGACTCTGTTTAGAAATATTTAAGCTGTTACTGGATCTGTGTAGGAAACAGATAGGATCTCTTCGGGCTGTGGTAGAGTTTGCTTTCAAGAAATGGATCAACGTTCGAAAATTACAGTATGCATGTGACAGTAGTTTACTGAGGACCTTCACGTGAAAATGCTCATTCTACCTTCTTGAAAGCTTGCAATCATGAGATTTGAAAGCAGTGAACTGAGTTTACTAGCGAAAATATCCTTCGATAGGCACGGCTCCAGAAAGTAGCAAGCAATTCCAATGGGAATATTCCCAGAGCCACAATACGAAGGCAATCTTGCAGGCACCACACTGCCCACCCAGGCAAGGCACCGACGTGAGTGTGCTCTGTACGAGAGGCACTGGACGCAACTGCCGCCCCGTCGCGTCACTAAGTGCCGGTCTGGTGTGCAGCATTGCTTTGTTAATGCACAAGTGGGACACCGGCGTATTAGAAGACCAGAAGGTAAGCCAGACAAGAATTAGCAGAACTGGTGGAGAGGGAATCGGCTCCGATGACGTCGTATCTTAATCCAAGTTCACCAGAATCTCTGTGTGTCTAAATTATCTGTTAATCCTTGATCTCATAGCGTGGTCTACGTGCAACATTTTGGATGCTGCTGTTCTCACAAGAAAGGCAGATTGTTTCACGAGGGAAAGAGTTATTGTTCTAACACCCTTGATTGTCGGACAAGGTCACGCCAAGGCCGTCACAAGTAACAAATGTTTCGACCTCGAAGCGGTAGCGGCCTGTGGGCACCGATCTACGGGTGTCATACTGGGATATTGACAATTCTTTCGCTATCTAGAGGATTACTACTGCATGACAATGCAGTAGATATTTAGGTACGTCACTAGCCACCTAAGTTCGTAACAGAATTACAAATCTGAGCGTACGCTGCAGTACGCAGGGCATACTACAGCCTACCTCGATATGTCGTAGTACGCAGCTTCTGACACAGTATTCCTGACATTGCACATTACGCGCCATGTGTCACAGTACCCCGACATGCCACAGTATGAGCCTTATGACACAGTACCCCGACATGCCACAGTATGAGCCTTATGACACAGTACCCCGACATGCCACAGTATGAGCCTTATGACACAGTACCCCGACATGCCACAGTATGAGCCTTATGACACAGTACCTTGACATGCCACAGTATGAGCCTTATGACACAGTACCACGACATGCCACAGTATGAGCCTTATGACACAGTACCCCGACATGCCACAGTACGTGCCTTATGACAAAGTACCTTGTCATGCCAGAGTATGTGCCATATGACACAGTATCCCGGCATGCCAGAGTACGAGCCTTATGACACAGTACCCCGCCATGCCACAGTACGTGCCTTATGACACAGTACCCCGCCATGCCACAGTACGTGCCTTATGACAAAGTACCTTGTCATGCCAGAGTATGTGCCATATGACACAGTATCCCGGCATGCCAGAGTACGAGCCTTATGACACAGTACCCCGACATGCCACAGTATGAGCCTTATGACACAGTACCCCGACATGCTAGAGTATGTGCCATATTACACAGTATCCCTGACATGCCACAGTAGGAGCCATGAGACACAGTACCCCCAACATACCACAGTATCACGACATGCCACAGTGAGCAGGGTATGCCACAGTACCCCCGGTATGCCAGAGTGTGCAGCGTATGCCACAGTACCCCCGGTATGCCACAGTGCGCAGTGTATGCCACAATACCCCCGGCAGATCACAGTGCGCAGCGTATGCCACAGTACCCCCAGTATGCCACAGTACCCTCGGTATGCCACAGTACCTCAGGTATGCCACAGTACCCCCGGTATACCACAGTACCCCCGGTATGCCACAGTACCCCTGGTATGCCACAGTACCCCCGGTATGCCACAGTACCCCCGGTATGCCACAGTGCGCAGCGTATGCCACAGTACCCCCGGTATTCCACAGTACCCCGTGCACGCCTCAACAATACACATTACAGAAAGCGTCAGTCGCCTGGTCGATGGAACTGACGAGGACAGACTTTCACAAACGATACTGAGCGTAGGCGATAAAGTGTTTGCGTTAATGCAAAGCAAATCCAAAATAACAGACGAGTGAAACTCTAAATGATAATAGCAGCTGCATATTAGAAGCAAGCTGAAATGATCTATCATATTTCTACTGGAATTTTTACTACTTTGAGTGGTCTTTATTTAAACGTACAAAAATAAATATCGACCTATATACTATACTGCAAGACAAATGTTTTAAATGAGCATTTCACACATTTATTTGACTTTAACACAGTTCGGTTTTTTGGTGCTCTCAACTTTTTTATTCACTTAGAATACATGCAAATGGGTGTATGTAGTACAATGTATAAATAGCCATACACTTCTTAAACATTTTATTGCGCGCTATCACAATAGCGGCAAGATTCATCAAAAGATTGTGTCGTCAGCCTGACTAACTCTGAGCTCCCAGCAACCATGGCTCCACTCAAGTGACTTCGTTAATTAGCAAAGCAAGTGAGATGTTTCCGACTTTAATTGACATTCAGTTGACTGCGATGCGATTTTTTGCCCTTTAAGTTATTATCTGAGGAGAGTTTTGGGTTGGCACTCCTGCATGATGCCCTAGGACGGCTCGTTAGAAGAGCAGTCCCTATGTTCTGCACGCTCGCTTCCGTTTTTTTGCCTAGTTTTTCAGGGTAAAATTGAGTGGTTTTTGCCCTCTACGCACTCTGGCTAATGTACTGCTTCGCTGCCTGTGGGATGGCAGGACATAAAGAGAAGTGATGAGTGTGGTGAAAGTTAATTAATAATTTTATGTGGTGCCCATCGCTGCATAAATATTATTTTGTGTTTCACAATTTACTTTTAAAGCACAAGTCTTGATATTTACCTCCGCCAAGGTTGTTATGTTTTCGTCGGGTTTGTCTAACACAACCTAACACAAATTGTTAGGTAAATTACGAAGACTAAATGACCAAATTTTTGTGATGATCTGTTCATTCGTTCGTTTCGAATTCTATGCTTGTTAGCACAATAATTAAAAAAATATGAATGGATTTTTCATAAAATTTATAGGTGTTGTTATTAATGTAAAACGATCACCACGAAAATTGCATAAACTGTTAATACCATCAGAGGGCACAAATGATTAGATTTTGATACAAAGCAAATTATGGTTTTAAAGCGAAATTATATTTTGCGTTACCGTTGCCTCGCTTGGCGGAGGTATGCCCTCTCAGATCGCGGTGCTCTAGTTCAAAATTTGTCCATCTCCTGACTTGTTGTTGAACTACTGTTACTAGGTTCTTTTATTGCCTATTTTTGAATTCACTGATAAATGTCAAAAACCATAATTACCTCCGCGAAGGAGGTTACGTTTTAGTCGGGTTTGTCTGACTGTCTCTTTGTCTATCTCTTTGTTTGTCTCTTTGTCTATCACCAACATAGCTTAAAAAGTTATGGACGGATTTTGACGAAAAATTACAGAGATTGTTAGGTATGTTATGAGGAACAGATGATCAACTTTTGGTAAAGATCCGTCCATTCGTTTGTTTGTTTGCCTCGTTTTTCTCAATGCCATAACTCAAAAAGTTATGGGCGGATTTTTATGAAGTTTACATCAGTAATAGGTATATCACAAAGAGTATATGACCAAATTTTTGTGATGATCCGTTTGTTCGTTCGTTTATTTGTCACTGGTTTTTATTTTATGCTTGTTAGCACAATAACTAAGAAAAAAAATGAATGGATCTTTATGAAATTCATAGGGTTTGTTAGTAATGTTTAAAGACATAAATGATCAAATTTTGGTGCAGATCGGTTCTTTCGTTTGCATGTTTGACTCATATTTGTCATAGCGTTTGTTAGCAGCACAACTCAAAAAGTTATGAACAGATCTTCAAGAAAATTGCACAAGCTGTTGTTACTATCAAAAGGCACAAATGATTAGATTTTGGAGTTGATACAAAGAAATTTATGGTTTCAGAGCCAATTTGAATTTTTTGCTATCGCTCTCAGAGCGCTTTAGTTAGCTGTTTTATAGCTTTTGATACGTTATTATTCTTAGTTAGATTTGCTTGCCATGTATACCCTCACGTGACATTTTTTGTAAACACTAAACTTCTAAATTATTGTGATTTCTTTACATTATTTAAAATTCCCTACTTTTTTGCATAGTTATACTAAATTAATAGTCAGTATTAATAACTTTGATGTCAATTGTTATTTTAGGTTAGATAGCTGGCAGTAAATGAACCAATAGACCCAATCCTAGAGAGTAGCCGGAGCTCAATCCTCGGCCCTGTCTGAGCTATTGCCGTCATTGCAGAACCAGATACGAGAGGAAGAAGAAAAAGGGAAAATCTCAACATAGGAGGCAATAATTGTCCGGCACAATTGTTTACAGCAGTCCAGCCGGTATTCGGAGACTTTGGATGTGGCATTTAATGATTGACAGTTAATGGTTAGTGGGTCACGGAGCAGGAGTTTGCAGCTGAAGGGGAGCAAGTTTCTCCCAGTGTTTCTCAAAATGGTTTTTGAACGCATTGACTGTCTCTACACCAACAACTTCGATGGGGAGTTCATTTTTGTGATTTCGTCAAGTGCACTAAAATTTTCGTCTTGGTTACTGTCATTTATATAAAACTTAATTTTTAGTTCAACAAAGACACAGTTCTTCAATTTTTTTTTACCTTAATCAAAATTATAAGTCTCAAGTTGATAACTATAACGTGACTTTTCTTGTCGAGTCTACATAATACACATTTTTCTAAAATTTTTACCCCTCATTCACGAGTCTCCATAGAGTAATTCCCAACTATTCCCATGAATTAAAAGCAATATTGTTTTTCCGTAAAGCTAAATTTTAGCGCGCTAGAATTTCGTAAAAATTACAACAGTCTTGCTCATAATATTTCTGAACAAAATGTAAAAAAAAAGTTGTTTGAGACTTTGAGGAAATATTCCACCGAAATCGCTAAGCTTCACCCATCGATGTATTTTGGACAGCTGTCACTTTTCAATGATAGATTAACGTTATATGCAATATCATCAATGGATACAAGAGACCGTATATACTGTAGGGCCAGCAGCGATGCACATCATACTTTGAATCAAGGCAACTTTGCCCAAATAAGAGGGTTTGGAGTATAAACCACAGTTGCCTTTCTCGTCTGTAACAAGCTACTTAAATGCGGAGCTAAAACACGACTATGGAAACCACAAGCAAACATGGCTGCACTAGTAAGAGCATATTTGTATCATACTGGGAGCATTTACAATAAAATTCTTTCTAATAAAAACGACTAGGTTGTCTGGCTGCCAAAATAATGGCATCTAATTAATGAGCAATGACCTCCTCAATTTTGGATTCATATGTACGTTATAAATCTTCTTGATTCAAAAGTATGCATATCGGATGCCAGAAACTAAAAATTTTAAATATAAGTAAAAACTGAGTAACAAGTCTACGACCTATAAAAAACACTTCGTGAGCTTGTGGGAGTTAAATTTAAGAAACTAGAGGCTACACTCACAAGAACAGTTTACTTTGAGCGAACACGCTTATTTGCAGAAAAAAGTAGTCCCCTTAGTTTAGACGACTACTGACTTTGTTTCTCATAAAAATAATCTTTTCAAACCTAAAAAATACGACCAATAATTACAAGCAACAGAAACGGCTGCGAAGACATCTTCCTTTTCAAGATTGTTTGTGCTTGTCGGAAAATTCTGTAATTAAGATGACAACTGGTTTTCCCTTTAACAAACATCCTCTCGACCTTCAATAACCTCTAAAGATATCGTAGACAGTCTTGTAATTTAGACGAAAGTCTCCCTCTAAAACAACGCTCTTCTCGAACCTAGAATACCACTAAAAGATACCATGAAGAGCGTTGTAATTTAGACGTTAACTGCCTCTCATTTTACCCCGCCATCTCTCCACGTACAATATCACCAAGATGCCTTAAAAACTTTGTAATTTAGACAGTTGTCTCTTTCTTCAACAAATATCTTCTCGTACCTATACCGCTAAAAGACATGTTAAGACTTTTATAACTTAGACAACTGGATTTCCCTTTAAAAATCATCCATCCTCTCGACCTACAATACCGCCATAAGATACCGTAAAAAGCTCTGTAATTTAGACGACAACTGCCTCTCTCTGCAGTAATCCATGCGTGCCTAAAATACGACCCAAAGATACAGGCAAGTATCTACAAGGACTTCTAAGTATAAGTACGCCCGTGTTTGCTGTTAATCCAGAACGACATTAACGCCTGAGACGTCCGCTTCTTTATGAGGGTTTGATCCCTCGTAAGGCCAAGCTGTTGACCCTCATGCGCCATTGGCGGTGTAGTGTTGTGGGTGAGGGATCGGGAGAGACAGCGTTCTGGTTACGCGAGGGTATATGTATGCAGTACATTGTGTATACTTATTGTATCAGTACTTCTTGGTTAACTGGGTGAACGTGAATGAATTTAGAACTGTGGGTAAATTACTTTGTGAGTTTCGTACAACGTAGAAGATAAAAATAAAGAGCAGAGTACAGTTGAATATTTCTGCACCTAGTCTATGTAGCTATATTCACTTGGTAGACGGGAAATTCCTAATTTAGGATTGTGCAAAAATTTATATATACCGTTCAATGTGGTTGGCAGAAAAAAAAGGTTGAATTTAACATTGTACATCAATTTATTTATGCCTACTGCAGGGAAAAGAGGTAATGGTGCGCTGATTGTGAGCAATTTCTGCTTATTTTTTGGTTCTAAGGGCGAGTTCACACGTCGTTCATATGACCGCGTCCTTTCGTCCACTTGTTCGAATGTGTTACTTTGCCCAGAAATAGCAGAATAGTGCTCCGTTTCCTGAGTTTTATTTCGCTCCACATCTGAAGAGATATCCATAACTTGCTTCGTGAAATTTGACGGGGAAATTCCACTGACGGCAAACATTTTGATAACTTTTTGTTGTGTGGACAAGGTTGGGCTGACGACGACGCTACAAAGCATTCGGACGAGTGTAGGAGTGAACGCGTTGACAGGAATGACGTGTGACCGCGGCCTTAGGAACACCAGGGTCGGATATAGAATAGCAAGGCAGTGCTGCTGTCATTGCTTGCTGTATTGATTGGTTGAAAGAACGAAAAGGTTCAACTTACCTTGCCTAATTTCATGTCAGTAATAATTGCATCAGCGGCTACCAGAGACTAACATAAAATAAAAAAAGATTGCGTGATTTTAGTGCTCATAACATTACGTGAACTTACTGTGCATTCACGTGTAAACTGCAGCCCTAAATGTGGACTTGATATAACATCATGTTGCAGCTTAAACTATGGACTTACAAGACATACCGCAAGCCTAGAGCTAGACTTGAATACGTCATGTTGCGTCTCACAGTATATTGTATAATGATGGATATACTGCACGCCACTATAACAAATTACATCCGCAACTAGTAAAGATGGCGAGTAGTCCATCGAAAACTTCAGGACCAATATAGTTCAAAGACCACTTTTTCAACAGTGCTGTTGCTACTAGAAATTGATATTTATTTGAATTTTGGATCGTTAAAGGGTTAAGTGTTTCCGCTCTTCACTTGCTCGATGTGCTGACCGTGTAGTCCTCCAGGCCCAGCACCCCCTCCACCTAAACCACAAAACGACCACCCCCTTCCCTCCCCTTCCCCCACCCTATCCCCCACAAAGAGCTATTGATTACGGAGTTGTTTTGTTTGCCTGCAAAAATTCTTATCGAACAGCCGTCTGCGCTGCGACGGCAACGACCCCTGCATCTTTTTTCTTTGCTTTTTTGTTTGTAGCTTAGATTTTGGATTTCTTCTTGTATATTCAGCTCAAATTCTATGCTATGTTACATAATTTTCTTGCAGTGATGCTCCTATTTTCATTTTATTGGTAGTTCTGTTAGCTATCTATGTTAAGTAATTTTGTTTTATCCGCACTCATATCTAAGTAGTTGAATTAGTACAGAAAGGCTGGGCATGACTAAATTTCAAGGAATAAAAGTTTTATGGAAATTTAAGTCTGTGATTTCAATTTGGCTGTGCCCTTAATGAAAGAACATTTTGATTAACCTTCCTCACCCTTTCAATATCATTTTCAGGAAAATGTGTTATTCCATAACCAGCACACCATCTCGTGCACTTATTGGATATGCCTGCTTTGGTGTGCTTATGCAGCACGGTTTTCTCTGCCGGTGCAAAACACAGCGTGCTGGTATTTGAAAGGATCTTTTCACCGCATAGTAATTAAAGTGGAAACTGCTGCTTTCTTGAGCAGCTGGCCAGTGGCACTAGTATTCTGTACCTATCAAGAACAATTTTAAAACTTGGATTTTATGGCTAATAGACTGTTAACTAAATAATAAGTTTGTATGTGTGGAAAGAGAAAAACAGGTTTGTAATGTAGGTATCCGTAAAATCCTCAAGTCATAAGGCTGAGAATAAAATTATGTTCTTGCAAATAAAATTCGAAAGAGATGCAGCTGTGGTTGAAGAGCTGGGGATCAGCAGAAACTGTTCTGACAAATATAAATGTCCTAATTAAAGACCGCTAGCCCCGAGACCACAAAATGGCAAGCGTTCTATACAACGCTTCAGTTTACATTACCGCGGGCCAGGCTTCGGCTTTCACATTGCCACTGTGTCCCTAATTTGTTTAAAATCCTAGGCTCAACTACAACTTTAACACTGAAGAAAGTGTTGCTAGCAAAGTTTCGAATATCTCTCTTTATTTTGGGTAAATTTAAGTTTGCTAAGAGGTGCATTTTGTGCGACGTCCAAACACTTGAAGTTATAGTTACGGTAACGGAAGCTTTTGTTTTGCATTTAATTTGTGCTCTTGTGGACAACAGCCTTAAACCCAATGAACGTATTATCAAACCATCAATATGCTAGCAAAATAATTTAATTTATAGCAGGCAATGCTTTAAAATTTTTTATTATTATTTACATTTATAGTTGCTGTGAAGTGTTTTCTTCTTCTTTTCCCCCATAATTCTCCATGATTCTCGACTAGTGGTGAAAGCTCATAGAGGGAAGTGGCGTAAGTCCCGGCAGCTCTCTGGCAATGGGCCTGTTGGTCCGTCTACTGTCAGCTATCTACTCTATTCTAAAAACATTAGTATTCTGTGTTATGACATTTCTTTTAATGCAACGACAGTCATATTTACCGCAGTGAGTTAACTGTGCAGTTTGTTGCGTATTATGCATGTTCTTCTTGTTCTCATTTTTCGTTTTACTGAATAATTCATCTAACTGTCAGAGGAAGCAAGACTCCTGCTACGGTATTAAACTGCCGGATGTATATAGCGCAGCAGGCAGTAATGACCTGTGCTTTCCCTCGTGCTTTGCAGGAAATGGCACCAGTCATCACAGCGCCACTGCTCAAAATAGTCAATCGGTCTCTTAGCAGGAGAAGAGTTCAACATGATTGTAAACTTGCTAACATGTTCCCGATAGCTATAAAAGAAGAGGGAAAAGTTCCAATAACTATCGACCGATCAGTCTTACTTCGGTCGTCTTCAAAACCATCGACCTCCTTTTGAAGTAGCTCATCATTGACCACTTGAGGAGGGACCAGCTCATTTCTGACACTCAGCTTGGTTTCCTAGATAGAAGAAGCTGCTGTACTAACTTAGTGAACTTTTTGCAAAAGTTACGGAAATCAGAGATAATGACAAAGGTGTGGACCTCAATTGATTAGACTTCCAAGAGGCATTTGCTAAGATTCCTCATCAACGATTAATGAAAATCTAGGAAGCCAATGGTATGCAGACAGGGAAACTATCCACGCTGGATCCGAGCATGGCTCACTGGTCGGCAGCAGCTAGTGAAGCTGCTAGGGAAGACGAGAGACTGGACGCCGGTCCCATCTGGGATTCCGCAATGTAGTGTGCTTTGCTCCCTTCGTCTCATAATTTACAACAATGATCTTGATCTTAACATCTGCTGTAAAATCAGTAAATTTGTAGATGACACAACACTATGCCTTCTGGCCAGCATAGCCAGGACCTCGACCGCAGTATGATATTATTTTCAACTCGGCAGATTAGCCCAGTAGGAAACAAACGCGATAAAACTAGCAGCTGTCACCCAACAACGTGACCTGGGAATAGCAATCACAAATAATCTACAATGCAGTCAGCAATTTGCCATGAGTGTCAAAAGAGCAAGTAGAGTACTGGGATTCATAACGAGGAATTTTGAGTGGAAATCCAAGGACCTAATAATTCTTTTGTACAAAGCACTATATAGTATACCTACATTTAGAATTTATTATTCAATTCTTATCACCACATGAGTGCTACGATATCGGTAAATGAAAAGTAGATAAGTCAAAGCAACAAAGTTGATACATCAGTTGCGAAACAAGCCATATGAATGTCATCTACAAAAATGTGGACTCATCTATCTCTAAAAAAGAAGACTGAGGGAGCAACTAACTGAAATATTCAAGTGTTCCTATGACTTCAACTAACTACGTGCCTACAACGGAACTCTTTGAGAGAGACGTTATTGATGCGAGACAACGACAAGAAACCCAAGCGTAAAAATCGAAGAACTACTCTCAGTCAGCAGTTTTTCCCGTTCTTCATAGTGCACATTTGGAAAAGACTCCCGTCCGAAGTTGTCGTTGCAGAGTCGGTCAATGTGTTTAGAAATCGTCTTGACAAACATTGGGAGCAATATCCTCTATAGTATCGAATTCCGCCTCCAGGGATACCAAACTCTTAAAGGCCAAAGTTTCTAAGCTTACTTTACTTACTGGACGTAGTTCGGGCCCCCTTCGGTCCCAGGCTAGGCTGGGCCACCGGCTTAGCACAGTTTTAATTTTATTTCATGCCCAACTAAACGTTTTCTTGCTCCCTGGATATGTAGCAAATAATTGTGCTTGCACGATCAACTCCTTACCTGAATTTATTTTCTTCTTCTTCTTTTCCTCTTCATAAATATCCATTATTTTGGCATAATGGCAACAGCTCATAGAGGGCCGCACCCGTAAGTTCCGGCTGCTCTCTGGGAATGGGCCTGCTGGTCCGTCTACTGCCAGCTATCTAATTCAATTGCGTAAAGTTTTGGGGAAATCAAGCTGCATATGCTGTATAATATATATATATATATATTTCTGCATGTTATCCATAAATATGCTTTTATTAACTTCACGAATATCTATAATTGTCTATTGCCTGTAGTTTTATCTCGTCTTTCAAACAGAAACGCACAATTTAAGGGTATTTTTAAGTCATGTGGACTGGTTGAAAGGCTTGTCTTGTAAATAGTTCTTGACCAATTCATGAGCTCTATCGTATATTTTTACTGCCAAAGTAAGCAAGAAAAGAAAGGAGGGCGGTACCGCTTTTTTAAGAGGTACTGGCTCCGCTCACTTATTCTAAATTGAAAAAAAAAAAGAAGAAACTAGCTAATGTATTGCATGCTTGAACAATAGCGCAATTAATCTATAAAGAGGTATAATCCCAGACTCCTCTCCGTCATTCTTGGTTGCCGACGGCACTGGCACATATCTCCAATTAGTAGAAAATGACCAGATGTAGCTAAGCTAATCATCGAAAGACCAAGCGATTTCCAATTACCGTGGTAACGGCTTTCCTATTAAGAACCACGTCTTTTAGGGCTTCGACCCATCCTCCGTTCACCCCAAGAACTGTTTTCAATTATTATCCATTGAGCGGTGAGAGAGAGAACGGCCGCTTATCACCGTTCCATTAGTTGTTTATCAGAGTGTGTCCTATCCATTGCAGACCGGCATCCGTCCCCCTTTTGTTCCAATCTTGCTGGGCTTTTGTTGCAAGTCCACGGCAGCTTTGTGCCAGTTTCAAACGCTGCTTTGTTGACCGGCCCAGGGCCCCTCAGTCCAGCTCTTATCGCATTAATGAATGCTTGATAAGGCGTCTGTGTCCTCCAGATGGACGGCATCCCTATGCAGCAGTTGTGAACAGAGGTGGACATAAGGTGGAGAGTGGTGGACAGTGGTGGACACAAGGTGGAAGGTGATGGGCAATGGTGGATACAAGGTGGAAAGTTGTGGACGGTGGTGGATACAAGGTAGAACAAGGTGGGATAGTTGTGAATGCAAGGAAGAAAAAGGTGGGACAGTTGTGGATGCAAGGTGGAAAAAGGTGGGACAGTTGTGGATGCAAGGTGGAAAAGGTGGGACAGTTGTGAATGCAAGGTGGAAAAAGGTGGGACAGTTGTGGATGCAAGATGAAAAGAGGTGGACAGTATTGGACACAAGGTGAAAAGAAATGGATAGTAATAAACACAAGGTGGGAAGAGGTGGACAATATTGGACACAAGGTGGAAAGAGGTGAAGAGATATTTAACAAAATGTTGAAAGTGGTGAATAATGTTGAGCACAAGATGAAAAGAGGTGGACAATTGTGGCCACCTCGAGAAAAACATCGGCTGTGTTGGGCTCACCCCCACCAACACTCGACGTAATCAATGTTGTGAGCTGGGGCTCAACGTGCATAACACGTCGAGCCATGGACTCCAGATAACGTTGCTAGCACGTCGTATGACAACGTGCTAGCAACGGGCTGGGCACGTCTTTAGCACCTTGTGATACAATGTGCTGGGCGGTCCCTTAGCATGTTGTGATACAATGTGACGTCTCTAGCACGTTGTGATGGGACGTGCTAACAACGTTATCTGGAGCTGAACTGACAAGGTAACTGTGGAGGATGTCATAACGGTGTCAGCACGTTGTATCACTAAATGCGGGTCACGAATCTTTGCAAAATTTACAGGGATTTAAGAAGGAACAGATGCTTAGCTTTTGGTATAGATCAGTTCAACCGTTTGCTTGTTTATCTGTTTCACTTTTCTTGGTAACATAGCTCAAAAAACTATGGATAGATTTTCATAGAATTTGCACGAATTGTCAGGGATATTACGAAGAAGAAATGGTCACAGTTTTATGATGATCTGTTAGTCCATTTATTTATTTATTTGTCTCTATGTTTTATTTTATGCTTGTCGGCAGCGTAACCCAAAAAGTAATATAAGAATCCTTATGAAAGCTGCAGAAATTGTTAAGAATGTTAAAAGACACAAAAGACCAAATGCTTGTGGTGATCGGTTATTCCGTTTGAGTGTTTGACTTATGTTTGTCAAAATGTTTTAAAGACAGTAACTCAAAAAATTATAGACGGATATTAATAAACTGTGTAAGAATTGTCAAAACAGTTAAAAGGCACAGATAACCAAATTTTATTGATGATGAGTTCGTCAAGTTGTGTGTTTGACTGATGTTTGTCTTAGTGTTTGTCAGGATATGCTTCAAAAAGTTACCGTTGGATCTTCAGCAAACTAACAGGAACTGTTAATAATGTCAAGAGGCACAAGTGTCCAAATTTCGGTGGTGATGGCTGGTTTCAGGATAAATTTAAATATTTCATTAACAATTCCATACTTGGCGGAGGTATGCCCTCTCAGAGTGCTTCTGTGATAAATAATTTTCTAGAACTTTCGGTCTTGAGTTAAAATGAAGGATAATATAGCAAATGTCAATTTTCGCCTAGTCTAACCGTTCTCCGTTGATAGCGAGTACCTTCTTGGCCAAAGTAGTCTTGCCTATTAGAATTATTCATATCATATCAAATAATTGATAATTTTACATTCCAACTGGTTGAAAAATACAGGATTGCCTTTTAAATACCACGAAAATATTTTCTTAAGGTTAATGCCGGTGTGTATTTTTGGTTTTGGGTACTTATTCTGAATAAACATACTTTCTACATGGTAAATGTCAGGTTTTTGCGAAAGTAATGTCCGATTAAAATAAATATAAGATAAAACAGTGTGTCTTTGTTGGCGTACCACGGTGGAATGGGCTACATTTATGTGTTCTGTAACTTACCTTGCGGTTATGGTAGGGTTTTCTGGAATAAAAGCTTTCAATAAGGCGGAATCATGTTTACATATTTTTGACTTCTCTTTCAAAGTTCAATGACTCACCACTTCGGAAGCGAGAAAACCACCTCCTGCAACTTCTTCCATTCACTACATCAGCCTCGTAAGTGTTGTCGCAGTTTACGATGCGAGCCCGAAGAATGGGAATTGAAGAAAACGCATTTTAATTTTAAATATGCTAGGTATCTTCTTAAAAGGTCATCTTCTGGGTTCACAAAACATAGTTTACTGCAAGGAAAAAACAGAAAATTACTAAATGCTAAAATGAATGCACATAGATCGGTTTATAAATTAACATCTTACATCGAGAAAGAATTTCAAACTATACAGTGTGACGATACGGAATTACAATTATAGCTCTAGCGATCGTTTTGCAGAACAACACAGAAAGTGATTGCGCCAAGTGTGCTACAATCATTTATCAAGTTAAAGTTGTTATGAACTGATCGACTACAGCTATCAAAGCGTGGCAGTATGTAGCAATAAATGTGCAGTAGGAATCGTGACAAAGATAATAGGAGTGGGACTCCGATACAGCATATATATAAGTTGGTAATGAATTCAATGGACTGAAAGTGGGCGCTGCCACAGGGAGCGAACGGCTGTCCTTGTGACTGAGTGTGGATTACATACATGTGAAAGAATGAGTGGCACGCACTGAATATTATAGAATCTCAGCCAGCAAGCATGTGACACAATTAACAGCATAATAACATCGCATATAATGATGAGCACTAATGTAGTGCATGAGTATCAAGATACGTGTACGAAGTACACATTACAGCGTAGCAATTATGGCGAGTAACGAATATGATGCATCGTAAGCATGAGACCTATAATGAAAGCAATAAAGCACCGTTACGTTGAGAGCTTGCACAGAAATTTAGACAATTGACTACGTTCACAGAGAAGACGCAGCGAAAGTTACGGCACTAAAACAGTGATTGAATGCTGAGAAACAAATATGCTGCAACGCAAGCACGAAAACTATAATGAAGCAATAGACACCACTGCGTTGAGAGATTGTGCACAGACTTAGGGCAGCATTACACACACGTAATTAAGAGCAAGATAATAGGTGCTGGGCACTAGAGTCTGAGCTATGCATACGCGACACAAGTAAACAGACTGCCGCATAGACTATAGTAGCGGCAAATGCCTAAGATAACACGTATGTGTACAATGTGCAGCAGAAAGCTGCGTTACACGCGGTAAATATATCTGGATAGTGCAGCAAATACAAACACTGAGTATGAGTGCGCGAAATTAGTCAGAGTACAGCCAGCATAGATTCATGAAAAAGGGTTAGCGTACTATGTTAGTTCAACAATGGATCACTTTTTAAGAAACATCTTAATTTCAAAACGATTACAGTTTCGGTTTGAAACTACTTGCTACACTTCATGTATTTTATATGAGGAGTAAGAAGGTTGTCTCTTAAGTGAATGTACCAGGTAGCAAGAAAAGTACAACGTCAAACTTGATGCTAACGGCAACACATTCGAACACATCAGGAAACACAAATATATCACAATAGTACATGGAGGTGAAACTTACATTGGATATGAGCTCCTGGTGAAGCTGCAAAGAGATCGGGACTGATGCCGAATGCAACTGGAAATTGGCTTTTATAATCGAACTTGCCGGCTGTTTGAGTCCGTGAACGTCGCTTCCGTTTCCAGAACATTCGACATACCTAGGCGCGGAGAACAAGAATAAAAATATTATAGCTTGCTGTGGTTTTTGCAGACCATGACAAGCACTGGGCGGATATAAAAGCTTTTTGGGGGAAAGCTGAAGATGCGGCAAAGTAAAGGTAAAGTTAACTTTGACTGTACCCTCCCCTGGGAAACCCATATGCACTGGTTCGGGCTGCAGATATAGGCCAACTGGCCCCAGAAGAGTGAGTAGAACCGCAGCCGACCACGGATCGCTAAGAACTATAGCGTCGAAACGGAAGGTTCAACGACCCGAGCCCCCCACCCTCTCATTCCTGGTCAGGCAGGTGCCCCACCCACCTTCCGCATACCAAACAATTGCCGGGTCAGCGCGCCGGACGCAATAAAGATCCCGTGACAGGCTTGTCGCTTGAACTCGGCACCTCGAGCACATGAGTCGGGCGCGCGTGGCATACTGCTGTTGTGGGATTAGCGTAGCGAAATTCAAAAACGTGCTCATAAAATTTGAGCGGCGGTTGTTGGTATCGGAACGCTGGAAGCGCCTACTGGGGTCGTTAAGACATATAGAGGCGGGCAACCGGAAGGTTCAAAGGAATTTCCTTGTGGTAATAATTATTGGGATGAGACAAAGGCAAGCTTTGCGAGAAGGCGAAATGCCACGAGAATGTTCTGGATTGAGTCGGAGGTGCAACTAATTCGGCAGTTGGCATGCCTGCGCCCAGGGCACGGCATAAGATATGCATAAGTTAATGTCAAAGAATGTTTTGAATTCGCGCTAGCCGTGAGAAGTGTTCTGAATAGCTTTTGCTGCCGCACTTCAATCACCACCTTCATGAAATTAGCCGAGTAAACCTTCTCTTACATGACCATTAGGTGGAACAAATATGGGGTAAAGTTTTTGAAAATTATGGGCAAACGTTAGATAATCTCAAAGATCATGATGCAAATTAAACGCAGAGTTACTTTATCTCAAGAAGAATAGGTTAAAAAATTATTAAATTCTGTCTGAAAAATTTTGTACTGGAAATCGGACATTACTTTCGCACCAACCTGGTTTATATGAATAAACAATGTATGAAAAATAAAGTCCCAAATGGTGTTAATTCTGCAAAATATCGTTTGCCAAAACTATTCGACTTAGCATTGCCATAGTCGGACTCTTAGAAATAACTATCTAACTCGCAACAAGCCGCTGCATAGGTTTCACTCATCCCACCCTAATCTCACCTCCATTATTACACTCAGCCCACCCTCACTCAACCCTTTCTAGACCTACACCTTACCCTTGCCCTACCCTCACATCACCGGCGCTCTGCCCTCTCTCCACCCGATTCCCATACCCACCCCATCCTCACCCCCCCCCCCTCTAAGCACTCATGTTTACATGGGCCTAGAAAAACACACCCGTCACATTATCGGAAACATGGCAACAACATCATGGAGTAATGGTGGAATTATACAGTGAGCACCTTGATTAGCAGGCACTGAACTGACCGTTGGCATCTTCTGCTGCAGTTATTTCGAATGACAATGTGCCACTGCTCCACGGCTCTCTACTGCGGCACAATATCAACCCTTCGGACTGGTGAAATCCGTCGAGTTGAATGAAATTCCAATTTTTGAAGCTATGAGCAAATATATTGGCAAGAAGAAATCCGTTGCGTTTGACGCTATTTCTACTTTTGAAGTTAGAAGCAAGTGTGTTGCTAGCAACAAAATGTGTTGCGTTTGATGCTATTTCTGCTTACGAAGTTAGAGGTAAATGAGATAAGAGGAAGAAAATCCATTGCTTTAGACATAGTCGGCGAAAACGGGGGCACTTTGCTGTTTTCGTAATTTATTATTTCTTTTTTGGTGCTTGCACTGTGATCTCGATTGGGCAGTTATATTTTACGCTAGTCTGATTTAAAAATGTGTTCTGCACCAACTATATTTGCAGTGTAGAGTGATAGTTCGTAAATTAATGCCGAGTAGGAGATTTATTTGCTGGGTTAATGGAAGTATGCCCTTCTTCTACCTCAAAGATGCTCCTGATCGAAAAATCTACACGACGAATTCGTCACACTAGAGACTGCAGTTTTCAATTTCCATTGGGCGATTATGAATTTCACCGTACACTATATTAAACATAATTGTACCAGACTCGAAACTGTTTTAAAGACTCAAGGTACAAACTACTCAACAACCGTAGTTTCTACGCTTATTTCTTTGCCAAGTCTTCAAATTTTGCTGTTAGTCTAGGCTCTAGGCGTGGGTTGACAATTCTCTTTTACAGCTCTACCATGTATTTCCCTATTCCATATGATGAGGACATTGACTTAAAGTTGGGTATAACTTTTAAACCTGGTACATATATGAGGGGGCATGGGAGGTTAAAATTATCTAATGTAGACCGATTGTTCAGAAACTTGCTCAAAATACGTATTTTTTTTCAAAAAAGAAACACATTTTGCCCATTCAACTTTTTTGATTTAGGCTTTAGTTTTTGAGATGATGGGGTTTATATGTAAACAAATAAATATATATTTTTTGAAAATTTTAACCGAATAGAACTCAATGAGTTTTCATGCTAGGAAAAAAAGGACAGTTTTGGAATCCTTGAAAGATTCCTAACAAAAATATAGAGCTGAATTTTTAATTTTTGCCCTCATAATTTTTTTTTATCACAGCTCAATCCTGAATATTTCGTTTTTCCCTATATTTCAGTTAGTGATCGAAAATCGCATATCGAAAGAAAACGAAATAGAAAATAGAAAATTCAGCTCGATAATTTTGTTAGGAAGTTTCAAGGATTTCAAAACTGTCATTTTTTTTGTTTACATTTGATTTGCGATTTTCGAACGATAACTAAAATATAAAGGAAAAAACAAAATATTCGGTTTTGAGCTGTGATTAAAATAAACTACGAGGAAAAAAATTGAAACTCCAGCTTTATGCTTTTGCTAGGAATGTTTCAAAGATTCCAAAACTGCCATTTTTTTCCTAGCATGAAAACTCATTGAGTTCTATTAGTTTGAAATTTCCTATAAATATGCATATATATTTATATATAAACCCCAGTATCTCAAAAACTAAGACCTAAATAAAAAATATTGTATGAGCAAAATGTGTTTCTTTTTCAAAAATACATATTCTCAGCAAGTTTCAGAATAATAGGTCTACAATCGATGATTTTAAGCCTCCATACCCCCCTCCCCCTCAAAAATGTACCAGGTGCAACAGTTCTACCTAATTTTCTTCAATGTCCTCATCATATGGAATAGGAAAATACATGGTATGGCTGTAAAAGAAATATGTACACAGACACCAACCCAAGAGCCTGGACTATGTAAAGTGCCGCTAACGAGACAGAAAAATTAACCCTTTTGATAATTCAGTTACAAGAATTTGAGTTACACAAAACCGTCTGGTAATAATATCTATATTGAAAAGGATACACGGCTGACGCTAGTGTGAAGCATATGAGGTGAAATTTCGTCACTAGGCCGGAGCTGGATCGAGACACACGGGAATTAGAGCGGCACGCGAGCAAAGTGAGCGTCACTTGTAGTAACTATTTTTGCTAAAATATATGTTTCTATACATTGCTTTAGTGTTACGGGATAACTCTACATTTTTACTCATTTTCTCTGTAGGTGATCTAGAATACTCATTAGTGGAAGAGCTTTGAGTTTATAATCCTAAACTGAGATATGAGAAAAATGACTCTTGTATTAAATACCTGAGGCTGAGTGAGATTAGGTTACCATGATGACAGCAGCTCGGTATGAAATAAAGCCAGGGCTTTAGCTTCTCTATGGTGATGGACCCGTCGGTTCATCTTACGACGGGCATTTCTTCAAACCTCCTGTGGAGCAGAATTGAGTCGTCGTCTCGAGCGCAAGTGGCTTGCGATAAATACCTGAAACTTAATGCAAAGTGAAGGATCGAATGCTCAAGACTGACGACGAACTTGACCAGTTAAATCTCATTTGATTAGATTAATTTGCTTGAGGTGGGCAGATTTAACGCTCCTCTACTGCAATTTAATGCCAGGTGAAGTCTCCTGCAGGTGGACGTTTTGGACGAGGCGCTCTGATGTGTACAGCGGTGTCAAGGGGCCATTGGTTGGGTCACCCAGTTATTTGTGGCCACATGCGGCCGCTTATGACCACACATGGCTGCTTGAATCTACGTGCGGTGACTTGTAACTACATGCGGCCACTTGTAACCACATGCTGCCACTTGCGACCACATGCGACCACTTGCATCTACATGCGGCCACGTGCGACCACATGCGGCCACTTGCGACCACATGCGGCCACTTGCGACCACATGCAGCCACTTGCATGTACATGCGGCCACTTGCGATAACATGCGACCACTTACAGCCAGTTTTGCCTCCTTGCTGCCACTTACGACTGTTTGCAGCCACTTTCTGTTCCTTGCAGGAACTTCTGCCACGCGCAGCCACATGCGGCCACCAGCTTGTGGCCACGCGTTGCCTATGTGGCCACAAGCGCCACTAGTAAAGTTCCGATGTCTTTAGAATTTAGAGAAATGAATCAGAACTCTGAGAACACGGTTATGTGCCGCCCACCCGGGCACAGCAACGTATTAGTAAGGGGAGAAGTGAAATCTCGCTTAATTGACTATGCGTGTGGACGTACTTGTAATAAATTGGAAACTGACAAAGAAAATAACGATAATTTTCGTTCACTGAGCAAAACATTGGAACGTTTACCATGGTATGAAGACTTCAGTCTACATGCATTACCATCCCTCTCCTCTTTATAAACTCACCCAATCTCTTCTCTCTATGTATATCAGCACAGCCCACCCTCTACCAGCACTGCCATCCCTGTTCCCTCTGCCAGCACTGCCCTCCCTCTTCCTTTTACCAGCACTGCCATCCCTGTTCCCTCTGCCAGCACTGCCCTCCCTCTTCCTTTTACCAGCATTGCCATCCCTGTTCCCTCTGCCAGCACTGCCCTCCCTCTTCCTTTTACCAGCACTGCCATCCCTGTTCCCTCTACCAGCACTGCCCTCCCTCTTCCTTTTACCAGCACTGCCATCCCTGTTCCCTCTGCCAGCACTGCCCTCCCTCTTCCTTTTACCAGCACTGCCATCCCTGTTCCCTCTACCAGCACTGCCCTCCCTTTACAACAGTGGTTCTTAACCTTGTTTCTCCAATTCCCCACTTTTTAGTGAGCCAACTCTCCATTTCTCACCACAACATCGGTCATCAACTAATGCGATATTAACCTATGCAGTGTTTAGTACGTAGATACACGTTTTTCTTTTTTGTGCCATGTAGCGACCTCTAATTTTAGTTTACATCCTAATATAATAATACGTTTCTTGTGTTTATTTATTTCGTGTCCGTTTCTGAAGGAAATAGGCTAAAAATACGCCAGATTCCAGATTTTTTAATTAAGTTGTGTTTTCATGGAGGTCGATGACTAGGCTGCAAAAGATGACGAAAGTGGATCCTTATCCCTGCATCTGAATCCATTTCTTGCATGAAACACTTCTTGAAATCTAAACAAAGATATTTGCAGCTTCTGGAGTCTTACTTTATTTTTTTTTTTTTCTTAGGCCACGTCGTATATTTTTAGTAGATGATCAACGAAGCACTCACGAAGCGATGATTTTTCACGGAGCATTATACAATTATTTCTTTTATCTTGCTGTCTTTCTATGACTTAACAGTTTCAGCTTCATAAACCAGAATTTCAGCGTTTCAATGAAGTATATATTTGAGCTTGAAAAATAGTGTAATGGCTACGGTACGCTCACATTGCGTATAAGCTGACTGGAGTTGCATTCAAGTTTATTGCAGTGTTTTACTCAAGTTTTTACTTCTCTCTGTCAATATGGAAGACGCACGCGAAAGATGAAGGAGTTTGGAGAAGAGAGAATTTGAGAATGAGAGAACGACAACGGATCAATGAAGAAAATGAAAAAGCAAGTCAGAGGAAAGGAGATTCCGCACCGGCCTATATTAGGCAACCATATCGATTATTGCCGGATTTTATTAAGCACGGGTCCACTAGTATATTTAATTTATTGCTAACAGTAAGAGAAAATCTTTTGTCAAGTCAGGAATGAATGTTTTCAAATAGCTATATAACCCAAGTATCTGTTTTGTGGGTGTATACTTCCAATGGACATAATATTTCTGTTTGAATTAAAATTTATTTGGGGACTATTTTATCTTTATCAATGCATACGTCAGCACGCACGTGATACCAAAGCAATAAATTTAAATTTAAGACTGCAATATTGGATAGGGATATTATTATTATTCACAGTCTGTAATTAGTTGTGATTTGTAAAGTTAGTCAATATTTGATTGCAATGTATTAGATTTTGAAATACTATCGATTTTTTTGTGGGTGGAAACAAATGCACGAAATGCCCCACCTGGCAACTCAGCCATTCTCCACCTGAGGAGAAAATGAACAGGCTGGTGCCATAGCTGGGTACTCAGTCTTCCGCAGTCTACTCCTCTCTTCTTCCCTCGGGTAGTACCACCTGATGCTCTTTTCCTTTCCTTTCTCTTCTTCCTCTTTTCGGCCAAAGCCCGTACTGGTGATGGCAGGATCTGGGGCGCGTGGATAGCTGGCCGCTCTCGTTGCTATCACGACTGTCGATTTGCTTTTTTGTAATTTTTTGATGTTTCCCTTTGCTTATGGTGTTTGTTTATTTATTGTTCTTTGCGTGCCTGATAACTAGATATCCGGACGTGGAAGAGAACCCCTGTCTTCGTGGTTTTTGGATCTCGCTCTTGCCGGATCTAGTGCACTAATGTTCGGGGGTTATATGGTAATTTGGCTGAACTAGCTGTAGCCTCTTCCAATTATGACCTTGTGCTATGTTCGGAGACGCTCGTCTCAAGCCATCGCCATGTTTCTGAGCTGATGATCCCGAACTTTGAAAGCCGGTGCT
>LQNS02276481.1:6028736-6040855 GCA_001587735.2 Parhyale hawaiensis | reverse complement strand
TACATTCTTCCCTTCGATTCTGCCTTTCCCTCTCCCCGTGGTCCACCTTCTATCGCTACGACACTCCCTTACAAATCCCACAGAATCGTATCCCTTCCCCATCTCTCCTCTACTCGCAAACCCCATTGACTCACCCTTCCTCACTCTTGCAATCAACTACCCTCGACCTCCCACCTCCCCACACGATCAACACCCTCCACCCCCCCCCATCTCTCTACTACCACACACCAGTCCCAGGAGACACACGGCTGCAAATCAAAGCGACTCCCTCTCTCTACAATGATTGGCTTGTCTCTGCCGGTGCGATTGTTAGAGTTTGATTTGTGCGGGTCGCTGTTTGTGTTTGCAGGAGCGCGTGCCTCTGTCCGCGTGTGTGCTTAGGTGTGCACCTCCTGGAAACAAGGAGAATGCAGTGCCATCAATGCTCTGGGGAATGCATAACACTGCATGCGGTCAGGTCCAGTCCTGCAGTTATGTATATACGTAGTCCGGAAAAAGCGTAGTTGTTGTAGAGGATCAGAGATATGGCTTATTTGTCCACTTAGAGCTCGTTTTGAGGAAGTGATCGAGGTTAAGCCTTCGAGAGGGCTTGTCTTTTCCGAAATTTCAGGCAAGTGTGCTGGCGTCGGAGTACTGAACTGAAATTCAGGCGTTGACTCCTACTCGGTCATATGCGGGATTTCCAGACACTCAGCG
Organism: Parhyale hawaiensis; assembly: GCA_001587735.2. NCBI lineage: Eukaryota > Metazoa > Arthropoda > Malacostraca > Amphipoda > Hyalidae > Parhyale > Parhyale hawaiensis. Next base: position 6,040,159 of record LQNS02276481.1, on the reverse strand, counting down.
AAGTTTCTTGCCGACTGAACGTAATCGGGCTGCTCTAGCACTTGTACCACGAATCAAAGTGGCTAAGCAAAAGTAACTTTAAACTTCAGGACTAGTTAAGCTCCAAAATTACAATTTACGAGCCTCTACTGAAATGAAGTCAACTTTGACATCATCCTTCACTGGGAAACTCATTGGTTTGTACGGCAGCTTTTTTTTCTTGACTCTACGTGTGTATTATTGTTTATTTCATGAGTACGTTCGGCGTGAAAGCCTAAATTATAAAAATATTTTGAAGCTCCTATATAATAATGTTGAGGAATTCGTTTCAGACTTACAGACGAGACGCTAACCCTTGCAGAAATTTAGACCCCTAGCAGCCAATTTGGCGATTTTAGTTTTTAGGCGACCCTGAATTCTGGTAGGGAAATAATAAATATAGAAGAGAGCACAGTAGTACATACAATAGCAGGAGCCTCGTTAGGTCCTGGTAACGCTCAAAATATAGCGCTTCTAATTTGTTAAGGAGATGAATTTGAATACCAGGAGAGAATACTTAACTTACAGTGTTGCATAGCAATTTAGATTTTACGGAAGCACGTGAGCAATCAGTTAATATTTTTTCACTGAAGGGGTTCTGCTTTGTTCAACAATGCCTGGGATTACTGAGCGAAAGACATAGATAATCGAGAAGCTTCTGTCGCGTTACACCAGAACAAAAGTTGTACAAGTAGTATGTTTTGAATCAGTCATCACACTCCTTTCGATGCTGACATCCTCTCTGAGCCTCTGCTGCAGATTTCCAGTCGTTGGTCAGACCTTCTGGACTCCAGCGTCCCTTCCACAGCAACACCGGCAGGCTGTGCGCGCCGCATCTAACGCGATGGACTCTAAACCTGCCAGCTCCTTCCTGAACATCAATTCTAGGAGAGAATTGTTTCTTTGGCTGCCTTTGATTTTGTTGCTTCTGTTGATGTTGCTGATACTGGTGGTGAGGTATAGAAACCGGTATATGAAACTGCGTAGATCTTCGTGTAGAAGAATTGTGCTTGGCCCGTTTAAATTGAGTCTCTACATAATGTTTTGCTACGGTATAGTTAAGCAGGTCATTCATTCATACATAGCTAAATGGAAGAACTGGTGCTTACTATACAGCTATAATGGAGCTGTGTTCGACCAGACAGGTCTGCAAGCGTTCAAGTCAGCCGTGCATAGCATTAGAGTGATTCTCATCATAGCAGTGCCTCGGACAGCCTAGTGCTGCTCCGTTTCGGTTCTTACCAACAGTCCACTACATTTGACAGCCGCTATGTAGTATATGATAGCAAACGGCAGTGCCAAAAGTCTGTGCCAAGTGGCTGCACTGAAAGTCTGTGCCAAGTGGCTGCGCCAAAAGTCTGTGCCAAGTGGCTGCGCTAAAGGTTTGTGCCAAGTGGCTGCGCTAAAAGTCTGTGCCAAGTGGCTGCGCCAAAAGTCTGTGCCAAGTGGCTGCGCCAAAAGTCTGTGCCAAGCGGCTGCGCTAAAGGTTTGTGCCAAGTGGCTGCGCTAAAAGTCTGTGCCAAGTGGCTGCGCCAAAAGTCTGTGCCAAGTGGCTGCGCCAAAAGTCTGTGCCAAGTGGCTGCGCTAAAAGTCTGTGCCAAGTGGCTGCGCTAAANAAGTGGCTGCGCCAAAAGTCTGTGCCAAGTGGCTGCGCCAAAAGTCTGTGCCAAGTGGCTGCGCCAAAAGTCTGTGCCAAGTGGCTGCGCCAAAAGTCTGTGCCAAGTGGCTGCGCCAAAAGTCTGTGCCTAGTGGCTGCGCCAAAAGTCTGTGCCAAGTGGCTGCGCCAAAAGTCTGTGCCAAGTGGCTGCGCCAAAACGGCCCCTTGAAAAGTACGTCACTCGGTGTGTACCTAATGCAGAAGTGGTGAAAGGCCAAGAACGTTTAATTAAACTAATAAATGGTGTATGTACAGCCGTGTAGATTAAGCTTTAATGAAGCCTTTGGTGTACTGATCAGCATATAATAATTGATCGACACTCGCTCACTTATATATATATATGAATTTCTTGAAATATACGTTGACACCCAGGTATATTCATGCTAAGGTAGTTTTCAGAAGTCTTCTGGGTTTTATGTTTAATATACCCCAAGCTTTCGAACTACTAAACGTAGCCCGTCTTCGTTCCCCTGAAGACGGGCTATACGTTTAGTAGTTCGAAAGCTTGGGGCATATTAAACATAAAACCCAGAAGACTTTTGAAAACTACCTTAGCATATATATATATAGTTGGGGTTGAGCATGACTCTAATACTGACTCATATAGGAAGTTCAGCATACTAATTGACACTTACTCATAGCTAGTTGGAATTTTAACATAATATAATTGATCACACACAACACTCGCTCGAGGTAGGAATTTTCGGGTCACTAATTATGGCACTCACTCATAGTTAGAAATTGGGCGTATGAATGAATATAGCCGGCGCTAAGAAATTTGGCGTGTGAATGAACTTTAATTGCTTATCGTAAGAAATTCTACGTACTAAAGAAAGTCGCCTTCATGAAGTATACGACGTCCCTATATAGAAATTATCGTAGGAAACAACTATGATTATGGACGATCGCTTGGTTGCAAATCATTAGTTATCACCGGTATTTATGGGGTGCTTTCCAACTTTTATGGTTGGGCTAATTCCAAGGTTTCCAACCATATATAATTACGGAGAGAAAGTAGTCCTTAATCAAGGATGTTTTTCAACCATGTTTTCCATACTTACCCAACCTTCTGCCACCCGTATTCGCTACAATAGCATTTCCTCCCTGCACGTTCACATATATCGCAACCTGTAAATTATTTCCGATGCAAAATAGGGTCAACACTGGATGGCTGCTTTGAGTTGCTGCAATCATCATGATGATTAATTGCTTATAAAAAGTTTAATTCACACGTGCGTGTTAGGCCTGCAGCTCAGGATGGTTAAAAGCTCCAAACATCGGAATAATGCTAGAGTAGCAGCTTGAACCAGTCTGCAGTTTACGCAAGTTTATGTACAACTTCTTCAACTCTAGCTAGGAATAGATACATATAGTACACAGCTAAAGAAAGTTACCCATCTATAAACGGATTTAAACCGTACCCGTTGTCTGGGTATGCATATAGGGCTAAATGTAACATAAAACTTGCTATCACTTCACATAGAGCTGATGGGAATATTTTTTTGATGAAATTCTACAGACATCAACTTAATAAACACAAAAATAGATAGCAATATTTGATCAAAGACTGCAATGCTGTTTGACGGGAGATACAACAAATAAATAATAATGATGGGTAACTACTCTAACGTGGCGAAGCATTGATAGAAAATCATGGAGCAATAGCTAAAAATAACGTCAAAGCGGTTAGCGTCCATACATACCTTGCATATTTTGCAATTCATTGACAGGAAATAAAAAACTGAAAATGTGCACAATTTTTGCACTATATATAATAGGGATTTTTTTATTGCATCGCATTCAAACTTGTCACACAGTATTATTTTCGTCGATTATGTTGGAAATTTTAGCCATGTCATAATCCATGGCAATCCATACATATTCTTCCCCAAATGATGGGAGGAATTCCACTCATGATCGTTCGTACGGAAATCCGTTGATAACCTACCATGGTTATGGAATGAAATTCACCCTTATAATCGTACATATGAAGAATTCCACTTATATTTTCCTTTGATTTGTGTTTGGAATTGCACTGAAAATTATGTTGTCCGGAAAAACATTTATATTTTACTACATTTCAACCTTTCCGCTCATACTCATAGGTATTTCAGCCTAAAATTTCTGATTGGGCTCAGAGAAAAAAGTTATAAAACCAAACTCCAAAAGATGCAAATACCTTTGCTTCGATTTCAAGAAGTGTTTCAAGCAAGAAGTGCCTTAAGATAAAGGGATTAAGGTTCTACTTTCGTCATCTTCAGCAGCCTGCACGATGGTCATCGATCTTCATGAAAGCGCAACTTACTTACAAAATCTACAATTAAGCAGGCCTATTCTCCGCCTATTTCCTTCTAAGAGCGGACACGAAATAAATAGTATACGAAGCTTATTATTATATCAGAATGTTGAGAGTATGATTGTAACTTAGTCGTTTATAAGATATTCTATTCTTCGTATAAATTTTCCTCTACTATAAAAAATTCCGGATACAAATGAAAGTAAGTTGTAAGAAACTTTTGTAGATCGTAGTATGAAATTCTGTCAAAGATTGAGACTATATATATAGCAAGAATACTTCTCTTAATACCTAAATTTACATTTCGTTGTCACCATCCCCTCAGTTTTGTGATGGTTTCCCCCTTCAATTGATGTTATTGTTTAAATACAAACCTTGTGGTTCACATATGTTAAATCCATCCATATATAGTTACAGTATTTTCCACGTACTTCTCATCGCTCTTCAATATCTATACAACTTCACTTACGTGTTTCTTTTACATATATATAGTAGTTTTCCCCATAATTACCATCACTTTTGATATCTATACTTCTCTGCTTGTATTCTTTCTTTCCATATAATAATTGTGTCCCTGTAATTTTAATTACTCTTCAAATATCTATCTCTTTCCAAACGTTAATTCCCTCTATATTACACAGTTGTTTTTCCCACAATTATTATCACTTCAAGTTTCTACCTTTCTGCTTGTATTCTTTCCTCTCATATAATGTTCATATTCCTCTTAAACTATAGTAGCCCTCTCATTATATATTACGCTTCTATAGCCACCCCCATATAGTTCTCATTTTAACTGCAAATTATCACTCTTCAATTTTCAGTAATGTTCTGTGTCGCAATATATGTGTGCTAGGTTTCCTATTCATAGATACATACAGACATATTTTCTCGTCTTTGTTTTTTGTCAAAATTCTGATACGGGGAGTTACTTAAGATTAAGTTAGTTTTCTTTCCTTCAAATCATTCTACCTAAATAATTTCAACAGTTGTGCATGCATGCTGGCCCACATAATATGTTTCCCTTTAAGATTTCACTGCAGTCACAGCTACCGTGTGTTAGCCACAATGTCTTTAATTGTTTCTTTCCTGAGTTAACGCTCGTGGAATATTTATTGTCAACTACATTCAGCAACAGAGTAAAAATTGTTTTCTTGAATTAGTGTATAAGTCTTAAAAATTTTATTATTTTTTTTTTTGTTTTATTGTCAAATACATTCAGCAACAGAGTAAAAATTGTTTTCTTGAATTAGTGTATAAGTCTTAAAAATTTTATTTTTTTTTTCTTGCTACAGCTTATAACGTGTGTTTTTCCTTCGTATTATTGCTCGTCAGTGATTACCATTGCGTTAGTCGCGACGGATTTTCCTTCAAGTATCTCTCCTAAAATGTATACCTTTGTTTGTTCTTGGCCATAATACTAAAGGTAAAATCATAGATATTCAGGAAAACTCTAAGAATAACTGACCATACTGATAGGTCAAAGGCCTAAGGTACAGTTTATTTACGTTGATTTATTAATTATACGCTTTTGATGTCAATCCTAGCATTTACCAAGAACTACTGTGCTTATTTTCCCATCGAGGATTATCACTACCAGTATCTACCTCTCTTCATTCCTGCCAACAAAGAAATATCACGTCGAACCGTCCAGCCAATGAGAACGCTAGCAGCAGGAAAACAATACCTGTCTCAGCCAATCACAGAGCTCGGTGCTGTAGCCAGCACAACAATGGCTGGGAACTCCCCGACACAATGCCTCTCACTGGCGCATTGTCTTTGCCAATTAAAGGACGACTTCTCGGTGGCTTTGCGCCCAGCGTACGGGGCTTGTTTTTCACAAGCTGCTGGCCAATGAACGATAAGCATCAGAAGATACTCCATTTCGGCTCAATTTAACTTATATACGCAATTATTAAAGAATCGTTAATGTTATTCCTACGTGCAAAAAATTTAATTTATTTTCTATAAGATTAACCAAAAGTCGTAGAGCGTCAGCGATTCGGCGTTTCAAACAGTACTATCCCCACAAGAAGTTATTAAAATTAGTTCTATTGCTAATAAGGTAGATGATTGGCCGGGAAGTCAACGAGCTACCATAAATTAAAGCGCATATCATTTTCCGTATATATCCATTCCATAATATGATGTATTCTTAAAGAGAGCCAGTTCGAGTTGACAGCTCCATGGTGTCCACCGGGCAGAGTTTCCAAATGCTATACAGTTTTAGAAAGGCGACTGCCAACAAGCTCTCTAAATGTGAAGCTTGACAGGTATTTGACGAGAAAGCATATATATTTTTTGCTTTACATTTATCGAAAAAAAAAAAATTATTGAAAAAGTAATGTGGCACGAATTCTCCAAACTCTTTATTGGCAAGCTGCAAGGAAGGACCGTATACGTGTCAGCAGCAGCAAACGCTTTTAACTGGTTCCTGTTTTTCCGGAATTTAAACGGTCAATGATACCTTTTGTTGCACTGTCTGATATCAAAATAGCAGTGCGCAGACCAACGAAGGGATAGATAAAGGATAAAACCATTACCTACATGTTACATTTTTTGTCCCACCATCCGCCACAGTTCTGTTTCGTTTTCTAGTTCAGTGACGTCATCGAAGCTAGAATTGAGTAAAAATTTGCTCATAAGCTTGTTCGAATGGGAGGGAGAAATAACGAAGCGATGGTTTCACTGAAGCCCTATATTTTGTAAAGGGATGGGGTATACGGAGAATGCCTGTTTATATACATAGAGGCAAATAAAGGTACAGTCAACTTGACCGCACCCTCAACTGGGAAACCCACGCGCACTGGTTTGTGCTGCGGATATAGGCCCACTGGCCCCAGAGGAGTAAGTGCGGCTGCAGTCGACCACGGGTTATCAAGAACGACGACGCTATATATGCTGGAAGGTTCATATGACCCGAGCCCCCTAACCCCCTCATCTCTGAGGAAGGCATGTGCCCCCAAGGCCGCTCTGCATACCCACCACTGCTGAGAGAGCACACCCAGATCAGCAGAGAGCTCGCATGCCTGGGTTGGCCTCGAACCTGCTATGTAAATAAGGAGAGTGAGCTCAGCACGTAAGCATGCTGCTACCGCCGTTGTAAAATTTTTATATATGCTAGCTGACCAAGTACTGACGCTGATTGGAGTGATATCCTTCTCATATTACACTTATTATTACTTATTAGGATCGATGAGACGCATTTCGATTAGCTCATTAGTTAAGATGTCATCTGATCAGCTTTAACTTGCCCGAAATTTTAAATTTGAGAACCCGATAGCCAACTTTGGATTAAATTCTGATCAATAACAGCAAGAAAAAACACGTTCTCTCAACTATTCTCACGTGTGATCGGTCTGCAATTTACGCCTGAGACGCAATCCCAAGAAGTTCATTGATCGCTCAAAAATGAAGTTCCGGACAATAAAAGCTACTCCGATTAACTTACCACGCTGAAAATTGGCGAATCGAACATATCCTAGCTATTGATCGTGATGTAGCGGGTGCAACGTACGTATACCGCTTAATGCATTACCGTATGCAGGTGTAAAGTCTACGGGAAATAAGAACAGGATTCAGCTTGCCTTAATTATGAAAATTATTTCTACGTACCAGCAAATTTTTCAGTTGGGCTCGGACAAAAAGACGTCAAACCAATAAGGTAATGATAGCTAGGCTGTATAAGTAAATATATAAGGAGTTATGCCTTTTAGGAGTTTAGGCGGGGGGGAATTGATATTAAGTCACTTTGAGGAAAATCTAAGTCACGCTGACTCAGTTTATATGACCAGTGTTTGTCCCTATATATACAATGCTGGCCAACTTTTCGGGCTGCCAATTAATTAAGTTACCTGCTAGCACAATAAGAGTCTCAAACTAGCATTCAAAATCCCGTTCCAATCATAGCATCGAAAGTTTATCATTAAATTTCCAATTTAGTTTCCCATGAATAAAATTCAGTTTCTTGTATCAACTTGTTGGCAAGACTGAATTTGTCGGAAGTTAGATTCAATTGTTCAGTAATGGGAGTACTTTTTCTGTGTTACTATAGCGACAAATTGACTTTTACTTGCGACATATTATACGCAGAACACGGCAGAGTGGATTCATTAATTCATATCCCTCAATATAATATTGCATTAAAAATTAACCCCCAAACTATTGTTCATCGTTACATCATAACACACTATAGGCTATACTGTGAAAACCACACATACAATAAGCCTTTGGAGAACGTATTTAAAAATTCATGCTTTATAAACCCCGATATATTTACGCTGAAGTCAGTTCGGCGCTTTAGATGGCCCCTACATGACTAAAGAGGCCATAATTAGGTTTCTCCCTACCGTAAGGTGAACATTTTCCACCGTCGTAGTCGCTCAGCGAAGGTGCTGTCATTTTCCTGTTCCCCTCTCCTCCTTCCGCTTCCCCTCTACTTCCCTCACCTCCTTGTATAGGTGCCATATTCGGCTCCCCTCGACTCCTTCTATACTCCCTCATGCAGCCCTCCCCCAGCGATCGCTAATATCTTAGGGAAACTTTTCTTAATGCGAAATTTTTGGCCATGGGCAAAGGCTGGGGGTCGTGGCCGAGGGCAGTAGCATTGGGAGTGTTCGAAGACGAGAAGATGATGACACAATACTTAGGGTGCTTGTAAATAACTTATGATAACGCTGATAATATATGCATTGTAGCTGCATCTATATATATATAGATGCTATCGCCATCACATTTATAACTAGAGCACTCTGAGAGTGCATAGCTCCGCCAAGCAAGGCAACGGTTACGAAAAAATAAAATTGGTTCTGAGACTATGATTTTCTTTGTATGAACACCAAAATCTAATCATTTGTGCCTTTCAATAGTGGTAACAGATCAGGAATTTTTTTTGGAGATCAGTTCATAACTTATTTTATTATTGAGTTCTAATAACTTTTCTGGTTACTTTATTCGCGTTGAGTTATGCTGCTAACAAACATTATGACAAACATGAGTCAAAATACGAACGAATCAACCGATCTGCACCCAAATTTAATCACTTAATTATGTCTTTTCATATTACTAACAACTATAATTTCATATAGATCCATTCATGATTTTGAGTTATTGTAATATATTTGTGCTAACAAGCATAAATAAAAAACAGTGACAAACAAACGAACCTACGGATCATTGCAAAAATTTGGTCATTACTCCTCGTGATATACATAACAACTCATGTAAACTTCATAAAAATCCGTCAATAACTTTATGAGTTATATGGCATTGAGAATAATTAGGCAGACAAACAAACAAACAAACGGATAGACGGATCTTCACTCAAAAGTTAATCATTTCTTCCTCTTAACATACCTAACGATCAATGCAAATTTCGTCTAAATCCGTCCCCAACTTTTTGAGTTATCTTGGTGAGAAATTAGACAGAATAACAGACAGACAATTTATTATTATAAAGCCGACGAAAACATAACCTCCTTGGCGGAGGTAGCTCACAGCAATCAAAGTTTTGTACAGACCTGTAGCATGGAAGTATGTATGGGAGGAAAGCAGCTATCTTGGAGATAGACTTATCAACGTGGAAAGGGTCTAGATCAGATTAAGGACATTCATCTCCAAATCGCAAACACTGTCATAATAAAGTGCCGTTACCATTTCGTAGCCGTTAGAGATATATCGGTAAAGAAAGACTAACATTGCTCCCAGTCAGACTTATATACTATGAACTGGCTATAGATTACGGGCGTAAACTATTTATTAAATTGAACTTCATGCCCGCAGGGCGCGGTATATATACGTTAAAGTATTGTGCTTACATGCTATATATAGCTCCCGAGTTTACCCTCATCCCACCCCCGTAAGGCGGTAACTTCTGAAGATGATTGCCTTGCGGTGTCAGTACGTATTTCTAGCATGCACTCTCCATATCGGTGGACTAGAGTGACCCCCGAGCGAGAAGTGGAATCTCTTGGTGGGAGGGCGGTCACAGTTATCACACGAGCCTTCCGTACGTCTCTGATGCCATAGCTCTGGTAATCTGTGATCCACGTATGGCAGCTTTCACTTTTGGGCCCATATAGCGGGCGTCAGTCTGTAGAGCGAACCAGTGCGTGTGGATTTCTAAGTTAGGGTGCATGTCCGGCGAAGTTGACTCTACGTCAAGTGATTTGCGCACTGCGGATCTTGGTGATGCTAATGCCGTTGGAGGAACCAAGGATCGACATCACTCAAATAATTGGGTAACGACCGGGGTAAGCATAAGAAATCATGAACGAATCCCGTTTTCGGAAGCTTAAAAATTGTTCACGGCAGGTGCATTCAATTACCATTTATATAGCTAACATTTATCCCGCGTTCCATAAGTTTTATATCCCTACGTACGTACGTACGTATCACAACGGAAGGTAGATGGCAGATATCCCTTAAAAAAATCAATAGACCTTTCGTAGATTCAGAAGAATTTATTTCATATTGCTTAACGAAGTACTACAACAGCAAAGTATCCTTTTGGAGAATTAATAGAAAAGTTTAATGTAGATAATATTGTTCTCCGTCTTCCGTTAGATCCATTGTCCTGGTTTATTATTTTTAGTTAACGAGGCTCTATGGGATAAGATTGATCAAAAATATGCATTGCCTAACGTTAGGTTAAAAGTGATATCATTACCAAGTGCATATCGAGCGAAATATTGGACAACTACGTCGTTGTACCTGATTTAAAAATTGAGCACCACATGTTATGGAAATTCTTATATATATAATTATTATACGTGACCAGTGGAGCAGCAGCTGTGCTGTAATAAAATAGCTGGTTAAGTACAATTAAACTGTTATTATTTCTTATTGTATTGGGTAATTAAGAGGAAGCAGATACCGTGGTGATAAATGCATTTTACAGCGTAAATGAAACCTTCTCTGCCGCTGCTGACGTCATGGCGCCATAATCGAAAATTATTCCTTTGAACAAAAATTTGCATGCAAATAGACAATCAGTTGTCATCGCCTCCCAATGCTTTGTAGCTGTCGGCAGTTGTGAGGCCAAGTCCTGTCGCTTAGTGGCAAACGTGAGGCCACGTCCAGCAGCTTTGTGACAGATGTGAGGCGAAGTCCTGCGGCTTTGTGACAGATGTGAGGCGAAGTCCTCCGGCTTTGTGACAGATGTGAGGCGAAGTCCTGCGGTTTTTTTTGGTGACAGATGTGAGACGAAGTCCTGCGGCTTTGTGACAGATGTGAGGCGAAGTCCTGCGGTTTTTTTGGCGACAGATGTGAGACGATGCCCTGAAGCTTTGCAGCAGCTGTGAAACGATGTCCTGCAGCTTTGCGGCAGATGTGAGACGCTGTCCTGCAGCTTTGCGGCAGATGTGAGACGATGTCCTGCAGCTTTGCAGCAGATGTGAGACGATGTCCTGCAGCTTTGCGGTAGATGTGAGACGATGTCCTGCAGCTTTGCAGCAG
>LQNS02276481.1:5947056-5973430 GCA_001587735.2 Parhyale hawaiensis | reverse complement strand
CATGCGATCTGTCTTGCGGTAGTGCGGCCAGTTCAAAGCAGTGCTCGCAGTTACATTTTTTCAAGCAGCGAATTTGTTGCGTTGCATGTCGCTTGCTGCCCCAGTCTGTCCCCGGCCTTACTGAGGTGTTAAAACAGCAGATAAGTGCGCAGCTTGCGAACTTCTCATTCCCAGAAAATTAAAAGCAACGTCTACGCATTTACTAACGACTCCTGGCAACGAACTTGCCGGCCAAATTTTTCATTTTTTTTCGGAAGGCAGAAGGTGGTTTTTGCTGAGCCACAACAAAACATTAGGGTCATTAGCTGAGAGAACTCGTTCAAAAGACTGGCGAGCGAGCAGGCCGTGACATGCAGAATAAAATCAGTTAGAGGTTTCTATTACAACAGACACACACTGCAACATTCATCCAAGCGCATCTCGCCACAATGCTTCCCAGCCTCGTTTCGCTATTCCATTGTCACGTCTTCGGAGGCCGAGATCACAGCCACAATTCATCTGCACACTGTTGGGATGACACGTCGAAGTGCTGAGTCAGCACGTCCCTCACGATATGCTGCCCACCGTTGTCTATAGCGGCGGATTGTCCGAGAGCTGGAGCTAATGAGCCGTGAATCGCGGAGGGTTCCATGGGTGCGGAGGTTGTGTCATGCCGCAGCGAGATTGTCACATGCCGTACGTGGCAATGCCGTACGGGGTTGTGGCATGCCATAGCGAGATTGTCACATGCCGGACGTGGCGATGCCGTACGGGGGTTGTGGCATGCCATAGCGAGATTGTCACATGACGTACGGGGGCTGCGGGATGCCGTACGCGGGTTGTGAATGCCTTACAGGGGTTGTGACATGCCGTACGATGGTTGTGACATGCCGTACGATGGTTGTGACATGCCGTACAGGGGTTGTGACATGCCGTACGAGGGTTGTGTCACGCCGTAGACGGTTGTGACATGCCGTATGGGGGTTATGTCATGACGGACGGGGGTTGTGTCATGACGAACGGGGGTTATGTCATGACGAACGGGGGTTATGTCATGACATACGGGGGTTATGTCATGACGGACGGGGGTTATGTCATTACGGACGGGGGTTATGTCATGACATACGGGGGTTATGTCATTACGGACGGGGATTATGTCATGACGGACGGGGGTTATGTCATGACATACGGGGGTTATGTCATGACGGACGGGGGTTATGTCATGACGGACGGGGGTTATGTCATTACGGACGGGGGTTATGTCATGACATACGGGGGTTATGTCATGACATACGGGGGTTATGTCATTACGGACGGGGGTTATGTCATGACATACGGGGGTTATGTCATGACGGACGGGGGTTATGTCAGTACGGACGGGGGTTATGTCATGACGGACGGGGGTTATGTCATGAAGGACGGACGCTGTACTTCGATGTCGTGTGTTGAAATTCGTCCGTACAGCGTTTTTATCTTCACAGCTCGTCCTCAGCATCGTCCATGCGATAGCTTACCTAACCGCATCTGAGCTCTATCAGCGAAACATACAAATTCTACCTACATTCAATTCTTTTTTTCACGTTGACCTACCAAAATTTTAACCCAGTTCTTGTACGAAACAGTGTCTCCCTGAACTTCTACCTCCACCAAAACCGTATCGAAAACTTTAACATTTACTATAGAGACGCTCAGCAGGCGCGCCGTCTACCGCCAGCAGCGGCCGCAGCAGACCTGCCTTCTGCTGAGGTGAAGGGTCGCGTCACTAACCGAATCCGGTCATTAACCTCGAATAACCGACGACGTACGGTCACCGACTGTTATTTTGTCGAAGTAAATTCGGTCAAGAGCTCGAAGACATCGGTCTGCAGAGCTTGCGAGGCTCGTCCCCAGCTTCTCTCAACTCGAACCGTCTCTTAAATTATATTTTGCATTTTATCTGTGAGCTTCTGCTAAATTTTTATTTATCTCCGTGTCTCAAGTCTGCTGAAGCGTAGAACTCAAGAAATTCTAAGTTTTCATATCAGTGACAACAAGGGACAATAGGAAGGGCTTTTTCTAGAAAACCATTTTCCTAATCGGTGAAATTTTTATCAGAATCTTTTGTCGAAGCCATGTGAAATTATAAATTCATCAGTAACAACAATTCAAATCTTTTCCAAGAGAACTGTGTTACGTGTTTATGACGTTTCATATTGATGACAAGCATATTATCACAGTTCAATGTAACGTTAGCTGAAACGTGGCTGTATTGTGAACAGTATGGGTATCTGTCTCGAGTCTATGTTGTGTGTCCATAGCTATAATTATAATAACGTTTATTTAGTATTTCGAACGCAGTGGATACACCTGACGAGGTATTCTTTTGCCTTACTTCTTACAATTTAGAAGGCCTGGTAGAGTCGAGAACAGGAGAAGCAGTCCGTGGTGATAGCCAATTTGAGACTGTCTCGCCGTACTTTCCCTCGCCTCTCGGTGCCGGAGTGCACCACTCAATGCAATTCAGTTGCGTTGCGTCCGAGACTCGAACCCTGGTCTCCTAGGGCGCGATACCGAAACCATGCAGTCACTTCACCAACTAGTGGGTTATAGTGATGCGTTGTAGAGCTAAGCAGCACGTGCCGCTTGTTTATTAGTGCATGCTTTGCAGCGGGTTGTGGTTATACGGACGGACCAACTTAGAGGAAGAAAAAGTACAAGATACAATGGGTACAGCACAAGCGTATATGCATTGCAGTTGATTATAAATTGCTTGTAAGTAAAACTTCGTTACCTTTCATAGCATTCGAAACCAAACTTAATTTAACTCCATATTTTTTATTGAAGCTTGTTAACACAATGACGTCATATAGCTTTTAGAAGTGAAGAATGAAGATATAACATCTTCGTCTTCCATACGCAACATTAGTAATATTCAGCTATATTAAATTTTCGACCTACGATCTTTCTACCACAACAATGTTCAGATGCCAATCAGTAAATTTGCGTCGCGAGGAAGCAAAAATTTTGGCAGATTTTTACCAACGAATAAACTTTTTCAATCTAAAAAGCATGCTAAAAATTATCGAGAAGCTCTGAATACGGAGCTTATCTATAATATGAATTGCGTTGCTCCTATGTTCCTTCATGTGTTACGCTCTTCATCGGTAACAGATAGCAGGAAATTAGATATATAACTCTGTTGTGTCTATGATAAAAAAGATGAAGTCAAGCTCGGCTACGTGAACGTGCACGTATTTAAATTTCCACTATGCCCGTTATGTTAACCTATTATGCAGTGTAAATATTAAGGGAACACGTGCGTGCCCGTCACAACTTATATCAAAAGTTTCGTTTCCTCGACCACTACCACTGGGTGTCGTACGGCCAGGAGTGAACGGAGACAAATCGCGCGTTGCCTGTGACCAGCTAAATAACGCTTGACTTTTGCGAAAGGAAGCAAATGGTGAGCGATCCAACGGGTCACGGGCAGTTTAGTATATTGTAAAACTTAACTAGTAACATTTGTTCATTAATATAGAATTTTCAGGGGTGTAGCCTGAAAGCCCCGCCAGACAGTGCAATTTTCACGGGAGCTGCTAGTTAATATTATGAGTTCAATTTCACCTCATTGAGCTTAAGTGAAATTCGTTCTGGTAAGCTAAGGTTCAATTCGGAATGCTAATTGGAACGTCAGTTTTCTTCATCATAACACTTAATTTTCACAAGAGTGAGTGTCCCAGCCAAAAATCATGTCATTTTCCTCGCACTGTTTTTTTATTTTAAAAATATATTATGTTATTTCAAATCAACTTTACGTCCCAGAACCCCTGTAGATCTGCTGTAACTGATCATAATTAAACGACGATCCTCTTAGCTGAAGATTTCCCTTAGATACCTGATTTTTTTTAGAACAGCAATAACTCAGACGGAGCCGGAGCGTGAGTCTTCTTCTCTCTAGGAATGGAATTGTTGCCAGTTATAGAATGTAATCACATGAAGTAGCCCGAGCGAGACAGGGATTACCTTACCTTACCTTGTTGATACTTCGGCCGAGGTCCAGGTGGTGTTATGCACGCCACCCATCTTGCGCAGAGGTGATGCTGCAGTGTTCAGCCAATGACCAATCCACTAACTCAGCAGCTAAAGATGATAATGATACTTAAAATGTCACTGCTGATGGCAGCAGTCAACGCCCTGCTATTTTTTGACATTGTGAACGCGTCTGTTCCGCATCATTCAGATGCTCAGTCGCAAAGGTGCTGTCATTTGCGTCTAATAGCGCACAGTGACTTGGGAGGCAAAAGAAAATTTTCTTTCTCTTGTGAAACGTTATTGGTGAGGTCCCTTCAGTTGTTGGGAGAAACAAAAAGTATCAATCTAACTTGTACAACGTTGTTATTACATAAATTACAAGTATAGGAAGTTTATTTCACAGTGTAGTAATATTTAGAGAAGCAAAACGATTTTTTTATCTAGTGCAGCGCTATTGGTACTGTTGTCTTCGTGTACAGTATCGGTTATTTTAAGACAAATCTTTTTTTTTTTTTGCACTTTACATACGTATAACACTAATGGTAAGGTCATATGTATCTTACAGGGTGAAGTGTTATGTGTGACACTGTCTACAACTTTACAGGTTTTCCGAATCGCAAATAAAGTTACAATAAAAATGATGAAAATTCTCTTAAATAATAGATATGCACAAAAAACTATTACAAGCTTGAATGTAAAAGTCGTAATTCGTGATTTAATGCCTAGTCGTAATGCTGTGGGTTGAAATGAGTTGTATTAAATACTTAGCGAAATAAATTAATGCATGGGTTTAGCTCAAATTCATTACGTATCTTATAATACCTCAACATTTATATTAGACTTGAGGACCCGTGACCCGTTGGGTTGTCATCACGATCGTCTTTGCTTTCGCACTAAAGCAGGTGTTATTTAGCTGCTGCCATCTGCGTCTATTCGGCTCCTGCTCGTCAAGGAGCCGAGGGGATATGGGACGGGAAGAAATTCGAGGCATATGGGAGCAGTCGCATTCTTTCCATGCATGGATTAGCTCTTTAATTCGACTGTATCTGTGATACGGGAGTTAAACTGAGCTGGGCCTCAAGAACGGGCTTGACAAATTCATCGGTTCCATGGGCAATACAACTGAAATACGTAACATATTATAATTTGACTTTGCGTACAGCCTGGGTTAGAGAAGCAAAGAATCTGTTGATAGTGAGCCGTGCGGGCCGCTCCTTGACGGGCAGGAGAGGACGGCCGAATAGCGGGTGGTCTATGCCCAGCTAAATAACACCTGCTTTATTGCGAAAGCAAAGACGATCGTGATGACGACCCAACGGGTCACGGGCCGTCTAGTAAGCAAAAAACCTCAGTAATTACTCTGGAGTACACGGCTGCAGTCGATCATAAATTGCCAGAGTCATTGTGTCATAGACGGAAGGCTCATGTAACAACTGCGACCACTGACCATTCCCCTTTCAGGTTAGGATAAGTAGGATCATTTTGTTACTACGTATTGCTTGTGAATATGATATTTTCCGTTTTATTTTCGCAGGTTTTCGAAGTAAAAGAACTGACAGATAAACTTCTAGAAGTTCATGCCATTTTCTGGAAGCTTAACGCTTTTCACGCACTCTTCTTAGAGTGGCAGTAGATCTGGGCCAACCGTAGCCTATGCTCTGGCCCCTCTATGGGAACAGGGCTTATCGTTCGCGAGTCGTACTGTTCCTGTCTAATTAAATAATGTAAGTAAGCGAGTTTGGGGCGGTTATGGTGCGAGTCTTCCTATTACGAGCGCGGGTTTTCCCTGGAGCACTCGGGCATCGAGTCATTAAAGGAAATTTACTAGGGATTCTAAAATTAGCAAAAGGCGTAGTAATGAGCGTGGAGCTAGAGATGGGAGCTACTGAGCTCCATAAACAAACAAAATAAATATCCTTTTTTTTAAGGTAACACATAGGGACGTGGTACACAACGAACAGTTTATTACTAGAGTTGCATTAGATTCAAAATATCGAGTAATATAATACCATCATGTCAAACTGCACGGCATTGCGGCCAAATGCTTGGCCCCTGTTTGGTAATAGTATGCGCTGCTATCGGCAATACATGCTAGATAGTAAACAATTAGTATACAATTAAGTAGGATATTTTCGTTCGTGACCATAGCAAAACCATTTATTACATCACATTTTTAGTCACAATCAAGCAGAGGATCCGATATTTTTATGGTGATGGTGGTTGTGATGGTGGTGCTGATGACGTGTTGAACCTGGGGAACTTGTCGATTAGTGGTGATGACACGCACGGATTTGTTTTGGTCAACTGTGCATGTCTTTTCCGTTTGCATGAGTCCCACAGGTACTAAGATGAAAAGAAGCACGGCTATGTATGGGTACGTGTATTATACACGTACATAGATGCGTGTATTATACACGTACATAGATGCGCTTTTTGCACAAATACGGCTAAGGAAATGTATCGATGGGCGGCAGAGGAGCGTTTTTGCCGACCTCAATTGATCTTCTTATCGGCGACACGGCCGCTCTATCACGACGCTTCATCACGACCCTGTCTCGGCTTTTTCTCTACTCCATAAAGAAGCAAAAGTCTGCGAATATTACCGACAGACGAATATGAAACGCTGATATTTTAAATGTCAAGAAACATATTACTATTGCTGCCTGCTACCGTTGAATATACGTTCATATTCGGATTTGTTGAGCCATCAACGATATGTTTGTATCTCACTCATCAATACATAAGAAAAGAAGAAAAATGGTTACGTTTACGAAAAACAAACGGGCGCGATTAGTGGATATAATTATTGAATTCCAAAAGTATGCACATCATTAAAATTGTAGCTTTCTGCTAAAATATAATGATGCACCTTTATACGTACATTCATAGTTTCCTTAGTAACTATTTTTTATTCAATGAAGAAGAAATAGACTGAGAATAGGACTGTCAGTTAAACATCGATAATTGATTATTAGATATAAGAATAGTTATTAAGTATTTTAAAAATAGTTATTAAGTATTTCAAAAATAGTTATTAAGTATTTTTGCAGTAGATAAAAGGACTGACTGGCGTTTTGTTCAACTATCCATATCTTTGGTGCCGGAATAGTATGTGACCTACCTGAAATTCAGGTATAATATTCGTGTCTATTAAGTTAAGTTAGGCATCTATTCTACTGAACCTAAGCTACCCTGACCTATGTATTCCTATCTAGCCTGATACATTTATTATCTCTACTATGGAAACGCAATATGTATGATTAGCACCATCATGGTGAAATAACTATATATGTTCTCAACTGTATTTAACGTAAATTATACCTGCTCCCTCGAGTACTAAACTGATACGCATATACGCTTATTCCAGTTGGTTACCTATGAAAAAAATGTGTCTGCTTTCTGTTGTTTCATTTGATGAAAATAAAAGCTAAGAAGGTAACTCTAAAAGAGGAAATGAGCTATTGAATTCACATGGTAACTATGTTTTCCTTTCCTTGAAGTATATATACATAGACTATATAGGCACAACACTGGGCATACCGTATTTATTTATTCTGCAACAGCGTTTATGTTGAAACTGCATAGCCACTAGAACAAAAATTAATTAATTATTGCACCAGTTCTTTTAATTAATTAAAGCAAATCAGTGGATCAGTTCACCAACTACTCACCACCACTTAATTGTTAAAGTTGAAACATGCTAGTGTATTACTTCACCTGCTGCTCACCTCATCACCACTTCCTTAAATTACAAACAAGCCAGTGCATCAATTCACCTGCTATTCACCACGCACAACCAGTGCACTGCACCATCTCACCCCTCCACCCAACCGTTCACCCATTTTCCTAAAAGCAACATTGTCGAGAGACATTCTTTAATTGTCCTCATTCTTTGCTTTCTCTCTCGCGGCTCTCACCTATTCTATTGAGCTCTTTATGCTCTGTCAAATAGTCTCTTTTATTTATCGGATATTTCCCTTTCGCTGTGAATGGATGAGAGGTTAATGCCAGTAACTAAAGCGCATCCTTTTGTTAGTAACGGTATCGGGTGCAGCTCAGGCCCTGGATGCTTTAAAGGGTCCATCTCGACAATCAAGCAGCCACTGCAACTGTTTCTTTTTCCATTATATTTTGCAAGCAAGTTTTTAAAGTAGCGCATACTGTTTTTAGTCAAAATGATTTACTTACGAGTAAGTACGATAAACTTTGCGTCTCGAGTATTTTTTTTTAAATAAACTTATACTAACTTCAGTCAGAATTTATTTACTGAAGAGTCCGTGCTGTAACCTTTGTTATTCGACCAAAATTATGAAGCAACTCACAACTTTCTGTCCACTTATTGATAAAGTTTAAGTTATATATTCCGATAGATAGTAAAAAAATGCTACTACGTAGCAACTATATTTGAAGTAACTTCTGTATCTTTCTTCAACTGCTTCTACTTCATACAACGCAAATGTTTACAGCAATCGTAGTTAACAATGCCGGTCTTAAGTCCATTTTCATCAGCCCCTAGACTGACAAGTTCACTCGGTGTAATACGACTATTCATATTATCATAAACAATGCAATGAGATTAAGTATGACTATCATGTAATAATAAAAACTCTCAACTTTATAAGCCATTGGAAAGTGCAATAAACTTTTAGGATACATATGACTTTCCACGAGCAGCAACAGCAGCACATCACTCCTGTGCTGCAGTACGTGTGCAGCAAAAAAAAAAAAAAACGCCTCAACCGTTTAGCAAATGGACAGAAAAGGAAGTATGCGCTGAGCTCTCAATAATGCGAGTCTATAAAAACAAACTGAGGAGCAGTGGCTGCTGAACGGAAACTGGCTGTGGGACGAAGGCCAGTTACTGCAGTTGGAACGTTACTGTGGTTAGTTTTTGCAGTTGGGACTTTAAAGTGTACAGTTACTGCAGTTGAGACTTAAAGGTGCACACTTACTGCAGTTGGGACTTTAAGATGTACAATTACTACAGTTTGGGACTTTAAAGTGTACAGTTACTGCAGTTGGGACTTGAAGGTGCACAGTTACTGCAGTAGAGACTTATTGGGTGATCTTGTATTGCGGATGCTGTTGATGCTTTACCCGCGGCCAGTTACTTCAGCTCAGTTTATTCTCTTCTTCTTTTCTTCCTCAGATATCTCCATGACTCTTGCTTAATGGCAATAGCTCACAGAGGGCCGGATTGTAAGTTCCATCTGCTCTCTGGGATGGGCCTGCGGGTCAGTTTGCTGCCAGCTGTAAAATCTGTTATTAAAATTATGCCGGTGGCCTGCATTTGCAATGCACTGAACAAATGTACCCATAGAAAAGCCGTCACTCGCATTCAGTGAGGGTTCTGTATCTTGTCCTGCCGTGCGAGGACCTCCATGAACTCACCCTCAGAAGTGTCCCTCATACGGAATTCCTTGCCATGTTCCTTATACTTCTTCACGGCTAATGAAAGAAATGCTCTTCATATTTGGCCCCACCATAGTTTAGTGCGTTTCAGTCAGGGAGCACCACTATCATCGGCGGTATTTTCGGCAGACTTTGCTAGGTGAGAAGCTGGTGAATAAATTTTAGTGGTTTGAGCGTGGGCCGGGTTTCCATTTGAACAGGGTATAACAAAAGAGACTTAGGGCGTATTCAGTTGGACAATCCAAGCTGATTTAAGCCAAGCAAGCTCATTCGTCCTGACTTGTCCGAAACTGCAGACAAGAACTTTGGCTTCGTCACCGTGGATCGTCTTGCAGGTGTTGCAAGAAACCAGATTACATTGAATCTATTGAAATCACCATTTCATGAAGTACGTAAGACTGAGTATAGAGAACTTTTACAGGTGATCGATTTTAAGACAACGCCTGCAACACGAACAAACGGGACGAAGCTAGGGCCCTTGTTTCAAGTTTCGGACAAGTCAAGCTTTCAAAGCTTAAGTTTACCACCCAATCGGACACGCCTTCGGTATTGCTATTGGAAGCATCATGGGTGGAGGGGAGTCGATACGGCTGGTTAATTTGATCAAACGGTACTGCGGGTGAGTAAGAGAGGGCCAGCAGGGAGCAAAGTCTTCATGCCATCCCCGCTTAATGCTAAAAGAAACAAAACTACTTACCAAAGACAAACATTCCTCAGAGGCTAGAAGCCGCATATCAACGAAACTCAACATTTTCTGTTTTGAAGGTGTTGAGTTACGTTAGATTGGGCGCCAAATTAAGTTTCAAAACTTGAATCGTCGGAAATTTCAGACAAAATCTTTGACTTTCTCTTTCTGAATCGTTTTCCAAATGTTAAGAGCAACCCGATTACGTTGAGTTAACTGAAAACTCATATTATGGAGCATGACTGAATTTCTGAAAGTCCCAAAGGTAACCAATTGAGGTTCATAGCCTGAAACTGAATTCAGCAGGTCGAAGCAGCGTACCTGCCTAATGTTTCATACAAGTCAAGTCTTGAATGCCTAATTTTGGCACCTAATCGAACCTACCCTGACTCCTGGACGTTCCAGAGCACTGAATTTATTGACTATGTTAGCAGTCGTCTCGTTACCCAGTACGATCAATTAGGTACGGTCAGTGCTTTTATTCACGTTGTATATTTCTTTTTAGATTGTTATTAATATTATTATTCATAATTGGTAGAATATTGTTAGGATATACAAAAGCCCACAGTACCATCGCTTCCATCCCGAATAAAACTTTCATTCAAAATTTTATCGCTCTTCAGTTTCTTCGGCTGACGAAAATTCTAATGAGATACCGCTTGATTATCGTATAATTATTATTAAGATCATTAACAATCAATATATCAATCATATTATAATTATTATTTTGTTAATATACATTGTCATGTGGTACACAGCAACGTCTGGTAGTAACCACTCTGATGAGGACGGCCAGCATTTTGAAACTAAGACAGGTATGGGTGACAGTGTTCTATATAATCTTCGTAAATGTTCGTTGTAATCGCTAAGTTGTAGTTGTTAGGCTACCGTCTAGTAAATGAACTGCCCAAGTTTTGTTTTAAATACTATGTAATCTATAAAGAGCCTACCTCAAATAGCTCTAAACTCCAACCTGCTCTTGAATATTATTCTAAATTTTATTATCAAACATTGGTCGCAGATGAGAGTGGTGGAGTGCTGCACTTGCATCCTCTATGTCCGGCGTTCACCAACTAGCCAAGGATACTAATTTCTACTATCTTGACATTGAAGCATGAGCGTTTCCAACACTCATAGTCCAGTATGAAGGTACTAATATGGCGACGGTCGGAGGCCGAAGTTGTCACATGAACCTTTCATCCTTGACGGCATAGTTCTGACAGGGTAACGATAGTCGTGCACTGCTTATTTGAAGCCTAACAGGAATTTATCTACAACAAAAAGCAGCGCAGTTCATTTGCTAGTTGGGTTGTGACATGACCTTACTTTTACCGTTATAAGTTCATATTCTTGACATAAGCTCGCTTGCTGTAGACCTGACGGTAGAAATACTAGAATAAATTACGAAAATTGAGTTGATCAGGGTCGTACTCTTCCATGAACAAAACGCAAATGTATCTCAAAACGAAAGCTCTGGAGCTGATTCGTGTGATCTTTCGGAAGCTGCTATATACTCGTGTTGGTTCTGCACGCTTACTGAAAGCTAAATTTCTAAGTCGGAATTTCTTTGCGGTTGATTATATGGGTTTCTGTCCTTCTTGTACTCCCGTAACTAAGTTAAAGGCACCGTGGATTTCTATCAGGGTAAATCGAATAGGCTGACCAGTGAAAAAATCTGCCCTTCACGTACTCCACCAATAAAACTGAATGTATAAAGGATTCCTTACGGGATTAAATCTATAAGGTTTATATTGAAAACTGAAGTTATGGAGCATACCCTTCCGGAGAAAATCTAGCACGTATACTTGGGCGGATTTTATTCCTTCAAATGCCCCCCCCCCCCCTCCAAAAAAACGCACTATCGAGGCAGCCAAGTGTGCCAACAGTCCGTTTAGTACCCACAATGTGACAAGGCGTGTAGAACAGCTGCAGAATGTAGCAGTGTGTCACTCGCATGACTACAGCCGTAACCCTCGGTAATGTCTATTAATCTGCAAACAGAGCGATCATTCACACTCCTCTGAGTCCTTTGGAAGCGTGTGGTATTGCGAAGGACGGGGCCTAGGATTGCCACTGTGGTACAAAGCTTCTGCCGCTTATTGGTGTTTGCGAGCGGGATTCGAGACCGCAGATTTCCTTTAATTGTTGGGCTATCGAACTCTCTTTCGGGACCGAATTCCTTTCGGTGTTTCAAGAAGGGATGCGAAAAAATCGTAGAGGAATTTGGAATGGTATTTTCAATCGTTCATACAAGCTACGAACGTTATAACATCCATTGGGTGCTTCAAGAAGGGATGCGAAAAAAAAATAAATTGTAAAAGAATTTGTAATGGGGACATAATAAAGAAATTAGCAAAGAATTTGGAATAGTTTTTTCATTGCCTGATAAAAATTAAATTTTGATGACTTACATGATAAAATCTTTAGAGTTTTTCAAATTCGGATGTGAAGAAATGTTGCGGAGTTAGGAATGGTAACCGCACATGCATACCTACATATTGCGCTTTCATTGTATATATTAAAAAATCCTTTGGGGATTTTAAGACCTGAAAATCGCAAAGGACTAAGCGCAGCTTCTACTTCTGGAAGAAATCATTTCGGAGATCCTCTGTAGGAGTTTGGTGATTAGTATAGGAAGAACCGGGCAACTGAACATTTGGCATAGAGACGGTACGGTAGCTACGCTTTATGCAAGGGTGCATAGGCTGGCTTGCTTCAAGTGAGAATCAGTCACATCTCACTCACCCCTTACTCACTTACAGTTCGCTCCTCACTCACCTACTGTTCGCTTTTCACTTACCCCTCTCACCTACAGTTCGCTCCTCACTCACCTCTCACTCACCTGCAGTTCGCTCCTCACACTTCCCTTACTCACCTACAGTTCGCTGCTTACTCAACCTAAATCATCCCTCAGTCACCTCTCACTCACCCCTACTCTTCCCTCACTCACCCATAATTCACCCCTCGCTAAACCTCATTCACCCCTCCCTCCCTTAGCGAGCACACCCACAATTTAGTTGCCTCAGTAAGCTTCCATGCTCATCGCTTCAGTTCAGTTTGTTCAATAAATTCAAATGAAGCGTCATCGTTTTGAAAAGGTTCCAAAAGATTGCGCCTGAAAAGCTTCGGGCCGTCCCCGCTCCTTAGGAATGTTATCCTATCTGTCACAGATACTTAGTTCCAGGAATCGCTGGCAACGAGGGGGCGGGCGACAAGGGCTGTGGTCGGTATTGAATAAGATATTAAGTGGCTCACAGTGGAATACACACACGGAAGGCAAGTGTTTAATTACTTAGCCACGCAAGTCCCTATCAAGTATAAGCAATAAATATTTGTGACATTGGCATCATTTTAAAGGTGATTAGTTCTGCTAGTGACGGTTTGTGAGCGAAGCACAAACGTAGACGAGAGTTTTATTCCAAAAACCGAGACCTTCACCAAGCAACGTATTACTAAAAGACGAAATAGTAGACAAAAAATAGTCGAACAGAGGAAGTATCCATCATCAAATTTACATATTTGTTCGCTATGATAATCCTAACAGCTGCTGTAAATTTTATGATGGTCCAGTCCATGACTTTTTCGAGCCATTTGGCTAACAGACAACATAACAAACATGACCTCCTTACTGCAGGAAGAAATTGAAAGCTTTTGATGAGAAGAGCACTATCCATGTAAAACCTACTTCGGAATCAAGAGGAAAAAAATCGAGAGCACTCTTAGACCTCATACCTCCGCCAAACTAGGAAATGTTAAGGAAAAATGCAAAATATCTCCTCGAAACCAAGGTTTCTCTCATGTCTTCACCAATTTTCTTTCTTTTTTTTCATCTCTGCCTCTTCATATTAATAACAGTTCCTGTAATTTTTTAAGAAACGCTTTGTAATTTTTAGAATTACGTTCTGACAAACATTAAGACAAACTCATCGTCAAACACACAAACGGTCGAACCAATCATCACCAAAGTTTAGTCATTTGTGCCGTTTAACACATTAAACAATTCTTAAAAATTTGATAAAGTTCCTTTCATACCGTTTTGTGTCACCTTCTGATAAACATGGAAACAAACACAGAGACAAACAAACAAATTGACTGGCAAATCATCACAAAAATTTGGTTAGTAGTTCTTTGAAATATTCCCAACTATTTTTGCAAATTTTAGAAGATCTGCTGATCACAATATGAACAGACAAACAAACTGTTGAACGGATCCTCACTAAAAGCTAATCATCTGTTACTAGTACCATACCCAACATTCCCTATAAATTTTATAAAGATCCGTCCATAACTTTTGAGTTACCTCGTTAACAGAGAGACAAAGCACAAACAATTTCGACAAATACGTAGCCTCCTTGGTTATTTTTCTCTTTAATTTGTTTTTTAATAATTGTAGCGGTTTATCAATTCCATCGTTGTTATGAATTCGTTGGTTATCGATGATTTTTCAGGGTTTCTTTATTCTCGGCCTTAGAAACTGAGCATCGTTGATGGTACACTAATTTTCTATGTGATTCGTAGCTTTTAACATTGACAAGTATTAGCTGGTGCAGCAATTATCTTCAAAATATGCAGTAGACGTTGAACCAAGTTGATGACACAGCAGTTGTTTTCAAAATTTTCAAGTACTGATCAACGTTGGTGGCACAACAGTTCCTTCAAAATTTGCAGCTTTAGACGTTGTACGTTGTAGATAACACAGTAGTTATTTTCAAGATTTGGAGATGCTGAACAAATCTAATGACGCAGCTCTTTTCTTGGAGATTTGCAGCAGCAGGTATTCTATGCCGTGTTCTAACTTCGCAGCTGCGGGTATCCATACATAGGTATTATTGAATTTTTCCCCTCGCGGTAGCAGCAGGCCTTGCGTGCTGAACGGGTGTATACTAGAGGAGACGAGATCAAATGACGAGCCAGCCGTGTGGTCTTTGAGGCGCTCGGTGCGCTGAGTCAGCAAAAGTTGTCTGGCGTGCGCAGCTACCATGCCCATGGGTCCTTACTTTGTTCAGAAATGGGAGGAGGGGGCACACGTCTTTCAACCTTCCGTTAATTGTGCCATAGTTCTCAGCTACCTATGGTCGACTATAGTTCCTTAGCCGTTAGCTAGGCCTTTGGGACGTCTGTCTTTCGTGCCCAATTTGCTTCCTTCCCAATTTCATACTCCTACTTGCTCCTGCTTTATTCTGATCTTCCCCTTCTTTCCCGACTTGCTGTTCCCATGCGTGTTGATCCTGTGTGGAAACACCTTCGAGCATAGGTTCCCTATATTTATCGTCATACTATATGTCCCTTGCTTCTCCCTTGTTAGATCGCCATTGTTGTGGCAACGGAGGCTCAAAATATTCAATATAATAATAATAATAATAATCGACTGTAGCTGTACTTACTCCTTTTAGGCCAGTTGGCCCATACACAGAGCACCCCCAAGGTGTGTGGGTTTCCCAGTGGAGGGTGTAGTCAGAGTTGAATTTACCTTTACCTCTACCGGTAGCCATTTCTTCTCGTTCACATATTTGTTCATATAAGTACATAGTAGTAATTTGCTGAAATCTCTATAACGAAGTAAAAGTTCGGGCTCGTGACATCAGAACATTATCATGAGACTGAATATTTTACGTTCCTTTATCTATCTTTAGGAACCTGCCAAGACCTGCAGCAGTATAGACGTTCAACATTGTTCAGGATACAATATTAATTGTTAGGATTTTCGAAGCTGCTGACATTGCAACTGCATATTAAAAGCACAAAAGCGCTGCAGTGCTGCATACAGTGAAGCCAGACCCTGTGTTTGCGGACTTTCTGAGCTCCGCACATGGTGGATTTGATGCGAATTGCAGTCTTGGAACTTAGGGCCTATTGGACTGTGGCCCGCTGACGGCTTCGTCGGTTATTTAGTGCATCTGACTCATAGAGTCACTGACTCACTGACTCTCTGACTCATTGACTGACTTACTGGCTGACTGGATAACTAACTCACTGGCTCACTGGATAACTAACTCACTAGCTTACTGACCAATTGATTTACTGGCTCACTTTCTCATTGGCTCACTGGCTAACTGACTCACTGACTATATATCTGACTCATTGACTGACTTACTGGCTGATTGGTTAACTGACTCGCTGGCCCCATGACTCACTGACTCACTACACTGGCTAACTGACTCGCTGTGACTCTCTGCCTCACTGACTCACTGGCTCACTGGCTAACTGATTCACTGACTGACTGTGACTCACGGGTTAACTGATTCACTGACTCGCTGTGACTCACTGGCTCACGGACTCCCTGGCTCACTGGTCACTGGCTAACTGACTCGCTATGACTCACTAACTCACTAACTAACTGACTTTCTGATTACTGGTTTACTGACTCAATAGTTCATTGACTCACTGACTCACTAACTCATTGACTTACTGATTCATTGGCTCATTGACTCATTGACTCACTATCTCAATGATTACTGACTCATTGACTCACTAACTCATTGACTCATTGACTCACTAACACATGGACTCATTGACTCACTGTCTCATTTACTTACTGTCGCATTTATTTACACTGTCTCATTGACTCACTGTCTCATTTACTCCCTGTCTCATTACTCATTGTCTCATTTACTCACTGTCTCATTAGCTCACTGTCTCATTTATTCACTAACTCATTTACTCACTGCCTCATGTACTCTCTCTGGCTCATTTTCTTACTGACTCACTTACTCATTTATTCACTAACTCATTTACTCACTGTCTCATGTACTCTCTCTGGCTCATTTACTCACTATCTCATTTACTCACTGTCTCATTTACTCACTGACTCACTTACTCATTTACTCTCTAACTCATTTACTCACTGGGTCATTTCCTCACTAACTGATTTACTCACTGTCTCACTTACTCATTGTCTCATTTACTCATTGACTCACTAACTCATTTACTCACTGGCTCATTTACTCGCCGTCTTATTGACTCACTATCTCATTCACTCATTGTCTCATTTACTCGCTGTATTATTTACTAACTGTTTTATTTACTCACTGTCTCATTTACCCACTGGCTCCTTTACTCATTGACTCAGCAGCTCACTGTTCTGCTGAATTAGGCTATTGATTCGCTGACTCACTTGGCTCAGCTACTTTTGAAACCGTTGTAAGTACTGTCATTTTAAAATTATCTATACGGTACCTCTTACATTTCACTCGGGAAGGTCATTTAGCTTCACTGAAGGATACGATACTTGAACTGCCCGCTTCTCATCACCCGCTTCTCATCACCCGCTTCTCATCACCATTCCCAGAACCTTACCCTCAGAATCAATTCCGTTGCCACTTCACTTACTTTTTCCCTTGTTTCAAGAAACAAAAGCGAGCTCTGCAAGTGAACAACTTTGTTCCAGGCGTAACTTTGTTCAGCAGAAGTTGTTCAAGTTGCCACAAAGACGTCGCTTGAGATGGAAGAGCTTCCTTCCATTTCACCGAATAAAGTCGATGTTGCGGAGCACATTTTCTTTGCAATGCGCTCCCTTTCCCGATCGGAAAACCAGTTCGCTGACTTTGGTGCTTTTTTCTACACAAACCCTGGCTGCTGTTCTAACTAATTTTCTCTGTTTTCCCGCATGGAACACTTTAGGCTAGTTTCTATAGGAGGTTTTCAATAAAATTTCTAAGATGTTAAATTATTTCATTCAAATTTTTTACTTTTGATTGGAGTGGGCACATATTTGGCCGTTTGAAGCCTTGCAAAAAAGTAACTGCGGCCGCCGTGCCGCAGCAAATCTGGGCTCCCCCCCCCCTTTCCATTTTTACTATTACTGCTAAACCTCAATTTATTAGATATTAGATCTAATTTTTTCATAGTACCTATTTTAATTTTTAATGATCGTCTAGCACTTTACAGTCACTATTTATTTACTTAATTACTTTTTTCATTCTGTGCAAATGACCAGATTTTCAACAGTACGAGTTCAAATAGAAAGTAGTTATTTATTGTATCAAACTGAGTTTCCTAATTGTAAGTTCTCAAGTTTTTATTATATTGGGGATGAACTTCGGTTACATGTGTGGTCATTCATTAGTCTTTTCACATTCGGCTATACTTCACGAACCACATTTGGGGACATTCGGAAACCTGCAACATAGCAGCAATGTTGCATGGCTAAAAAAATGTATAAAGCAACTGGTTAATGGTTCCGAGAGGAAGTCCCATTATTGTACCATTGCAGAGACCGCCTCCATAAGAAACACCTCCATTACCTGCTTGATGACAAGGCAGGATTACAGCACTTCTGGTATTATCGTGTGTCCTTCACACGATAGTCTTTTGGTCGCTGTAGTGTCCGTCCAGCAGAACAACAGAGAAGTGCACGATTGTCATGAGTTTTCATGATTTGCTCCAAATTTGTATAAATATTATCCAATCAACTTCATAAGTGACGCTTGTTGAGTTAACTTACTTGCTGGTAATTTATTTATTTATTTTTGCTAAAACTCGGGGCTCACTGCCCAAGAACGTGCGGGAAATACAAAACATTCCAGGTTATTGGAACAAAGGCTTTTGTGACTGTGATTAGAGTTTAACAAGTTTGAACATCGCGCTAAAATTTTCGTCGTCTTGAATTAAACCCCACTTGAACCCCACTTGAAATTAAGAGAGGAACCCTGCCTTCCTTAAAAAGAAAATTTTCAGTGGCAGCTGAAAATTTGAGTGATACTGCTGTACTAGAGTCAACGTAATAGAGAGCATTCGGAGAACGTTTTGCAGTTTAGGCTCTCGGTGAAGACTGGATTCAGCAGCCACTCAGTTGTGTTTATAGCCACGCAATTGCACATTAAGTGATTATCTACGAAGTACAAAAGCCGGGTCGCGATCACAGTCTTACTCAACAATGTTTAGTCTGACCGTATATGAAATACAACATAAGGTGTTGCGTTTTTTGTGATCGGGTACAGACTCCGACACAATTTTTTGCTGGGTGGGTACCTCTGCAGCAGCACAGGTAATAGCCCTGCAACACTGAGAAAATTATTCTCTCAAAACCTGTACGCACGTCTACGGAGAATACCTGCTTGGGCGTGGTTATTAGGAACATAAACTGTGTTGTTCGTACTGCATGAGGAACTTGAAGTTAGGTATTTCTTTTTGGTGCGCAGATATACATGCTGGACTATCGACTGTGCTTCCAGAATGCATTGGAAAAAGTATTTTCGTCAAACCAGCACACCTTAATTCACTTTCGGCTACTAAAATAAGTGCAGTTTCCGTGCTGCCCTAGCACGCTTATGATAGCAGCACTCGTCTGCGCTCGGGAAGGCTTGCTGATTTTGGGAAAGCATTTGTCTCAATTTGCTGGGGCTGAAGCCGAGAACTTCGCAAGAGGATTAGAATAAAATACAGTTTGTCACATTGTATTTATTATCAAAGTTAGCACGACGATCAACAATAAGACAACAAAAGCTTAAGGAAAACCTGCACTTTCTACATCACGGAGTAATATTATCTCACTAGGATACCCCCAAACTCTTCATTGTTTACAGTACTTAGTGTAAACGAAAGTATGGGGAAATCTGCGTTTTCTACATCACGGAGCTTACTTCAGTATGTTGTCCCGAGTAGTTTCTTATTTCCTTACAATAGGCTTTGGGAACAACCGAGAAGGAAATCGTGCATTGGCATTTTGGTTTAGACCTGCCGACCAGCCTAGCTATCTAGTGTTAGCTAAGTTGTCTCTATTTCCCAATGTTTACTTAAAACAATGTACTCTAAACGGCTTTTAGTTATCATGAAATTCAATTGATAGCATGTAATCGCAAGGTATTACAGGCGTGAAACGCATACTGTTTATCCTTGTTACGAACGACAACTCAATCTCATATTCGTTCTATCGATCTTGAACGGTTCTCAGTAAACGGTTGAAATTCGGTGGAGAGTGACGAATCAGAAGATTGGAATAGCAGTTCAGGACAAATTGGAGCTAATCAGTTAGATTATCTTGGTTGACATTTGCGAATCGAACGTGTTCTTTGTCAGCGCTGTAAAGCGAATAACTAAACCCACTGCACGAATATCTGAGAAAAGTAAATTTAAAAAATATCCTTTATTTTTGTTTGCGTCTAAAGTATCGAACTTGTGCATAGAGCGTAAGCTGCGCTAGCACATGTAGTCTTTGATGTAAGCACAACTTATTTTATGAAATTTTTTATTCATTTAGAGACTTTAACTTCTAGGTACTCCGTAAATGTACTCTTGATTAAAGAGTACACTACTAGTGAAAAGCTCAAAGTAAATATTTAAAACATAAATAATAAAACTGAATAAAAAAACGACTTTTTCCAAAACTACCTGTGAAGTTTTTTCATGAATTTCATTAGCATTTTATATTCCTACAGATGGTCTTAATAGCAAGTGTTCAAGCACTTTTGACTGGCCTCAGTTAATAAAATTTTTCGGCTTGAAATGAACTAAAAATGGAACTGACACCCGTATAGGTAATATACGATTTCAATAGTGCTTGTTTGAAGAAAAGAGTGGCGTAAATTTTCTGTGAGGCACCCAATAATTTTGGATAGTAAGCGCATTGAAACATTTAGGGTGTGCACAATTTCAGTTGCTAATCATAGTACCTGCTTTTCAAGTACAACTTGAAAATTAGAATAAAATATAAACGACCTGCTTCAACGCAATATGAATATTAGTTAATAAATAAAATGAACTTTGCGTATCTGACGTGTAAAACAGAAAATCGGGTAAGTTCTTACAAAGAGTCTTCCCATTTGTAGAAGTCGTTCTTTAACAAAATGGAAGCTCCTAAAAGTAAGTCATTATTGAGCGTATTTCAAGTACATGACTAGTACCACGTATGATCATAAATACTGTAACAAAAGTGCAACATGTAGGCAATCAAATTCCCGACGCGGCTCGTTAAACTTTTGTATTCACTTCTTGAACCGTAGTGCACAGAATGCGGTTAAAGAAAACGAGTGCTTCCGTTAGGACAGTGACGTCACTACACCCACGACCATAGTAAACTGAAGGCAATAAGTCAAACGAATATTTCATTAGGGTAGTGACGTCACTACACCAATTTTACACCAAAGGCGACAAGTCAATAAAGTTCCATTTCAACACCAACATCACAATGACAGGAGATTGTTTCGATATTTAGTTATTATTAAATGGAACTAGCAAAACGTTCGACACTTCTGGACTTCTCTCAGTAGTCACTTACCATCGAAATTGAATTTTTGAAAAGCTGAATTCAGTTTTCTGTTGCATTACGTCACGGTATCACCAGAATTATAATACCCGAAGTACTGGGCTAAGTTTCCCTTTTTCATCGAGATTCAAAAGCACTCGGCGCAGTATTCATAAACCTTACATTCAATATTTACAGTTGCCTTAGCGGTATACAGCCTAAGAGATGGCAAGGGGCGTTTTCACTGCGCAAAAATCTCAAAAAATCTTGTCACTACGATTGATCTAATAATGGTAAAAGCATTTACATTCTGTGCATCTGCACCATATTATGAGTTCATATAAGGTTGAGTCAAGTTTTTTTAATGTAGATATCTTGAAAAAATAAGCAACGAACTGATGGAGTGACTACCTCCACTGCGTCTCTTGTAGAGATGGCAGGACTTTTGGAGACATCGGCGCAATATTTGAATAGTTTAACAATATTACAAAGAACAACGGCCGTTCGTTTCCAAACAAAATGACGACATTAGACGTACGGCTCGTTGTAGTCATCTACGCATTACCAGGCGTACTGTACATTAATTGCTACACAACAAAATGAGAATGTCTTTCGTCCAAACACATTATTTACAAACGATGGAAGAACGTTAGACAAAACGACTGAAATTTGTCAACGTGACAAAGGAATAACGAGGTAATAATCATTTTCTGCGATGGAAAGTCAAAAAAGAAAACTCTGCCTTGGAGTCAAAGCAGACAAATGTACACGTTCGAAATACGCAGAGCCAAAAGCGGCCCCTAGTCTGTTCCATCAGAGAAATAAAAACTAGGAGGGATTATGTCAATACATTAAATTGAAGGCAGGACTAATTTCAACAAGTGCCGCAACCATGCGATTAACGCATTAAAGATTTTAATGAGTTACCTATGAGGGTTACCGCAGTTGCGCAATTAGCCATTCAGTTGGGGAGTAGAAAGTATAGAGTCAGTTAACCTCGTGTTGTTAAACTCTTAACCCTATCCATGTCAGGTTGTGTTATTTTACTACAAGAGGTCTTTGTCTTATTGTGTTCATGCGAAGAAAAACCTTTGTAATGAGCTAGCACATCGTGATGCAGATAGGGTTAACCAATGGACGTCCTTTGAGACAACTGAATGGCAGTCACCTTTACTTACTACCCGCCAGTTTCAATAGTTGGCCACTGTACCTTAGTCTTGTTAACAATTTCAACAGCAGATACATGCAACAATACCCATCAGCCCAGACAATTTCTCCTCACTTATTGAGATACGAGTAATGATGAAATAGGGTATTCAGGTACAGTCAACTATAGCTGGGTCGGTATCCAATTTTGAGGCGTTGCTCGGTAGTCCATTAAGGTGTCCTGCCTATCAGTTGTGTCAAATTTCAAAGTGACGCTCATGTGGGTCGTTAACGGGGCAAAGTCCCAGCAATATACAATACAACAATTTTCGTCGGAATAAGGTCATTTGACACGTGACCAAACAGACAGAGAAGGGTTTAACGACTAAAAAAAAACTATGGTAGTTAACTGACTCTGGGATTCATTCCCTCCAAACAATACTCATTCATCACCTCCAGTCCAATATAAAGAGACACAAAAGCAGCGGAAGAGAAAATACAGAAAATTAAATATTTCCGCTTTGTCCGATCGTAAATAATGACTTAAGTCTAGTGAGACTAAGGGTGCGCTCTCTTGGCCTACGAAATTAAGATTGCGAGACTTGACTTCACCGGAACTTCAGGGAGGTGTGCTGGCTTCCCCAAGTTTGAATTGAGCTGCAAGTGTTGAAGGCAATCCGATAACGCTGAGCCAGCTGACAGCTCAGTTTTACAGAGGACGAACTGGTTTTTGAAGCGTCAAGGGTAACCGGTTGAGGAGCAATGCTTGAGACTAGATTCGAAAGGTAAAAGACGGTGCTCCTGTGTCAAGTTCTGGACATGTCAAATCTCGAAGGCTTCATTTCGCAGGTCTATTGAACGCCCCCTCTGGTGGAGGAACTTAGCCCTTTCGCTGCGTGTACAAGGAATTATCTATACAATAATTCTGTTCGTGGTGCCGCCATCCATACTTACAGCGTCCGTCCGTCAGAATAATTTGATTTATTTGATAGATAAAGAAAATAGAGTAACCATAGAGAACAATAGGTGTCTCTTACAAGCTGTTACACCTTGCATCTTATAGGTATACTGTCTGACTTGGATATGTAGCCCTGGTACGACTCTGGTACAATGCAGAATGAAACTTCTGTTGTGTTGAAAGAAATTAGAAGTATCCCGTTTACTCAGAACCATATATGTTCATATACAATATCGAGTAAATTCATCTCTTTGAAAATAAACACTTATCGCTATTATTTCACATGGCAGTTAATTATAAAATAGTCAACAAAACCAGTAAAAGATTCGGGCGCAAACAATTCGCACGTGTTAAAATACAAAATATTGATGTCTGTAGCGAAAGGACTTAAGTCTCCGTCTCTTGACACGACCACGTATGCATTATACCTTTGGCAAACCAGAGCATGAACGCATTCACGTCTACTCGTAGCTCAGTTAATTTAATAAAATGCATCACTTGAAAGAGAAGGAGAGAAATAGCAAAGCTGCAGTAGTATAATACAGCGAAGAGGAAACCGACAATGTCGGAAGTGAGACTCCAAAAAGAGTCTCGCGCAATCACAGTGAGACACACTTGGCTTGAGACTTGCAGGACGACTTGGCCTCGTTTTCAGATTTGCAGGAAGCTTTGATACGGTCAATGTACGAATTTTAAATTTCCGTAAGACCTGGTCACGACCACCGTAGATTTCTAGAGCTGTGGGGCTCTTTGGCACAGTCAATGCTCCCTTCTAGGTGTGCGGAACGCCTAGAGC
Organism: Parhyale hawaiensis; assembly: GCA_001587735.2. Lineage (NCBI taxonomy): Eukaryota > Metazoa > Arthropoda > Malacostraca > Amphipoda > Hyalidae > Parhyale > Parhyale hawaiensis. The sequence continues at coordinate 5,949,261 of LQNS02276481.1, read as the reverse complement.
ACAGTTAAGGTTCGGTTCTTAGATTGTAGAACATTTTTACATGGTCCAGGTTCAATTTCAGAAGTGGGCAATGCCTTGATGCTGTCAAGAAAAGATTCAGCATTGAGATCTGCAAGACGTCTCGCCCCATTTACTGTCGGTTATTCTTTCGATTTTGTAGACGAAATCTCATCATTTTGTGGCCACTGCTACATTACAAGGCTGCCATCTCGTATAAGAGTATTTAAATATGAGTCATAGTAGCACGGTTATTAATATTTTGGCTTCAATGTGACGCACCTGCAACTGACTTCTGCGTCATCAACATTTATTAGTCTTCCTTGAGTAGATGTAATTAATCCATACGCCAGCGCGTGTTTCAACAATGAGCATAACATTGCAATTAATCTACCAAACCTTGCAACAGAAGTGAGTCAAGGTAACAAATTCCAGCTTTCCTTAGATGACAGCCGAAGTGCTCTCTTATCTACGAAGTAAAAGTCTACTGGATTTGGGTTACATCTACACGAGCGCTTCGTCCAGAGGATGTTGTTGTGGCCCTTCCGACGTTGAGTCGAAGCAGTTGAGGGAGGTCGACCCAACATCATCTTCATCCATGTGATCCTCCACATCTGAGGTAGATGAGTTTAGGGTTCCTGGAGATGGAGAAGCGGAACCTTCAAAACTGTAGTCTGCCGTAGGGTTGATCAGGGTTGGTAAGTCGTGGGCTCCTCCCATCCCTGCGCCACCCATAAAATGTGAGGTTGTCGAGGTTGGACTAGTAGAAGAAGACCCAATGTTGCCACTGCTCTCGGGACTGAGCATGCCCGATCTGAAAATATCATTCGATCCCTTATCGTCCTGCAGAAGCCTTGGCTTAAGGGGATCATTTTTAAGAGAGTCGGAGCCTTGAGGGAAAAGCTTCGCCAAGTCGGAGAGGCCGTTGTCACGAAAATAAATTTGTCTCATCTCTTCTCTCTTTTGTCGCATCATGGATTTGTACTCTGAAATTCTCATCTTTTTTCCGTCGACGATACACGTTCGTTTAGGTCGGGGTCGGTAGCGATAGTCGGGGTGTTTCTCCATGTGCTGCTTGCTCAGTCGGGACTGTTCCTCATAGTAGGGCTGCTTCTCTGCGTTGCTCATGGATTTCCACTTAGAACCTGTAGAAGCAGAAAAAAAAGTACAGAACTAGTTCTCAACAGCAGGTTTAGGTAAAAAATAGCTGTACGGATATAGCAAAGATTTCATATAATCGTAACTCTTCTACGTGTCCAGTATTTTAAACATTTCAACACCAAGTATCTGCTAATGTCAAGGTTACAAACAATACCAGTCTAAGGAAAAACCAATGTCTAGTCTGAAGCTTTAGGGTTAAGTATAGCATAATATGACACCGCACGCACGTGCCCATTGCACTCACCGAGTATTTTAGATAAAGCACAAGCCATTTTGAACACACAAATACTTCTATCACAACAACCGTACCCACTTAGACATAGCAAAATAATAACCCACTGCACAGGCAGTAACGCATAACCTCCACTTACCCACTATTTTTAATATATGTAGCACAAGTACTCATTACACCGTGACTCACCCAATATTTTGGGTAAATTACAATTGCACAGTAGTATGCGCGTACTCAAACACCGGCCGCCTCCCAATTTTACACACAAGCCAGAATTACGCCCAACTTCACAAGTGCTGGTTCACATAAAAGACCTACACTGAGCCAGTGGCTTAGATAGAGCAAAACTATATTCGAGTCCCCGTTTGCCAGTTAATAGCTCTACGTACTCAGCAGGTACTTCAAGTATTGAATAACCATGACTAAGTTCACAAATATACATAATATTGAACTAAGGCTAATTTCGTAAAATAAATATACCGTAAGTGTCTACAAATTTCCTTAAAAACTTAACATCATCACTAAATCGACTTACAGTTGTTTCTACAACTCTGGCGCCTCACCTGGAATTATATACGGTCTCCCTAAAGCACATAAAACCAATATCCTCTTGCGACCAATTTTAGCTGCATATAATACTCCATCTTATCCAATTGCTAAATTTCTCCTTCTATTGCTTGAACATTTGGCCACTAATCAATACACATTGTGTAACTCTTATGAATTTAAAGATGGAATCAAAGACCTTCAACTGCCACCCAATGCTAATCTATCCAGCTTTGACATCACTTCCCTGTTTACTAATATACCCATTG
>LQNS02276481.1:5924539-5946070 GCA_001587735.2 Parhyale hawaiensis | reverse complement strand
TAGTAAACTTTCGTTTTAATCATTCATTTGCATCCTAGCATTTTATTCGATTTTCTGATGATGGGAATCTGATATTTCCCGAAACGTCAAGATTTTTATCAAATTTGTCGACTATCGTATATTTGTTTATTAATATTAGCTCTAGTTTAATTCAGAGTTATTTCTACAATATTTAAATAGTAAGCATCCCGACATAGAGCTCACCGCTAAAAATCAATCAAACGATTCTATTGCTTTTTTTAGATACCCTTGTCACAAAGCGTGACTCAACGCTAACCACCAGAGTTTACAGGAAGCCGATATTTTTAGGCGTATATAAGACCTAACTTCTTTCGTCACTGCTACGTTCAGTTAAAAAAATGCAATATAAACTCTACTAGTTAGGGCATATCATTTATCCTCCTCGTATATAGCATTCTCCAATGAAATATATTTTCTCCGAATTTTTTCAAGAATAACGGCTACCCACACCACCTTTCAGATCACTACTGCAAATTATTTACTGACAAACTATTCGATCCCGGTATAACTAAACTTACAGTTCGTAAATTGGACTTTTTCCACTCCCTTCCATACTACAGCAAAAACCACCGTCGATAAAGTCAATTCCCTGAAAGCTTTCCTCTCCCAGGCCGACCCGCACATAAACTTCAGGTTCTCTTAAAAAAACACATCTACCTTACGATCTTATTTGAAATTCTAAGATAAATTTCCCACAAATGTTCGGTCCAGTGTTGTATACGAATTTTCTTGCACGAGCTGCTTAGCTCTGTACATCGGCAGCACTGGACAACATTTCAAAGACCGCGTTGACCAACATTTATGTATATCAAGCACAACAGGTTTACCACTAGCAAAATCTGCGCATTCAGCTCCTCGTCTTCATGCAGAGCAAAACAACCATCCAATTAGCAGGAAAGACTTCTCTGTCATAGCATATTCTAATCCAATAGAGCTCACAACTCTCAAGTCACTACATATCCATAAAAAAAACTTAGACTCAACATAATGACTTCGGCCGTACCACTCGTCACGATCCATGACTGACGCTTTTTCCTCCGACTGTACTTGCTCTTTTCCCTCCGCTCTGCATAGCATCCGACGCTTATATAAGAACCCTCATAGTGCACTGCAGTCATTTGCCTTTGAGCCCCCCCCCCCTGTTAACACATGTCTAAACTTAGTTCATGCAAAATCAAAAATTCTTTTTAGGCATCCTTTGTAGTTTTCAATTCCTGAATTTCTGATTATGGGAATTGGTTTCCCGAAACGTTAAATATTTAATGAAGTTTGTCGACACCTACGGAATATACATAATATTACAACGTCAATACTTACCCAATATTTTAGATATAGCAGAGTTGTGCATGTCTGGACAAGCCTTGAGTATTTTGCGCCTTTCGTCACGGGCCCAGACCATGAAGGCGTTCATCGGCCTCTTGACGTGTGGCTTACCATCGTTGCCTTCCTTACGGGACTGCCGGATGATTTTGGCTCCGAACATCTTTGCTGCGGGACCAGAAGCAGGAAAAAATCGATAACAGTCTGTGATAGAACAAAAAATCGTGTCGAGTGTGTGTCAAAATGCAGCTCCAGTACTGAATTAATTCTTGTAGATTTCTGTTGAAAACAATAAAAACTATGCCTTCAACTAGTTTTATGCCAGCTACATTGTAAGAATATAAAAAATCCCGGAGTAAATAAAAGGTCTCTATTTCTAGAGCGAAACAGGGAAAGGAATAAAAAGTAGTGTTGAATATTATACGGAACTAGAATATTTACAAAACGTTGCCTGGGAGTATTTTTCAGTGTACCCTCTTTGGTCAGGATTGCTTTTTGAAGTCTCATTTTAAAATTTTTGTCACAGGGAATTGTAGTTTCAGTTCACTGGTACCGGCCTCGGGTGAAACGCGGCCATCAGGCTTCAAAATAAACCTAACAGTGAATTTTGTGTAATTTAAATCGGAAGAAGAAGGAAGTCACATTTCTTCGCTCCAGAACTTGGAAAATCTGCTTAACACCGCTTCCAAGTGCTTTTGTAATGAGCAATGGCACACTATCATGCTGAAAGGTGAAAGCATCATCCTCGAAGTGATTTTTCATTTCACGAAGGACAAAGATGAAATTCCATCAGAGAATGAAAATGAATTTACTTTTGTGCCGTATCCGTTTTGACAAAGAGGAGGATAGGTTCCCCTTTTTTAGAGACAGTCGCCAAAGCCGTAAAGTCCAGTGGCCGGCTTTTGGCAAAGATAAATACTCCTCATGTCAATAATATTACTTTCTAATTGCTAAGAACTAAGTTTATATTATTCCACCATGAACACCTTTTTATTTAAAAAAGACAAAAGTCTCTCTTCCTTCCTTGCTATATCCATCGAGAAATCCAGAGGAAGTTGCGATCGATCGGCTTGTTTCTGTTTCTGAAGGCGAGTAAGTTGCTGGTGCTTCTTCAGCTTGAATGAAGTAAACTTGAAAGCTTTTCGTTGACATTAATTTGTTTGTCCGTATTCTTCATTGGTCGCTTTTGATTCTCCTGATCTTTCTATTTGACATAGTGTACTTTAATAATAATGGACTAGCTTAATCACTCCCTTGCGGTAACCCTCAATAAAGTCTTAACATTTGATCACTTCCTTTTTTTTTCTGTTTATTACAGTTGTATAACAATGACATATCTGAAATGAAAAAAGTATAACCTAGTACCTAACTAATAAGTTTAAGGAAAGGAGCACACTCATTTTGACTTCAAGTTGCAACACTATCCGGTGACTAAGGCTGCCTCCTCCGAATGTGTTTATTCAGGAGTGGTTTTAATGTTAAAAGACATAAATTATTAAATTTTGGTGATGATCGGTTGGTCTTTTGTGCGTTTGACTTCTGTCACAATATTTGTTTGCCGAATAGCTCAGAAACTTTTGAACGGATCTCCATAAAAATTACAGGAATTGTTAATACTATGAAAAGACATAAATAGTTGGATATTGGTGTTGATACGTGAATTAAAGTCATGGTTTCAGAACTAGTTTGAATTTTCCGTTACCGTTGCCCTGCTTGGAGGAGGTAGCGCTCTCAGAATGCTCTCCAGTTTCTCCTAATTCCTTGGACTCCGTGATCAACAACAACAAAGCACAAGGTTAATTCCTTCGTCGTAAGGATATTTTCATCCTAATGGTGATGGCAGCGCCTTACGCATAAAATTCCTCGCAATATTTTTCTGTGTGAGGCATTACGGCACTAGGAGAGCTTTTACTTAATTGATATATATATATATTTTTTTTTTAGTCTAGTCTTGACATCGCTATCTGCTTACCGCCACTGCTGTGCTACTCTCATTCACTTGAAATTAATAACACCTCCAGAAAGCAGATTAGGACATTTTGGTTGAAATTTATTTGTTAGCTTTTCAATGTAAAGGTATACTTTGAGACAAAATCTGGCCAATATCACTTTATCAAGCAGCCTTAGACCACCATTTCTCAGAGAATTTTAGCGTCAGAACCACAAAATACAGCGCCCCAGCACAACATATCAATAATTTTTTATAGTCTATTAGAACTAGCCATTGTCGATTTATCAAACTGTCTTAGACCAACGTTTCTCATAGAATTTTACTGTGTTCGAACCACAGAGCCGCTTCTCATCATATCAATAATTTATTAAATGATATATACAGCATACTATACAGTATGTTGAATACTTGTGAAATGTATCAATCTTGAACAGAACAAAAATCCATCACGCGTTGAACTTTCCCCACAGGTAAAATGAAAACAACAGTCTATGAGCAGACAAACTAACTCCTGCTGTCTATAAAAACAAGATCACGATGAAGATCGAACCATATATATCAAAATAATGTCTCCGTCTTATCGGGTTGCTTTTTACGAGTTCTCAGAAGCCAGGCTTATGCTGTGCAAGGCATAGCGCCATCTTACGGGTGCGTCTCATTAGACTAGTCACAACAGCCAAACCATACTTGCAATACTTGCAATAAGAAATAACGTGGACAGAGCATGTTACGATAAAAGGATACTGTTTTTATTCACCCACTTGAAAACGTGGCGCAAACTAAAAGGTCCATTGAACAACTTGCGTGAATGAACTGCAAGTTTTGTTAAGATACTGTATTTGTATAATTGGCCAACCGTGAGTACATAGCTTCTTTAGCTTTGCTTCTGTTTTTTTTAAGCGAGATGTAATTGAACCTACAAAAATTTATATAACAATCTGAGAAGCAATCACTTTTGCTTCAATTGACTTTTCAATCTACCATAGCATAAAATGTAGTTTATGTTCACGTCCGATTTATGGAACAGCAAGAGACTCTAAAGTTTTAACAAAGAAAGAATAATTTATGGTAATAGAAGTAATAACTGGAGCATTCCGAGAGCGTATACTTCCGCCAAGCAAGGCAACGGTAACGAAAAATTCAAATTAGCTCCGAAACCATGATTTTCTTTGTAACAACTTCAAAGTCTAATAATTTGTGCCGTTTGATAGTATCAACACTTTCTTCAATTTCTTGCATGAAGATCCGCTCATAACTTTTTGAGTTATGCTGCTAACAAATATTATGACAAACATAAGTCAAACATGCAAACGAACCAACCGACCTGCAAAAACATTTAATCATTTATGTCTTTAAACAACAATAAGAACTCCTGTAAATTTCATAACGATCCATTGAAAACTTTTTGAGTTATTGCGCTAACAAGCACAAAATCAGACACAGCAACAAACATATATACACGAACGGACGAACAGATCACGACAAAAATTTGGTCATTTACTCTTCGTAATAAACCTAAGAACTCATGTAAATTTTCTGAAAATTCGTCAATAACTTTTTGAGTTATGTTATTGACGAAAATGAGGTAGACAAACAAACGGATGAACGGATATCTTCACCAAAAGTTCATCATCTGTTCCTCCTAACATAGTTAACAACTCCTGTAAATTTTATCCAAATCCGTCCATAACTTTTTGAGTAATCTTGATGACAGCCAAAGAGAATTACAGACAGAGATACCAGACGAAAACATAACCTCCTTAGTGGAGGTAATAATATAAAAAGACGAATTGCCCTGAAGAATGAAGTGGTTACTGATTTTGTTTTGCCGTGCAACTCTCTCTAGTGAAAGAGTTCTGAAAAGTATGAGGCCCTCCATGGAGTTAAAGAAGAAATACAAGATATATAAATAACAAGAATAACGGCAAAAATGGGACGAAAACAATATGTAATCAAAAGAGCCACAAAATGAAATATCTCATTTACAATTAGCTATCGTGTGCATATAGCTTTGGGAGCAGCACCCCACTGGAATCAAGACACACAAACTAAAAACAAATCTTAATCCTTATACTAATAATAATAACAACGAAGAGGCAAGCTCCCATCTACATTCAGTTTCCCTGGGCATGCAGCACACAGAGCAAAGCGCCACCTGGTGTCAGAGTCTCATTAGAAGCACGACAGACACAGCAGTCAGCTAGGGCCTGGTACTCACTCTGCGATGTGGTGACATAATCTTCGTCTTTGGTCTTGTCAGGCGGATTGTGGGGACTGCTGGCGGTGACAGAAGTAACCGTCCCCGCTCCCAGGGACGCCAGAGATGTCAGAGGTGTCGTGTGGAACCCAAGAGCTGCCATGGGTGTGAGTGGGGGAGGGAGAGATGTGGAGAGACTGGAAGGTGGAAGATACATTGGTGGAAATGCGGAAGAATATTGCTTTCCAGGCAACGGTGGGGATGGAAGGTTGGGAATTGCTCCGCCGCCCAACAGGTCCTTGTGGTAGGGATCGGGCAGATGAGGTGGGAATGCGTGGGTCATGTAAGGTAAAAATCCGTGGGGCATAAACGTCGGAGGAAGCCCTGCTACCTTGGGTGACAAGCCACCTTTGTCGGGAATAGGGCTGTCTTCTTTGGGCTTGGTGAGATTTAATGGCTTTTCATCCGGGTTCTCGGGGTTACTTTGAGAGCTGGTGGGTTGGGTCGAGGATATGGTGCTTGTGGGCGACGAAGAAGTTGAGGTTTGGGAAAGTTGAGCAAGTTGAGCGGAGGCAGACATCCAGGCTGGTACCTGTTGCAAATAGGGAAAATATTTACTTTGTTACAAACGAATTTAACTATCTGCATTTAAAAAAAAATTGGAGAGGGATGAGCGCGTTCAGTATCGAATAATTCGCTTTTTGTGAGTATTGACGTTATTTTAAATTGTGCTTAGTCGTTATGACAAAAAGGCTGTTGAAAATTTTTACAACTAGTAGCAGACAGTTCATGCTTAGTGTAAAAAAAAATAACTGCAATAAACAGGTTGGATGAATCATTATGATGGATATTGCACTCCTATAATGTTCTTTGGGGTGTCTTCAAAATACCTGTCCACCATTTTTATTAATGTTGGCAGTTTTACTTTCTCACAATAGCCTTATATTTATTAAGACAACTTTGAAACACTTAAAAAATGAAATTAATTAAAATTCTATGAGGGAAATGCGTAGATTTTTATATATTTCACAGATTCACCAAATTTTTTTCTTTTCAGACCATATACAGTGCACACGGAGCACGATTCACACGCAAGAAAAATGCTGACGATACTCTTATCCTGTGTAAAAGCCACAGCTAAATATGTTCCATTATACGTAATTCTTTATAGTATCGTATAGAGGCAAAGTATTGGTGACTTTTAGGAGATCGGTATATGGGGATCGGCGAATACTTAGGTATCAGTATCGGCCAGGCACGTGCCGTCAGGGCAGGTAAGACAGGCAGTGCATACCCTGCACAGACGATGCTAGCAGGTACATTTAATGATACCACATAATTATGATTGTTATTTCATGTAATTATAAAGCAGGAAACGCAAAACATTTCATTTTGGTACAACAACATTTGCATCTGCTTTTCAACCTTAGCACTAACGCTACGAATAAAACTGTGCAATGAACGTGCTGCGGCCGTCTACCGACACCGCTGGAAAGACAAGGTCAGGGTAGGCAGAATTCTGTGTGCCTGCCGTGATGGTGCGTGGGTGTGGGCCTGCGCATCGCTTACGAGTCTTGTTGAGACTTCTGACTAGCCTTATCTCATTCTAGTTTGTTTGCGATTGGATCCTGTTTATTTGAAGATTTTTTTCAAATCCAGCTTTTGACGAGATGAAACAAGTTAAAGCATGGGGCAGCTTTGGACCCGAACCTAAGTACCTAAAAAGAAAAATTAATGAAACTTATAACTTACAAGTTTGGTTCAACAAAATGGTGTTTTTGCGGTTGTACTGAAATTAATAGACTTTTCTGGGCTTATTTTTGCACTTAGTAAAAGTATGTGGGTGAAACACGTATTCTTTTGAGGAATTTTTAAAGAAAATTTACAATGAGCAGCCGGGTAAATCCACTTAAACTTCGTCAAATTGAATTTTCGAACACAACCTCGAGCAAACTTTTCCTAAAGCTGCTGTAATTTTTCAACTAATATTAATTATTGTTGCTACAACTCTTCATATGGAGAAGTTGTTTTCTGCAGAAAAAAATGATGAAAAGTTAAATTAGGAGAACATTGCTCAATGGAGAACTTCTGTCAATTGCATGAAAGACTAAACAAATTAGGATAAGAAGCTAATATCGACTTCTATGCTATAAAGAAAGTGAGATAAAGGGATTTCCTCTGCAAAAATAATAAAATATTGCACGGTAAATGAATTCCACATTTTAAAGTTAATAATGCCTACCCAGAGCATATTATCACGGCACGAGCCTGGTATCGGCATAGGCAACGAAAGTAGCATCGGTACAACTCTAACGTAAATCTCAAATGTATAAAGTTCAACATAGATAAAACAACAGAGCCAACTCACAGAAACAGAAGCCGGGGTTGTAGTTGCCGTTTTACTGTTATTGTTGCCGCTGCTGTTACTGTTATGGTTGTTGTTGTTCTCCTGCTGTGGGGAAGGAGGTCGTGGAGGGGCAGAAGAAGGGCTGCTACTGCTGCACTGCTGCTGCAGGGAGGGCAGAGCCGGAGGGGGAGCCAGAGCTGGGTGGGAGGAAGCTCCTCCCCTCAGCCCCTCCAGCAGAGGAAGAAACATCAAGTTTTGGGGAGGCTGCAGAGGAGGCCTGGCGTTGCTGTACTGGTTGCCGTACAGCTGACTCTGCGCGGGGACTTTTCCGCTCGACATCATCGTTCACCTTAAGGTCATGAACTCGACCTTGCGACCACATGTCGACTTACACTGTTTCGTTCCCAACATCATCGTTATTTTTCGCGCGCAAACAACGGGCAGCAAAATTAAGCCTTTGAGACTTAACTTGTCCGAATCTACAGACAGTTGCCCTGGTTTCGACTTGCTGATTTAAGTTTCAGGCTCTACTTTTTCATCAGTTATCCGTGAGGCTTCCATTAGCTTAGTCTCACTTCGTTAGAAGCAGATACCAGTCCGCTCAGTATAATGAGGTTACTTGGTTCTAAAGCCCAATGCCCACGTAACAACTTTTGTTACCGTTATTAGCTTTGAGTCAACTCAACTAATCCGGCTGCGTAGTCGTGGCCGTGCTTCAGCATGACGTCTATGATCATCGATCGTGCACCAATGCTTAAATTATCAATCTTTGCTAACTTAAACTGCTCAATATTAGGAGTTATAGTTAAAAGTTCACCATCGCCACTTGCTATGGTGCAAAAATTTGATAATTTTTTTACAGTTAACTTATGCGCAAGCTGAAGTCGTGCCGCGGTTAAGTTAGCGGATTAGCTGAGTTGTTTTTAGGCTGCTAGCGGCAATGAAGGTTGTTACGTGGGCACCGGGCTTTACATTTGCAAAAGGACTCAAATTAGAGAAGTCAAAGTTACTCTCAGCAGTTGCAGGGAAGTCAAGTCAAGTACGCTTTGCTTAGATCGACTTCTACGGTCCAATGAAACGCGTCCAAAATGTTGCTGTACAGCCGACTTTGCGTTGGAAAGATAACGAGAGCTACATATATATATATATATATATACATCTAAATGTAGTAGCAAATGGGAGTTAATTAACTAACGTCAGTTCTAAGCTGAAGTCGTTGCTGCATAGCTGACTGTAGACAATCGAAGGGATAAGCAGAACAGGAAAACTATTATTTTCCTGAAATCATAAAAAATGTAGCAACAAAACAGTGTGCATGAACAATTGAGCGAACAGTCTGCTCTATAGCCGACTCAAGAGTAGAAATAAAAAAGCTGTGGTGTAATTGAAAATTAGTGTCTGCTGCTGCCACTGGATCATGCCGTAAAGCTGATTCTGAGATAGAAAAGTTCTGTAGTAGAAAGGGAAAATGTAATTACCCTAGGAATTAAACACTATTTGTATTGTAAAATGAAATTCTAAAGACAATATGTTTGTAATACTGTAATGTAGTGGAGTCAGCAAGGGCAACAAAGGAAAAGTGGATATAGTAAGTAAAATCAACCAAAACGCAGCCTAATTACGAAATTTGCTCCCAGACCTATATTTTGAAGATCTATTTCGTTAAGGGCGCGTGACATGAAAGATGAAAATAACTATATAGTAGAGTAAACAGCCGTAAAAAATGACGATTTCTCTCATAATTAAACTATTTGTGTTGTTGTTTGCTGCGCGGCTTTTGTTGCAAAATATGCCTACTGCCTGTGGGTTCGATCCTCCATTAAAGTAACGAAAGTTGTGCCGTCCTGAGTTACGTGAGGAAAATTTACCTCATTCATTTAAAATTCTGAAGACCGGTTTTGAAATGCTTGGAAGTTATGTAGCACCAAGAAAATAAAGTTAAATTTACAGAATTTATCAGAATTACCCAGTGCTTAATCACTGCATACTGAATACTAGCAGTTAGCTAAACCATTAGGATCAAAATTTAGCTACACTGGGAATTGAAAATGTTTTATCCTGTGATCAGTGTGAAGTTTAGACTATCATTAAGAATTTAGCTAAGGAGATCATTAGCTTAATGGATTCTGTACGACAAGAACAAAATCTTCATATAAAATTGAGCCTTTCATATACCACCAAATAAACTGCATTTTACTGTATAGAAGTTATAAGCATATAAACAAACGACGGTGTTTATTACACTGTTATAAAGCAGAGGCATATAAGGATATAAAAAACGACTTGACGGGCTGCTCGATTAAACTCTTCTCAACATCGAGTTCAAAAGCGCACCAAACACCGTAGCATTCCCTTGCTAACAACATCTGTAGTTTTATTATTATGTTTTCAATAAAATGGTGTACCGCAGCTCTCTGTTGACCAGTATGAATTGATAAAGTTGGCCAATCAGCTGTATTTCTCTTTGGTGGATGCACCCCGTGGCCGTACTAACATATAGTGTATGTGGCAGTTGGTGGTCAATAACGGCTTTCTGCCTCTTAATTATGATGACCTGCCACTCATATATTCAACGAATTGTGAATGAACGTACTGGATTGGCAAAAAAAAATTAAATTGATGTAATATTATTTGTGAAATTGAAAAAGAAATCGATTTGGGCGTAATCTCGCGTCGTTGTTACGCGGCGACGTATCAAGTGTCTCGTAATTAATGATGAGAAAGCGAAAATATTGAAGTCAGCTCCTCACTTGTCCCTGTAATTTGATGTTGGAAAAAAGGGAGGACAATATTATTGTAAAATCGATGATTTAAATTTAAATCATCGATTTTACAGTTCATAAGGCCGTTGGTTTCTGTAAATAAAGGTTCGCACGGTAATTAAATGAAGGCGTTCCTTAAGCTCATCGGCCCAATGCAGTGTTATCCCCTTAAAAAAAATTGTCGTAATGTGCAAGGGTTTCTAAGTATGAATTAACCGTAAAGTTATTGTACTTCACATATTAGGTTCGAGTTTAAGACCCAATAATGAAGGTAGTAATGACAAATAAAAATTATAGTTTGAAATCATCTAATGATATCAGAGAGAGATACATTAAAACACGCCTATATACTTTTCTGCATTTCAATTTTTAGTAATTGTGCTACAACTATAAATAAATACAACAATACATGTTTATAGACTCACAATTTTTCGATGATAAATATTCATGACACTTACAAGTACAGTAGTGCAGGTATATATGAAGTTGTAACTTACGAATATTTTCTAACACTTGTAACAGCAGCACACTAGCGCACTTATTCTTGTAGAAAAATTATTGCAAATATCTGTACAACAACTAGGTTTATAAGCACTAAGAAATATTTGCAGAGCAATTATGCTATTTAAGCTACAATATCGATTTCACTTATATATAAGGTTAGATAGGCGGCAGTAGACGAACCAAAAGGCCCATTCCCAAAGAGACACCGGAACTTACATGAGCTATTGCCATGCATGTGAGTGATCGAGCGATATGTGAGTGAACGAGTATGTGTGTGTAGGGTAATTATTCTATGCATGTGCAGTTATCAGAAGCGCATGTACTAACCACGAACAGGTGCCACAAAATTGTAATGACGCACACTGGGAGTTGATTACATTTAGTGCGGCGTCACAAGTGTACAGAGCAAATTTTTAAAAGTATTAAATTGTACCAGATCGAGACACGTGTATTGATCCAGTTAGGGTCACATTCACATCATTAATATCTTTAAACAACCGCCGATGCTTAATAATCGCCGGCTTAAACCGTACTATCATCAAGATAAAAGTACTATACAATACATGCTACAAGAAAACCGTTCGCAAATTGTATTGACAGCCACGTAGAATATTGAAATAAAATCATGTAGCAATATGAGTTAGAAACCGAACGGTGTATCAAGTACATGCTTTTTTCTAAAAACTTCTTAAAACGGCATCAAAATTTGTCGACATTGAAACTCCTGTATTTTTCATGATCGGTCCTCTTCGACCGGAAGTAAAAACCTTCAAACACTGGACAACTACTGGGACGTGCATATCTATACTCGGGTTAATTGGTTATGTGTAGGAGTCAATGCATCACAGTGGTTTTTCCGGAATCAATTGTACTCTATAATTCGTCAAAATGAATTCCTAAATCGCAAACAAGCTGGCTTGTCTTAAACTGTAATTTACTGTAACTGTCCAATCCGGAATTTATAGGCATTTACCGGCTGAACATTATCCGATAAAATCGATTTAATGCCTATAAATTTCCGATTGAGAGGCTCCATAATTGATGTCTCATATGTCTCAGTTAATGGACAGAATGATTCGCCATAGTTGAAGATCAAAGAAATCTATTCTCAGCTAGGTTCATCGCATTTTGTATCAACTGGCTTTAAAATTCATCTTTCATTATCTTTATAGTTATTAACGCGCTCGATAGTCAAAATGTCGACTGGTTTCATGTTTAATCGCAAATATCAGATGCAAGTTAATTTGTGAACTTCCTTCGAATATAAACAATTCCTATGTGTTATTAGTTATTGTTCACATTAAAGTCACAGTTCTCATCACTACAACCAAGACGAAACTTGTGTAATCGATCATTGATGCATATGGTCCGTTCAGCTCTTTTAAATTCGAAAATGATTTAAAAATTAATGATGACATTATATAAAACAATAAACAAAATTTAATAAAATCAGCATCAGATGTAGTTATTCATGGCTAGCGCATATAGTGTAATTTATTACAGACTACTGTCTTTTAATAAATCAAGTCTAACTTAACTACTCTGAGAGCGCATACCTCTGCCAAGCATGGTAATGGTAAAGAAACACTCAAATTTGTTCTGATCTAAACTATGAATTTCTTTGTATCAGCACCAACATCCAATCATTTGTGCCTGTTGACAGTAATAACAGCTTCTGTAATTTTCTCGACGATCCGTTAATAAGTTTGCGAGTTATGCTACCCACAAACATTAGTCAAACACACAAACAAATAAGCCGATCATTACCAAAATTTAATCATTTGGCTAAATCTTTCAACATTACTAACAATTCCTGTAAATTTCATAAATATCCGTTTGTAATTTTTTGAGTTATTGGGCTAACAGCATAAAAGTGAGTAGTACAGCGCAAAAAAAAAAAAAAAAACGAACCAACAGATTATCACAAAAATTTCATAATTTGCTTTTCTTGTTATACCAAACAACTCATATAAATTTCATATAAATCTGTTTATACCGTTTTGAGTTATGATATTAAGATTAAAGAGGCTGACAAACAAACAAACGGATGAACGGATCTTCACCAAATGTTAATCATCTGTTCCTCCTAATATACCTAACAATCGCTGTAAATTTTGTCAGAGCTAGCTATTCACATATTTTTAAGTTTTGGTGACAGACAGACAAACTCGACAAAAGCATAGCCTCCTTGACGGAGGTAATTAAAGCATTGCATAAGTATGTTTACCAGACTTACGGCCCATTATTTTCAAAATGCACATTAATTAATTAATTACGGCTTGTGCAAAGGACGCTTGACAAGCTAATTTTTGTCTACAAAACAAACTGAAGTGTCAGATATTCCGCTTCCTCCGTTTCTTGAATCGTAGCTTCGCAATATCTAATTGCTAGATTTAAAATAAAAAAGAACAAATTGATGAAACCCAAAACTATACTTAGAATGCAGAAATAAGGATTTAATTGAACAAGGTATCGAATTCATAAAATCATGCAACGAATTCATACTACAGAAGTGGCAGAATCATCATAGCACTCCTGCATGCATCAGATATTTGCGACACACACACACACACACACATATGCCGAATATTCATGTTGAGCTAATACTCATGTCATAACTTCGACTATAATAATACACAATACAAATTCAACAATTGACAAATACTTGATTCGAATTATTACAGTACCATGTTTAGTTTATAACACATAAGCCCATTTCATTGTATATAAATACCACGTTCATAGTACACTACTCTATCAGATTCGTCATAAATGAATACCAGATTTATCTCATACAATAAACACTTCATTATTACGCAGCCATCAGATTCATAAGTCATGAAACAAACACTTCAAGCACAAATACGAGATGCATAGCAGGCATAAACGCTATTCATAACATGCAATTGAAATATTTGTAACGCACTGAAAACGAATTCATAACGTACGTGAATGTTACACATATTACATAATGTGCTAAGATAAGATTTTTGTTATGAAAATACAAAATTCATAGTTTCTAACCGATGAAAAGTAAAGGACATCCAGGTTCCATGTATTTAATTAACATGCATAAAATAATACTTCTTCTCTATTACGAATGTAATTGCTAAGAATGTCGAAAGGTTGGTAAAAATAATATTCGTAATGGAGAAGAAGTATTATTTTATGTTAATTAAAAATTCATAGTACATAAAGAACAGGAGCATGAGTATAAATTTGAGATAACAATATGATGCAGTCGTCACCGTAACTTGTAGATTTATTACTTAATGTCTGTGCAGTTTGGTCCTGTGGAGTGAATCATATACATGGGAAGATATTCGTTTCATTTCCCTTTGGTCTACCATTAATTGGCTTGCGCAAGTCAGTCCTCGCAATGTATTCTCTCATCCACTATTATTATTATTATTAAAACTTCACACTTGAGCTCCCACGGACAGGTAATACAACCCACATGAAGCATCCTGCAACACCGGGAAACCCAAAACGCTGCTGAAGGAAATCCAGCAAAAAAACATTAACAGCTGACTTACACGCCTTCATGCCTAGCATCGTCGCCAACGCAACTTTGTGTGCATCGCATAGAGTTATTAAAATGTGAGCAGGCAAGGCAGTTTCCTCGGCGAGTGTCACTAGGCAAGGCAAGGCAGGCAAGGCGAGCAGGCAAGGCAGTTTGCTCGGCGAGTGTCACTAGGCAAGTTGCGGCTATCCCTTCAGATTTGGAGTAAAACAAAACTCAAGAAACGGCGCACCTCTTTCTTATTTTTCATGGCACAGTAATACATTCGGACGAGTGGAAAAGTGAAATCGTTGAAAAGCCTAATGTGTAGATTGGCCATTAGTGCGTGCTGCGATATTATGGACAGAGTACGAGCTTAGCCTTTGTGAGTGTTAACAAGTGTACTAGGCATTGCTGAAAATATGATTGCTTTAGTTTATATAAGATGCAGGAGTAAGTTGGATTGTTATTTCCAGCATTGGAGCCTATTTGTACAGCTGAGAGGTACTGAAATATTGAGTGCGGTGTCCGTAGACTAATGTAGCACTGAAGACCTGAGGTCTGTGTCTGCTGGCACTGCTCATCTTCTGGACGCTTCCACAACAGAAACTTTAAATAAACATCTATACGCTCGCAGATGTGTCCGCTAAAGTGCAAGAGTTAGAGAATAGAAACATAAACATATGAATTACAGTCATGATATAGATTCAGAGAAAGACAAGAAGCAAAGCGCTTGTTTTGATAATCACTATTTGCATATTGAAGTTGGTATGTGGCAAAGCATAACAAAGCAAGAGGATTATTGCTTAAAACAGTAAACAACTAATCCAAAATTATATGGTAGTATATTCTCTACGATATAGCTCGCGTTTAAGGCCGGAATAACGGAAATTGCAATGCTTCTATAGCTTGTTAAGATGATTTAAGATAATATGAAGCTTCTTCATATCGATCGATTTCTAGTTTGTGAAGTACAGTGTTTCAGCCAGTGAGATAATACATTGCCAATCAAGTTTAAAGGTTCTCTAGTGTATTATCTACCACTAATTTTCTGGCTGTTATCACGATCCAGTTACTATCGTTCAATTTATAGGTAACAGTTGTGATTTAGAAGACGATCGAGACTTGCACCTGGAGTGGGAAAGTTTAACGCTAGAATTTAGCAGCTGTGGCATATATAGTTTTTAGTATTGTATAACAGTTACGCGCTAGATTTGTAAAATCTTCTGCAATAAAAGTCATGTCGGTATGGAAGTCAATTTTGCATCCCTAGCTGTTTTACCATGTAGATCTCCAAGTGTTCAAGTCGGCCGTAAATTGCTTTCTGAGCTGTTCTTCTTAGTAGATTGTTCCGGGTTATGAGGTTTTTTATTATTCCATTTTCGGCCTTCTTATACCCTTCCTTGACACCCAGGCATGTAGTTTTTAATAATGACAGAAATTAAAACTAATATGTGTGCACCTATGAATTTTTCTTTCTACGTCGCTAACCGATGAAAGTGGTCAGGCAACTAGAAAAAAAAAATAAAGAATTTTCCCACATGTGAGTCATGGCCGCAGTTAATACATTCATATATATCATATAATTCATGACTGCAAGCTGTTAACTGATAGTGAAGTTTGTTCTATATCCCTTCAAATTAAATACATGAACATATCGATCCTCGTATAACACTGTATATGTATGACAAGTGCATGCGTACATGGATACATGAATATACTAACAATAAAAAACAACAAAACAATAGAAATAAAATAAAAATACAAGAAAGCCGGAATAAAAAATATCTGGAGAAATTGAACAATTGTCATAATAAAAGAAGATGCACTATCTTATGTCCTCTACTTTTAACCTTGTAAAAATCCTGCCTTCGGGTAATTGGCATTATGATTTTGAATAGATTATTAACTTTGAGCTTTTTCAATTTCAATGTTTTTCGAACCGTGCATTTAAATACGAAAAACGCCATGAACAGCATTTTAAACGCAGTCATCTACAGGAAAAAATCCTCTAAGAATTTAAAGGTAAAAATGATGCAGTTGCAGCAGAGATCAGACTGTCGATATACAGATAAGAATGAAAAGTTTTCCTATAAAAAACGGGAATTTTTGTTGTAATGCACCACTCTATTGATTCACGCTGCCGCCTGATAAAAATTCGACCTAAGAATAATGCTTAACATAATGAAAAAATGCGATATCTAAACAACAAACATTTTTTGTGGGTAAAAGCTTAAAAATTCGCGCGCTAACTACGGTTTTTCTATTTTGTGCACATACATAAGTGTTCCAAATAAGTAATAGTATAAAAAATAATGTGTTAGTCCGGCGTTTTTCTACTATTGCTAAGCAGATATTGCATTAATTATCAAAGGAATGCTTCGAACTGCCACTAAGACATGTAATGCAATCAAATTATATATTATTTTATTTTTCATACCCAGTTCAGAATGTGTCAGAGTAGACGTTAAATGATTGCGCATCACGTTAAGCGAAAGTAAACGTGTTGCGAAATTCATCGCTGTCTTGAAGTTCAACAGCACACGATGTCAAATAGAACGCAGTCGAATAAAAATTGATTAGCTAAATTTCAGCTAATGATATTGATACTACAGTTAACATAAGAGATAAAGATATTAAAATTAAATATTTACCAAAAGTTCGATGGCAAGCGTCGTGTCGTTGATCATTTTGGCTTTGTGGGCGCGAGATTTTTTGCAAAGTAAGAAAAATTAAGCCACAGCTCAATTAATTCGCCACAATAACACTGGTTCAGAAAAAACCAACTACGCAAAGAACCTCAGTTACCTCGTTGGAATTACTGTTACAAAACATTGGTTATTAGAGTTTTTTTATCCAATATAAAAAATAACCTGCAACACAATCAAAAGCGATCACATACCACAAATTTTCCTTAGAGCCTCAAATTTTCACTTTTGTAAACAAACACAAAACTGAAAGTCACAACAGCAACAACAAAGTAAGGGTCTCTCTCTCCTCTCTTTTGCACCACTGAGGGTAACTCTCTACAGCCTCTCTGTCAGATCCCACGTCCAAGAGAAAGAGAGAGTGAGAGAGCGGATCACATGCTCCCACGACTGCTCCACAACACCGTTTGATGTGCAAGGCAAAAATCTGTTCAGGTGTACACAGACACGCGTGTGCACACGCTGGGGATGTAGTGTGCGTAGCTGTACAGCGCACATGGGTGATGCTCCGCCTCCATAAGACTGGGGTCGGCCCAGAGCAGACAATGAGTGGATAGACAGACTAGGACAGGCCTGTTTGTGTGTGTACTGTAGAAATGATCGTGCTCTGCTACAGTAGACGCCTTTATGCCTGCAGAATATAGCTCAATGTAGAAGTATTCTAACGTGCTCTGTTAAAGTAGACGCGCTTGTACAGTAGAACACAGCACAGTATGCAAATATTGTACTGTAGAAATTATTGTTCTCTCGTAGCGTAGATGCATTTGTACCGTGCTGCCTAGCACAGGGTGGAAACGTTTTACCGTAGAATTCATCGTTCTTTCGTACTTCAGACGCACTTGTAGGGTCTGTGATGCGTAGTACACAGTGCAATATTGGCCAGACATCTAGGTGTGTAGTTTGTGCCTGTATATATCGTAACAGTTTTTACATTCCATATACATTGCGTGATTCCATATACATTGCGTAATACTCTAACTCAGGATTTTAGTCACTCTTGTGTTTTTATATTTCCCCACATATATTATGAACATTTCAATGAACTTTGAAGCGTTTGCGTGCCCAAAACTTCGAGAAATAAGTTGTACTTTTGAACCTTCTGCAATACCCTGAATTGAATCACAACGTTTCATAAAAACTTCAACTATTAAAATCCCAACCCAAAGTTGATAGGCTACAATCGGATCCGAGGCATCCGCATACGATACTTACTTATTAATTTCCAGGAAGGTAATATTTGAGAAGAATTTTCAAATACGTATGTACCTATTTAAGAACATGAGGATAGTGTAATTATTAGAAGCAAGATATAGGGTACCGGGTAAAAGTCTGAGGTTTCCTATGCAAGTGTTCTGTTCAACGTGATATGAGGTATATACTTGCACAATTATTTTTTTAAATTCCTTAGCGTATTTATTTCTGTCAAGGAAGTTATGTTTTCGTCGAGTTTGTCTGTTTCCCTATTTGTCTATCTGACTCTTTGTCTGTCCGTTTGTTCGTCAATTTATCTGTCGTCCAGGTAACTCAAAAAGTTATCGACTGATCTTCATGTAATTCAGAAAGATTGTTAGGCGCGTTGAAAGTAACAGATAATTATCTTTTGCTGAAGATCCGTTCAGCCGTTTGTTTGTTCGTCAGCCTCTTCTTTCTTGGTACTTTAACTCAATAGGTTATTAACGTATTTTTATGAAATTTACGTGAGCTGTTAAGTATATTACGAGGAGTAAATAACCTAATTTTTGTACTAATTTGTTTGTTCGTTCTACTGTTCATTGTTTGCAAAATAATACAACAAATTATCAACCGATCTTTATAAAATTCACAGGAATTGTTAGAAATGTTAAGAGACACAATTGATTAAATTTTGGTGATGATCGGTGTATTTGGCTTATGTTTGTTTGTAATAGAACTCGAAAAGTTATGAACGGAGCTTCAAGCAAACTACGGAAGCTGTTATTACTGTCAAAAAACACTAATGACCAGATTTTGTTGCTGATAAAAAGGAAATCATAGTTTCAGAACCAATTTGAATTTTTCATTTACGATATCTAGCTTAGTGGAGGTATGCGCTTTCAGAGTGCTCTAGTTTTAGACTTGTTTTTAAGGATTAACATTTGCTTCACCGGAGTAACGTTTAAAGAAAAAATATTTTTTGTCCCTTCTGCGCATGATAAAACAGAAGTAAAACTTAAAAGGATGAAATAGTTCTCCGAATTCAGTGTCAACTCATGTAAGGATTCAACATTTTCTGATAACTACGATAATTATCAAAAAAGTTGAATCCTAATACACAGACTGCAGTAAAACAGATCTATATATAGTTTACGTTATGCACCACGAGAACTATAGAATGTCTTACAATAATTTATATTTGAACGACCGCCTCTAAACCCAAATGGTTTAATGGGACGATTATCATTGTGTGCAAATCTGGAATGTTTTTTTCACAACCAATGTAGAAATATTCCAGCGGTAGCGACAGACCAGATCGACTGTTGGGCGAATGACGCCCGACGTTACAGATTCGCATGTCAACACAGGCACGCGAGCTCTTGCGGAGCTTGGCGCGCTGACTCAGCTTTTGACATCTGGACAGCTGCCGTGGAGATACTGGCCTTTCATAGAAATGAGGGAAGGGGACCGGTAGTTCCATAAGAGCCTTCCGTCGATGGTGCCATAGCTCTTGACGATCATTGATCGACTGTAGTCGTACGCTCCTCTCGGGCCAGTCGCCTACATCTGTAGCACGAACCAGTGCTTGTGGAATTCCCAGCATAGGGGCCGTGCGGTAAAGTTGACTTTGTCTTTACTTTTGTTTCCACGTGCACTTCGAAATACAGCCTTCACTTCCTTGTCAACAATAAGAAAACTCTCACTCTGACCGCAATAACTGTCGCAACAGTTGTCAACGGAGAGGCTCAAAAAAATATATTATGCTATTTAAAGATACATAAAAACAAATAATAGCTGAAAATGACTTCCGATTATCAGTTTAATTCAGGAATACAATGATGGTTCGTCCTCACATGCACCAATCACTTTGTCTCTCTTGCACATTCACCCGTCGCCTGCTTCTATCCTAGGTTCACCCGCCCCTCACTCCCACACACTTATCTGGTTCTAACTGACACTCGCCCACTCTTTTTAAAAGAAGTGCCTTAGATCCTTTTCTCCCAAGAATTACGCCTCTGTGGTTCTGTCTCACACTCACCCGTTTATCTGTTTCTGCCATGAGACCCATCCAATTCCATATTCTATTTCCCACTCACCTGTCGCTCTGTTTCTCTCAAGACTCACCAACTTTCTTTGCCTCATCCCCATTTCTATTGCTAGCCTCTCTGTATCTGACTTTTACTCATCCGATCCCACGATTCTACTCGCTCACCCGCTCCTCAGTCTAAGTTCCACACTCACCCGCCGCTTTTTCTTTTGCTGTTCTACTACAATCTCACGCTCACACACCGTTATGTTACCCACACATACGAGTCCTACTAGTTCCGTTCCACAACCCTCTCCACCTCTGTTTCTACCTCACACTCACCTGTCCCTTTGTTTATGTGTATCACCCGCTGCTAGAGTAACTTCTCACTCTCAACCTGGCCTGTTTCTCTCACTCACCCGATCCTCACATTCTAAGACTCACTCATCTACCACTATCTTTCTGTCTCCCATTCTCCACGACTTTGTCTTTGTCTTTCACTTAACTGATGCTGCCTTGCTTTCTCACCCGCCCTCTGTCTCGCATCCACTCGCCATCTGTTTTCTCACTCTCACCCGCCTTCTGTTTGTCTCACTCTAACCCGCCCTCTGTTTGTCTCACTCTAACCCGCCCTCTGTTTGTCTCACTCTCACTCGCCTTCTGTATGTCTCACTCTCACCCGCCCTCTGTCTCGCATCCACTCACCATCTGTTTTCTCACTCTCACCCGCCTTCTGTTTGTCTCACTCTTACCTGCCCTCTGTTTGTCTCACTCTCACCCGCCTTCTGTATGTCTCACTCTCACCCGCCCGTTGTCTCGCATCCACTCGCCATCTGTTTTCTCACTCTCACCCGCCCTCTGTTTGTCTCACTCTCACCCGCCTTCTGTATGTCTCACTCTCACCCGCCCTATGTCTCACATCCACTCGCCATCTGTTTTCTCACTCTCTCCCGCCTTCTGTTTGTCTCACACTGGTGCGCCTTCTGTTTGTCTCACTCTCACCCGCCTTCTGTATGTCTC